>JAVDOI010000019.1:8132783-8652783 GCA_032191485.1 Leptoclinus maculatus | reverse complement strand
TTTCTATTGTGTTTTTTTTGCACTCCCTTTTATATATTTTACTGCGCTTCTCTTTCTTCTGCTCGCATGTCGGGGAGCACAACAGAGCAGCAGGGCCATCAGGGAGAAGAGGTTTTGATGGGGAGAGTGGGAGAAAGAAGAGAGAGAGACGTTGCATTGGGTCAGAGGCACACTTTAAAGGGAGATAAAGGAGATTAATCGAGGAGGGATTTGTTTTTATTCTTGGTACAACTGTGTATAAAGCGGCAGTTTTTAAATGCTATGAATCTATAGTCGCAGATGTTTACATTCTGCAATATTTTTCATATGGTGCTTCATGTGCTTCAAATTATACAGATACAAGTGGAAGGTATTCCTGTAGGATACAAGAGACTCTAGAGGGCCAATGAGAGTGCGAGCTGGAGTAGTGTCTCTGTATTGTATATGTGTAGGTGTGTGTATGTAAATGCACATGTGTAACTGCTTGCATATGGATTTTTCCCTTCTGAGATTGTTTTTGTATTTCAGTGTTCACCCAGAGGTGTGTTTACTTGAGTGAGAACACAAACAATGTGTTTGGTTGTGCACTGGTGTGTGTGTGTGTGTGTGTGTGTGTGTGATAGCAACATAGCAGGTAATTGTTTGTGATCAGGGCTGTGTTGGTGCCCTGATCCTGATTGGTGATGGTTCTGTGGGACGGCGACGATTCAAAGGACCCTATTCAGTGACTGCGCGTTGACGTGTACATGTGAGACAGAGAGATAGTCAGGCTGTGTCTATACATTAATGCGTAAAAAAACTAATTCTGAAGGTGTGTATGCTTATCTTCTGTTCCTTCCCACTGCTTTTCTCAAGGACCTGTTTCATACATCAATTGGCACACTCGCTCTCTATATATACACACACACACACACACACACACACACACACACACACACACGAAGGGAAAAACAGCTATTTTCTAAAGCGACCATTTTAGCTGTAACAGATCAGAAATCTAGCAATTATTTTGCATTTGGAAGACATTATCAATGTGACCGTGACAAAGTTTGAAGTGTTTTTAAACGTGTCCTTGGCATGTTGAAAGGACAACACATTGGCATTCTCTCTTCTCACGAACTGCGTATTTTGTGTTCAACATGTTTTCGTGTCTCATATTTCCACCACGTGAAATGCAATTGTGCCTGGATTTTCTTTGGGCTTTGATTTATTGCTGGTGCAAACAACATAAAGTACTACAGGCCTGCAGCAGCATTGTAGGAACATTGATAGAGAATTTGGGTGTGTTGCTGTTGTATCAGTGGAGCCTCCCTCTGGCAGTGTGTGTGTGTGTTAATTAAAGTAGCGCACAGCAACCTTGAGAGAGGCCTGATAACACTCAGCAATGTTACCGTTTGTGACTTCTGTAAGCCTCGGAAAAACACTCGTGGAAGTGGGTGCACGGTGCACACACGCATATTAATCTGCAGACACTAATATATGAGCACTTGACAGACACAGACTGAGATGTGCTACATCAAGTCAGTACATCGTAATTGGTCTTTCCTGTTTGTATTCTTTCCTCTGTTCATTTATGGGTTAGCACTAATGGAGTCTGTTAATGAATGGGTCTTGCACCATAACACCTCTTTATCCAACATCCGTAATAAAAGCTTCTCCAGCGCACAGCGTTTAATCTCATCAACTAGCTTGTTATTGCGTTTTGTTTTATAACTCAACGGTGAAGAGGACAGTTATGGAGTTTAGGATTCAATGGTGCCTGCAGCCCCACTGCCCCCAATCTGCGCCTCCTATACCTCATCTTGTCCTCTCTCCGTCTTTCAACACCTTTCCTTGAGTAGGTAGTAAATGTTGGATGTGAGCGGACAGGCAAAAAAGCTGACGCACACGGATTCCACCGCGTCAAAGCAAAATCACAGTAGACATGGCAACTCCGGTGTTAACGCCATGTTAGATCACTATCGTATTGTGTGACAGCAAGTGTTACTGCAAAAAGAGCGACAAATGGTAATGGCTAAGAGTCCATAAAATCAGGTTCCATCTGTGCAAGATACTGTTTCCCCAGAATCCATATTTTATTCCTCTGCAAATAAGAATCCGTGATTAAAATGTGACATCAGACCGTATCAGACAGTCTAAATGTCTTAAAGGATAAAGAACTGTGATATACGGCACGATATAGATGAGTGACCTTCAGGAGGATCCATCCCAGTGCAATAATACATATCCCAAATATGGAAATACGAAAGGATCACACATACTGTTACACGCCCATGTATTGCCTTTGTCAAAAAAACAGGATGCTGGTAATTGGGTTATGTTGTCTTTCAAAGGGAACGTGAGCTGCAGTAATGATGGGATAAGCAGGCCGCCTGTGTTATGTGTCAAAACGTGATCCAGTTCGGGTGCAAGGCATTAGAGGACGTCCCTTGAATCTGATCATATCTGGCATCTATGTGATTTCCTCTTGTCATCCAATACCTCAAATCTGAACCAAAAATCAGCCGGTGAGATCACTCAGATCACAGTTGGTTTGGTAGCATAAATAGTGAAGATGAATGGGGCAGGAGCTTGGCCTGTGTGTGTGTGTGTGTGTGTGTGTGTGTGTGTGTGTGTGTGTGTGTGTGTGTGTGTGTGTGTGTGTGTGTGAGAGATGTCTCTCCATCTGTGTCGTTGTGATGGTGTATGGATGTTGCATCTATATGTGCCTGATACAAATCTATACACTCTGACAGCCAATATAAATCGTTTTATGAACATCTTTATCAGTCTGATGGGAGTCTCGGCACCCTGGCCCTGCTCGGGTCAGATTGTTACATCAGTGTGACAGCTCTGCCTTTACTCGTGACTCTAACCAGCAAAGATATAGATAGACTTTATTACTCACTGCCTCTAAAGCCGCATACGCTTCTCGTACCACAACATTAACGTGGGAATTATGATAAGGCTCCGTGGTATATCACTATATCAAGGCATGGAATAATGGTTGTGGTATATTGCAAGAGGACTGTAGGTCAGATCAACTTTTTTGATATGATGCTGATGGATAAGTATTATAAAATTGATTAAAACGCGATTTTGCTTGGTCGAATCAGATAGTCGGCACCGCAGCACAGTGGATGCTCGCCATTGCAGGGGCTTGATCCTTGTGTTTCTGGTTGAAGGCCAGTGCCTTCTGAAATGTCCAGTTAAACCCACTATCATCATGAGAAAATGACTATCTGAGTTGTAGAATTTCTTAAAACATCCAGATCATTTTATTTATGTTTTCGAGAGATAGCCTGCTATCATTCATGAACCTCCTCTTAGGAGAACATCGACACTCTCAAGTGCACACATACTATTCTAAATGCCTCACACTGTATCTAAATTGTGCTCGGAAAAAAAGCAGGAGACCAGAAAACATGCATGTAGAAGTGTTTTGAATATTCCTATACATGTCAAAGCTGCTGGGTGAAAAGAAACTAAGGCATGAGAGGTCCAGTAGTCAATTTTATGTCTGCCACAAAATGTCATAAGGTGACATTTCAAGCCCAAATATTTGTCTCAGTCCGACATCCATAAAAAGAAATTCACTATGCCATCATACAATAAAAGCTTTTGTGTTCCTTCTCTCGAGTTACGTTATGAGACTGACCCTGTAAATAAAATGAAGCCAAATTAGTTCTTCCATCTCTCCAACAATGTCACAGACAGTAATGGCTCCTCTCTTCATTCTCTTGGCATAACCAGGAGTGACATTTTGATAATTACAATTCTCCTTCACCACCGTCGACCCAAACCACTGTCATAACTAATTCATCCCGGGGGGGGGGGCGACGACGCATAGACGAAGAGGAGAGAAAAAAGCGAAATAAAAGGTTGGGAGGGGAAAGGAAAGAAGAGGAGTGCAGAATAAAGGAGCAGAGGATGGAGATAAGAGGAAGAGACAGAAGGACAAGTCAGTGTTGATGCTGAAGGACAAATACGTATGTGTGAGAAAGGAAGTTGAGGCCGAACTCTTGTCTCTTCTACGAGATTCCCCCTCAGGGTTTCGGCTGCTGGTAGGAGGACTGCAGGTGGACTCGTCCTTCCCTCTCTTCCTCTCCTTTCTCCCTCCGTAGTCCTCCCCATGCCGCACCAGTTCTTGTTGCCATGGTAACACGGGGCGAGCCGAGCCATCCAACAGAGGGATGTAGGAAGACGGAGAGAGAGAGAGAGGGAGAGAGAGAGAGGGAGAGAGAGAGAGGGATCCGCTCTTCCATTTCCGTAATCTACAGGAAAGAGGGTGTCCCCCCCCCCCTCAGGTCCACCTAAGTGGAAAAATAGATTCAAGAGATATGTTTGCTATCAGAGCGCACATACTTTGGCTGCTGTCATCTATCTGCTTGGCTTGGTTTTTGCATTTCTTTTCCTGTGTTGTATTTTGCAGGGTCGTTGAGGCTTCGGTGTTTAGTTTGGCATGCAAAACTGCAAAGAAATTAGGAGGAGTCAGCCGAGAACAAGACGAGTATAATTATGAGGAAAAAGTGTTTATAGTTGACACAAATCTGCAAAAAGTCTTTCTGCACGGTGAATCTATTTGTGTCCATATTACCTTTTTGGTAATAGTATGCGCTGCGTATCACCTGCAATTAAGTGCAACTACTATAGAGGTGACACCAGATGGTCCATAAACTCTGCTGTTGATTGAATTTGCTTCAGATTTCAGTTATCATATAATGTGTTGCAACTTGCACAGTTTGTTACCTTCTACTCTATGGTTTGTGTATATTTGTGTGTATGTATATATATACCTATTTATTTCCCCGTGCCTAAAGAAGCTGACTCTAAAAGCCTTAAATGTTTTTTTTTACTAAGTCTCTTGGTGTCGGTTGTGCGTCTGTGTTTGTTTGTTTAACAGCTGCCGGAGGATAAGCTTATTAACGGCACCAAGCAAAACAAATAAAAAGATGGGTCTGTTAATCAGATTTTAGGCACAGTTGGAAGGGATGTGTGTGCGCACACGTGTATGTGGGAATATATATATTTCAAACAGGCAGCCATACACACGGCACATAAACGGAACAATCCAAACAACCGACCAACTCATTACCAACTCTCCCTCGTTAGCAAAAAGCACAGCTGACAGGAGAGCAGGCGCAGTGAGTGCACCGCTCTGCTCAGTCAGCGGCAGGGCCTGACTTTTGAGACCAACATGAGTATGATGGAGCACTTTATTGAACCATTTTGAATAGCTGCCTGGCCTTGTTTATTAATAAATCCTATCTTCATGGTTCCTTTGTCATTCACTGCAGCATTCTGAAGAAAGTCGGGTATTCGAAGATTTGTCTCTCACCTGATACAAGACTGAAGACGCACTTTATTTTTAAATGTGGTGGTGGTTTCATAAAAAGTATCTCCAGATGTTAAATGCTTTAAAATAGATTACACAAGACATTCTAAGAGCAGAACAGAATTTAAAGCCACTACCAAGATGTTTACCCTTTCTCATTTTTATCCTCCCTTTCCATGATTCTCTGTTTCTGCTGATGGAAGATGCAGTGTTAAATATTCTGTCTGTCGCTCATTTTGAAATACGCCATAAATATTCGCAGTCAATCAAGATCAGACAAAGTTGAGAGCTAAAGATGTGTTGTCGTGAGTCCCTTGGTCCTCGGAGCTCATTAGCGAGCGTTCTGTCTAAAAGCAAATCTTCAGCCAAGTATTCATTTTGTCCCCGACGGGCACACGTGTCACACTGTGTTTCACCGACACAAACAAGCGAGCCGCTTTCTTGTTGAGCAAATATTTCATTACCTTCCATCCCGAGTTCATGCCTCTCTGCGATCAGGATTAATGGTCAATAACATACTGATTGTGGCACCAAAGTGTGTGTCCATATCCATGATGGAAATATTGCTATGAATGCGTGTACGCACACACACAGACACACGCGTAGAATGAGAATTAACCCTGTGAAGTGAGGGGGATAATTCCATGGTAATTAGTGTTCTGTTTAATCAGTTTTTTTTTATTTTCCTATGCTGTTGTTGGGGCGCAACAGACAAAACAAAAGGAGGCTTGCATGCATCTCTCCCTCTCTCGCCCCCTAATTACAAACATATCCAATTAATTACACACAAGTCCCGCTTTCATCTGTGTGTGTGTGTGTGTGTGTGTGTGCGCGACGGGCGCGGGGGTGAGATGAGAATGCAGAGCCAGTCAGGCAGGAGCGGTGACACACACTGATACACAAAGACGAAATTAATAATTAGTCACACGCCGGCATCATATGTATTCACATCCGAGCCTCAGAGTGGTTGCTTCAGTCAAACACGTTGGGCATTTGTGACTGATGTTGATTTTGAGTATCAACTAATGCTTGTACAAAGGGGGGGGGGGGTTGTGCATGTACCGCATGTTGTGTATGTCCCTCTGAGCATAGAAGAGACAGGTGAATTTTCCCTTGACTATTTAGTGTGTGTGTGTGTGTGTGTGTGTGTATAAATAGAGTGATGAGAGAGCCCCATAGCGTGTGTGTGTCCTATCAGTAAGGGGATTAATACGCACCTGCTGTTTGAAATCAAACAACTTAGCAGGATGGAGGAGCCTCCGAGCAGCTACCTGCACATCCTCTCTTTTATTCTCTACACATGCAGAGTTTCTTTGACAAGTTGGACAGGTGCATTTCATGGAGTAACATCATGCATGTCACCGCCTACATCTTTGTCACTTGATGCTGTATATTCCCAGTAGGAGCTTGTGGCTTGCCAGCGAGGAATGCACTTACCACGTGTGTGCGTGTATGTGTCGGACTGATCTCTAAACTTCCCAGGAACTCTGCTTTCTCCAGATTCTCTCATTCTCACTTGACCCCGTACATTTCACATATTCGGGACTTCAGAGAAATTTGAAATTCCCAGTATTCTTCGCATCTTCATGCACTTCGGATTCTTTCAAGATTATATATTCATGTGCTGGTTTTCCTCCAGCTCTGTTTATTTCCTCACCGACTGCCCTCTACCCTCTTAAAAGCAGTCCTCCTCTGTGTGCATACAGATTCCAGTACCCAGGTACATGCCATTCTCTGTGTCTCCCCGACAAGCCTTCCTTTCTGCTCCTTTCCCCTATGAGGCGTTTCGGCCTATTTCTTTAGCTGAAGAAGTAAAGGCCTTTGGGCCCTGTGCTTTTCAATTACCCACGGTGCAGAGAGTGAGGGGAGCTGGAGAGGGGCTATACAGAGAGAATGCTAGCTGTCTCCTATAGTCTCGGAGTGTCCCCTTGGGGAGGCCCGTCCAGGTAAAGCAGAGGTGTTTGTTCTTATTTAGCACCTGTGGCTGGCTGTGATTTAGCATGCCCTGGGACTACAGGGCCTGAACACGGAGGAAACGGGCTTGTTGAGGAGGGAGGAAGTGAAAAATGGTGAGCGAAATAGAGGTTGGGTGAAGGTCTAGCAGTCGAAAAGTGGAGTGTGTTAAATAAGATGTAGTGGGGGGGGGGGGGCATAGGTGAAGGGTAGGAAATAAGAAGTGTGCTTATAGAAATGGAGGAAATAATTGCAGAAAGAAGGGGTGGATGTCTTGGCTGTTTCATAGGTTGAGGATATGACTCCAGAGAGGCTTGGTTGACTGGCGTGGGTGCTTGCCCCCTTGTGTCTGAAGTCATTCAACGTATGCGTGAGAAAGATTGAGGCAGATAGACAAAGCCTAAGTCATTGTCAAGCTCTAGTGACAGTAATGATTGTGTGCTATGCCCCTTGACACCCTTGGGTCATAGCATTGAGTCCAGCCCTACCACCATAGGCATTTCTGCCCCAAGGCCAAGTGTCTTCGGCTGTGAAATGGTTCTCAGTCTCACCCTCTCAATGCCAAAAACGACCGTGAAGTGGACTTCAGCCTGTATCAATGACTCCTCTTCATGGACTCCTCCATTATAACCAATTCAATAGCCATGGCTGCATTGCATTCACATCAGTAGCATTCTTTGGCTAGTCTAGTTCCTTCTTTTTATGAAACCCTTTATCGCTGACACACACTGAACATCAGTTCAAGGTTGTTTGTGTTTTTTTCTTCTTTTTTTTCTCTCCAAGGTTGATTATCCATGCATTCTTTCATAGCGTGTGTGTGTGTGCGTGTGTGTGTGTGAGTGTGGAGTCCCAAAGAGCCATTGTCCCCTCTTTTGAGTTTTGACCGCCCTTCTGACCCCCTGTGATGATTGACGGGGCTTTTTGTCCAATAGAAGAGGACTCACTCAGACCCCCAGCTGTGACTGAAGTTTGGTTTGGCTGTGGGGTTTTATAGATTCTGGAGTTGTTTCAGTCTAGATTCCTTTGAGGTGTCAGTGGGTGCTTGCTCCCATGGAGGCATCGACAAGTACATGCACATCCATGTGCTCGCACACCTTTTGATCTTTACACACACCACTAAAGCCCTCAGCCCCTTTTGCGTTTCCCACTGTCCATCCCTGTCAAGCCCAATGGCAGCCCCAATGGCTTTCTGTCCATTCTCTCACCCCAGTAGCAGTAGCTTTGTGCTCCTTTTTTAAAGCATCTAATAGACATCTGCTTGCATATCCCCAGGTGGCTTTGGGAAGCGTATGTCAGAGCCAATTTGCTAATATTGAATTCAGTGGCACACACATGTCCTGTTGATTGCCATGCCATGAATCATCGAGTCGTTTTCTGTCAGCGGCTTTTATTTTACAGTCGGCTGAATGAATCCAAGTCACAATGTATAGACGTTGAGTGCAATTTAAAGAGAAGCGGACAACGGTAGCCTGGAATCATTTGTGTGTTTGTTTAATCCCGGACAGTTGCCCTTCCACTAACTTAGACTTATGTTCGTTGTCTTTTGTGAAAGTGATGTTGCAAATAAAGCATTACCAACCCAATTTCCTTTTCCCTGCAAAGTTAACCCTTACCATTCACTTGGCTGTTTTTTTGCGGATTTTTGAAAGGGAAATTGTCTGGTTTTAGCCCGGTAGTAATAATAATATTCATATCAGCAGGTAATTACAGTTCCTTCAATGGAGAGTTAATCCACATGTGCCCTCTCTTTGTTATCGGGGTGCATACCAATGGGAGCTTTGGAGGTAGGCCCATAGAAAGACCTAAATTACTCTTTTATTCTGGGAGAAGACGCGCATAGAGGTCTGTGCGTCTACACACTCTTATATACGACACCCACATACTTCCGTCCCTGTCTGTTTCTCTCTCGTACACGCACCTCTCCTCATTCGCCTGCTCATCAGCACCATATCTCACTCCATTTCTAGGTACAATGGCTGTGCTGTATTAGAACCGTCCCTGAACCCCCTGCAGCCGTACTCTTTTTCCCCAGGCCCAGGCTATGACACAGTTGGCTGGGGCAGAAGAAAGACCCCTCTGGCCCTGCCTCATTAAAATGGTAAAGAGCTGTAGAAGGATAGGGAAGCTAATCCTTCTACCAGTCCCCTCTTAGAGTCCTCATCTCCTGGCCTGAGACGGGGCTTGCTAAAATACAGAGCCTCTGGGAGATGGAAATGATTGGGCTCAAATGGGACTGTTTAGGGGGTAGGGGGGGGGAAGTAAATGGGGTTTGGGGCTGTTATGCTGTTTAAAATCAGTAGAGCAATTTACTAGTAAGTATTGTTAGTCTAGTAGTATTGGATGCTTAGAGGTTATAACAGCATAAACCTCTGGATTAAATCTATTTGCCAGCTGACTCTTCTACAGTATCTTTGCTTATTGGTAAACCACAATGAGTAAAAAGTCTATCGCAGGAAAGCCCATCATATTAATCAATGCGATATTCACTAAATGGGTTTAAATGGTAATGGTTACTGCGAATACTAATACAAATACTTCAAAGTAAATCATTTGGGATATTTTACTTTGTTTTTCCCCCAAAAAGTGAAACTTTGCTCCAAGGCCAGGGGCAGCCAAGTCCGCACTGCATCAGTCATCCAGTCACTCGGTATGTAAAGTTGCAGGGCTTGCAAAGCAGGAGGGAAACAGGGAAATGTTAATTTCCCCAAAGACTGACGGGTACACCAGCTAGCTGAGTAGTGACAACAATAATCCCTTTTACTGTTTCCACACAGTTGGCAGCTAGCTAAAGAAATGCTGCAGTGTAGTTTGTGGTATTAATTGCATGTATTGATTGCACTTTAAACACCGAGCAACTTAATAATGCAGCGATTGATTGAGCACACAATTAGTTTTACATGTACTGGTTTTTACCGTTGAGGCGGTATTAGTTCCCGTAACTTTACACACCCGCAAAACAATGGGCAAGATGTGTAGAGAAAATGGACGAGGTTGGTCAATGTACTTAACTCAGCAGGTCCACCTGAAGACTTCCTGACAGATAATGATTCTCAGCTTTCACCCCAGAGAGAAAGCATCGGTTTGTGTCCAAAGTTAAAGCACAGAGGCACCGATTGAGCAGTTACTCAAGCATTCCCATCAAATAATGGAACAAAAAACAACAAGCAGTCAACTTGACCATGTGAATACAAATTCTATTTGCTAGTTTTTTTTATACATGTACATCAGTAGCCTGAAGCAGGATACAAGGGAGACTGACCTCTAACTCAGTACCCGGGTAGCTCTCTGCTCCAGACAGTTCTTCACATTAATACTTGACATTTACCCGTATCTTCCAAGTTCATTACACGATGCACAATCTTGTGCTCCAAGACCGTTGAGCTGTATAGTCTGCAGTCGTCTTCATGCGCATTTGCAGAGTGCTGCTTTCCAGCTTTGCACAATGTAGTTGTTTAATTTCATAATGACTTCCTTTGGCTGATCACAGCAATTTCACATCCCTTCAATGTAAACTATGATCTTCCCACGGAGCCTGACGAATTAGCTGTTCAGTGTGAAGGCTTTAGTGATAGATGCTTATCATAAGGGTCTTGTCTTTGTCTGTATATGTGTATGTTGTGCTTTGTGTGTGTGTTTGCGGGATTCTGCTTTCTTTTTCAAATGCTGTAAGACTGTTGATCGCTTTCATTCATTGAGCCTGCTCATCTGCCTCAAGTGATTTCTGGATCTGCACACAGAGGATGTGGACAAGCCACCAAAGACCCTCTGAGAGCCCATTGAGAAAAACTGCAGATAATTCATGGCAATAACCACCACATACTGTTAGCTTTGATTATACGAATTATCATGTCATACATGTTAATGTATTCATTATGTGTAATTTCCATTTTACTCTGTGTGGGGGGTGGTAGTTCCTGCCGAAAAACTAAAGAATTATTATTTTTAGAAATTGCTAATTCAATTCCGTTTGAGAGCAGAAGCACTTCTTAGAGGACAGTTTTGCTCCTTGTTTTTTCTCTCAAGTATATTTCTTTCTCTCTATTTTCTTGCCAAATGATTGCGTTGCGCCTAACCTACAGGATCTGGACTGGGAGTGAAGGCTGTGGTTTGGCATGTGCTTTTTGTTTGTTGTCGGCACACGAACATTCAACATGTATTGGTACTAGTGTCATCACGGAGCGCTTCTTTTTGCCCATCACGTCTGGCCTACATTTGACTTGCATACCGTACTCTACCGTACTATACAATGGTGTTGTATTTCAACAGTCTCACATTCACACTCAAGTGTGTACGTGTCTCAAGTGTACACACACACACACACACACACACACACACACACACACACAGTCTGCCTATGTGCTGACTGGCAGTTAGCCAAGGCCATAGTCATAAGGCAGTGACAGTAGATGACAGCGGTAAGATTAAAGGGTGTGGGAGTTGTGTGAGTAGGGTCGGAAAGACTGGCAGGTCCATAAATATCACATGCAGGGATGCCCATAATATTTCAGAGCACCGTATCATCACAAAGCGCCATCATAGAGGATAGACCTGGTACAATGACATCTGGATGTGTTGATGTTTCTGTGTGTTTGAAGGAGAGTGCAACGTTAGGTTTTAGGGCAAAGAAAGAATTGTGCATAATATAAAGGTCCATTTACAAATCTGCCCAAGAGGAAGCGGATGAATGAATGTAGGATTTTCTTGTTTTCAGTAATATTTTTTGTTATAAGCGAGCTTATTTGTAGAAAACTGTAGGAGGATTCATGAAATGCAGAATGGATAGATGTCTGTTATGGCTATTTTAGATTTGCTTTTCAGACATTTTTGAGGAGAATTTTGGTTTTAAATCTTTATGTGCTGCTATCTACACCGACAGGCACACAAACTGACACATACACACTGACACAGAGAGATACACACTGACACACACTTGTACATATATGTTACAGCGACAGCAGGATACTCACACTCTGACACAGTCCCCTCATTTCCACGACACACACACACACACACACACAAACTTCGACAAAAATACATAGAGTAAACACACGAACACACACTGAAGCAGAGCGATCAACAGCTGCAGGGCTTTCTGTAATTAAACCTGTACTGCTGTTTGTAAGCTGTCAATGCATGTATGTAGGCAGAAACAAACACACACTTAGGCACATTTTCTGTTGCATTTACATCTCACACTCCCTGTCTCTCAGGGCTGCGTCAATTTCAGAGTTCTGTGTGCTGATGAGTGATGCCAATCTGACTCAACACATCTCCAGGTATATTATCCTGATGCCAAAATCTCCTCCTGTCAAATCTAAAACAGATGAATGAATCACCTGGTAGACTAGATTTATTGCTCTGCACGGTGGGAAAGTGTGTGTATTCTGCTGTGAGTGTTCAAGAATCAACAAATCTTATTTCCTACATCTACTGAGCAATCTTCTTGGTTATATTTTCCCTCTAATATTAAGCATCTTGTTGTGTCAGCTTATGTACGTTCAGACTACACTGGTTTGCGTGTACACTTACTATATTGTGTGAGTTGTTTTCTGTTTATGTTTGTGTGTTGCTTCTGCCAACCTGTGTGTGCCTATGTGTGCACATATTTGTCTGTCCCTTGTGAGGTGTGCTCTCAGCTCTCTGAGTGGGCGTTTCACAGACAGCCAAGAGACCAGCAGGGAAATTTCCCATCAGCCAATGCAGTGTGCAGTGCAGGTTAACACTTAAGGCTCTGAAATCCATAGTTGCAGTACAACACAGCCTTCTCTCAGTCTTTTTCTCTCTCTCTTTCTCTCTCTCTCTCTCGCTCTACTGGCATCGTCTACATTCCTCTCTCTCTCTCTCTCTCTCTTTCCCTCACCCTCTCTACCTGACTCCCTCGCTCTCTCTGTCTCCCCAGATGAATCGGAGCAGAGATGAAAAGCTTTCAGGAATGCTGGCAGACAGGCAGTGCTTTACAGTAATCTAACCTGGGGAAGATGAAAGCCAGCTGGGAGGCTGGGAATTAAGCTTGGGGGGATGAGGGAGGGGGGGGGGGCAAAGAGAACGACAGGATAGAGTTTTGGGAAAGAAAGGTGAAGAATGGCTACATGGGCAGAGAAAGAGAGGGTAAAAGCGTGAGTGAGAGAGAGGGTTTTTGCGGGGTAACGAGAGATGAACAGTTTGTAAAGAACGCTGAGGGAGTTGATAGAAAACAAAACACGATGTGAGGATGATGGAAGGAGAGAAGAGTAAAACTTACCCGGAAGTGGGATGGATTGGAGAAAGGAGAATATAAGTGTTGGTGCATTTGAGTTTTTTATTTTTTTGTATTGTCAGACAGCTATTACGACTTAAATCTTACTCGCGGTCATACTTTACTCATTGTTCATGCTCTGTCGTACTTCATGCAGTCACGTCTCCAGATCTGTTCTCTTGAGCTAGTTACTTAACAGTTATATAAAGACATTCATTTTCCCTTGGATGATATTTACACCCTCAACAGTTTTTGTTTTTGTTTTTTTGAATACAATTGAATGCTTTAAGTCGGCTATTTTAGTTCTTTTTCTATCGTGTACGATAGTCGGGGAGAAGGTGGCGAACAAAGTTAAATGGAAGCGAAACACGAAGGTGGGAATTAAATGAAAAACAAAGCATGAAAATTGGCTTCTACATTTGGCATTGTAATTTGTGTAAGTCAGCGTCATTTGGAGAGGCTGACACATTGTAACACATAGTGTAATTGTAGCTGTCATACAGATGACAGCAGCCCAAGACAAACCTGTGGAGTTTAAATTTCAGATCCTCTTCAGTGGAACAAACTCAATTGCAACAGTGCTGACTGAACACTGAAGTAGCATCAAGTGTACCACTGTTGTCACTCGAAATGGCTTTGGCAGGTGGAAGAGGGGGGGGGTGCTGTGTTTGTGTGTGTGTGTGTGTGTGTGTGTGTCCTTTGGATCATAATGTAGGCGGAGCAGGCCTGTCGCTGGCTGTGACAAATCCCACCTCGTGCACCTTGTACTTCCTGCGCAGAACGAGAGAAGCGCACAGCACCAACACGCTTCCTCCCCACCTAATTGAAATTTTGAGGTATAAGAGGATTTCTGCAAAACGCGAGCTGACAGGCTCCATTCACCAAATATCCTCTTAGACTCCTCTCTCTCTCTCTCTCTCTTTCTGTCTCTCCCTGAGAAAGAATTAACTTTTATCTGTCTGCGAGTTTTAGTGCAGCTTACACCCATCTCTATCTGAACGTCCTCCAGTTGATCTGTCTCAGTTCCTCTCAATCTGTCCTCTTTGTCTCTTTTCCTCTCCGTCGTTCAGGATTGCTCTGCTCCTACAAGGGGCACTTTGGGTTTTGCCTGTTTGCTCGTCATACTTTGATATGTCACATTGTAAAAGGGCAGAATAGGTAGACGGGGGAAGAAATGAAAGTAGGTAATGTGACTGGGAGATGGGGGGGGACGGAGAGGACGGAGAGGAGATGGCAACGAAAACCACACAAGAGGAAGAGAATGTGGTATTATGAAGAGAGAAATAGAGAACAATAATTTAAGTTACGAGTCTGTGACAGATTAGCATTAATATTGATCCCACAGTTTAATTTTCATACCACCAAGTGTGTATGTTCAATATGTTTTACACTGCTGTAGCTAAAACATCTACATGCACACGCATGCAAACATAGTTGTCAAGCTGTCGTTTTCATTCGAACATGCTTGCATGCTCCTTTTTCTTTGTTCCTCCGTCTTCGTGATTAGATAACAAACCACCCCGAATCAACGGACTCATTTATTTATGCGGGGAAGTCATTTGACTCCCACTGTGAAGCCTGCAACACCATGCACTAAAACAAAGCATAATGCATGGGCGTGAAGCTGTAATGTGCTCCCTTGATAAAGAAACGCTAATTTTAGAGAGAACCTCCCGTAGAGTCGGTGAAAAAAAACGACTTATTACTTATGTGATGTCTTCATTGGTAAAAGAGATGAAAAGGGTTTGAAAACAATACAGAGAGAAAGGTCTTACAGAATCCAGTTCGGTAATAAAAGTCTTGAATCTTTTAATTGATTGGAATATATAATTTAGCTTATATATATATATATATATATATATATATACCACCTGTTAATAAACTACTGTAGGTTAAAAGCATGAGGTTAATAGCCCCAAGGAAGGTCTGGTCACGGCTCCTGTGGGTGCTGGACGCTGGTTGATATAAAAACATATGAAAACATATCAACCAGTTTTGTTCCTTCACACACCGCCTTCATTAAATGCATCCTAACAATTTCCAGTGGATATTGGCCTTTAGTCTTCTTGCTCTTTCTCAGTCCCTCACCATCTTTCCTCCAATGATTTCCATTATTATAGCACATGCCTCCAGGGCTTACTGCAGTGTTATTCCTCGCTCTCTATGTCCTCCTCACTCTCCTTGTTTTAATTGTCTCACTCTCAGCCTGTCTCTTTGTCTCTGTCCCCCTGCTAACGCCGGCGATGCAATTTTTCACTTCAGTGGGGAAAACAGGTATAATAGAGGGAGTGTGCCAGTCTGTTTAATACAGGAATAAAGGCAAAGAGGAGAGATGAGACGGGGAAAAGGAGGCGCCCTTGGGGCTGGGAATATACACAGAGACTACTGCACACATACTATCTGCAGACACACACACACACACACACAAACACACACTTGCACAGACAATAAGGAGGGAACACAGATATTCACACCTGCTTATCTCTGAGGAATTGGTCGCGAGGTGCTTCCCCATTTAATTAGAAACTTTAGTAGGAACCTCATAAATCACCACAACATAAATGTGAAGGGTAGGCAATGAATGCTCCCCATGTACACGCTGGTGCACACACACACAAATCTGCACATGTCCGAAAGGTAAGCCTATTGATAATTCATGAATTCATGAGCATGTGTGATCTTTAGCTTCAGTCAGTGATCCATCGATTTAATATGTGTTCGTTTATGTGTGTACTGAGTTTAATCTGTCTGTACCTTTAGAGGCCGAGTATACCGGTAGCATATTAGGTTGTAACTGTCAGGACTATTGCTGGATTAATGAGTATTTCATCAACATCCTCTCTTTTTTTTAAAGAAGAGTTAAAATACCTGTCAAATCTATTACTCCAACGCCGTGATTGCAACTGAGCAAAAGAAACGGGAACGGGAATATTGTTGTGTTGACAAACAGCACAGGGGTGGAGAAAGGTCACTGTGCATGTGTGGCTGTGTGTGTGTGTGTGTGTGTGTGTGTGCTCACGGCTGCACGTACGTAGCCCCTTGCGCATGTGTGTTGGTGCTTGAACTTGGGTCTCCAGAGTTACTCTGATGGCAGCGTGCGGTAACGGGATCCAGGATGATGTCTGCTTTCAGACAGCGTCTGGCTCTCAGCTCCCCCATCTATTATTCACACACCTGGACACACACACACTGCCTTCTCCCCCTCGTATCCTACTCTTTACCACACTTTCTTCTCCACATTTGTGGCTGAACAGTTAAAGGTTTTGTTGACTCTGTCTTGGCATTTTCTTCACGCATGTATCAGCGTAGGTTTGTGACGATGTGTCCTGTTGTGTATTTACGTATTTTGAGGATGTCTCCCGGGAAACCAATCGCACCCTTGAAGTCGATGTACTTCTGCGTTGACCCTGGTAAACAAGCCGAACATTAGTATTGACCAGAAGATAGAGGACAGACTGATAACCACTAAAACAAAGCCGAGTCTGGAAAAAGAGACAAAAGAGTTTTCAAAGTCATCCCTTGGCTGAAGTTGATCTGAGCCTTGTCAGTAGGTCCTTATCAGACCCAGACATCTCTTTGGGGACCTGGCCCTTCTCCACCACCACGGTTGGATAGGCTGCTGATGGACATTTATAGAAGCGGAGTATGCTCCAATCAAGAAAAGCCTATTGAGTTCGCCCTGTTAAGATGAGAGAATGCACCCCCTGTTATTGTGTTGTGGAACACAAGCTTACATAGAGACGCGTATAGGTCACAGTGGGGGGTGTTTTGGGAGATGACCCTGTGACTCTTGATCAAAGTCTGTCACCAGGCCATTATGTGAGGAGCTCATGTTCATCTGAAGTTCCTGAAGAGAGCTAGATACCTGTTCTGATCTGATCCGAGGATTTCCTAACATTGCTCTTTTTGTGTGTCCAATTAATCATGACCTTAGGTTATCTTAGTCTCACAAAGCAAACAGACCCTTTATTCATCATCCTCAATGGTTGGTTAGATTGGTGATTGACAGTTAAGGAAGCAGGATGTGGTCAACTAATAAAAGTGCTATTAGGTTTATTTCAGCGGAGTGGAAGAATAGGCATCGTTTTCCTTGATACATGTGGGACTTTTCTGGTCTGTTCCTTTCTTATCCTTCAGCTTGGATCTAACCGACTTCCCAAACGAGCTTCCATGCACATATGCTCTCCTATGCTTTTTTGGCTGGAGAGTTCCTCTATCTGAAGGCTGCATGCCAGTCATTTTGGGATGAAAGAGCACAGTGGGAAATGAGGGAGTGGAGCAGTGTTCCGATAAACTTCACTTGGTGGTCAGTAATGCAAGAAAACTGAAATATATTGATTGACTGAAAGAAAGTTTTCCATTTAACTTAAAGTGCAATGTCTATTATTTTATGCATATGGCAACCTTTCACAATGTATAGGTCCTTAAGTGGAACCTATTTAATAATACAGGGAGAAGAGTGGTGGAGGTAGATATTTCTTTCCATCTTTTCCTCCTCTTCCCTCTGCTTCTCTAACATCAAAGCTAGCCACCTCGTTCTTACTCTGCCAAATGCCTAGCTTCCTGGTTCCCACTATTCTCACAGGTGTGGACGCTCCATAAAAACGTTTCCTTCTCTGTCAACATGCACACACACACACACAGATGCAAATGCGCATACTGAATACTCTCAATGTGATTATTCACAACAGGCTGTATTGATACTATTCAAGCTGCTGAAGCCACACTCTTAAATGAAGGGCATCCGTAGCTCTGGGTTGTGAGCACTGCTGGGTCGCCTGAAAAGGCCAAGTCTTGATTCGACACAATAGGCTGATTTGGTGCCCTCACTACCTCCTAGGAGTATGTTGACTTCATTAATGGCTCCCAAAGCCTTTTAGCTCTCACACAGTGGCCTCTGGTCACAAAATATAATGGGGTGCAAGACCGCTCTGTGTCCCAGCCACCGGGTTGCACCACTAATGGAGACACAGTTGGTGATGTGCGCTCACATTATGCTGTTCCCTCTGTGGGGGTCCTCGAGGCCCAGCCCAGTGGCTGCAGCGGGAGAGGCGTGAACAGCAGCTCTCATCGCTGCAGAAAAACGGTAAAAGAAAAGAAAAACAGGAGAGGAAATAATTGGTTTGAAAGAGAAATGTGCGTAAGGGTTTTTCTCAGCCAGGCCAAGTATTTGTCTGCCCTAAATGAGGTCTGTCAGGAGATCTCTACCTGTCGCCTCTAACACCCTGCCGCGGCTCTAATGGGACAGCGAAAGAGGAATTGGGTGGGAGAAGACGAAGGGACAGGAGGACGAGGAACAGAGGGATTGTGTAGAGAGAGACCAGCTCTGGCATCTTCTCCGCACAGTAAACCTAATGGAGTGATGCGTATTGCGGGGGGGGGGAAATGGCAAAACTGAAAAACTGATGGACAAAGATATTAAGATTATGAGAACAGAAAGAGAGGACTGAGAGGGGAAACAAATACGAGATGGAGCGGTTGTTGAAACGGGAATTGAAAAGGGACAATTGTCCAGACGAAGGAAGGTTTTTTGCTGTTCACTCTGCAAATTGAAAACATTTGTTTGTGTTTTTATTTATTGACTTGATCGAAGAGAACTTCCTGTCCACTTCCACATCGATTACAGCTTCAAGTGTAGGCCCTTTTTCCTAAATGATCTGGAAAAAATGGGTACCAATAATAATTATATACCAACAAGGTTTGCAGGAAGAAATGGAAAAAAAAAAAAAAGTCTGCAAGGCTTTTTTATTTCCGGTAAAGAGACATTTTCAGTTTAAAAATGTGCAAGAAGCACAATCAAAAGATTGTTGGAGACAACGTACAGAATGTCCTACATCGTTCCAGCAGCAGAGGAATACAGTTCTGCAACAAACATGCCAAGACAGAGGGAGTGACATTTTGAAAAGAACAGATGGAAAAAAGTAAATCAGAAAAAAAACTGAGTGAGTTGTTAGAAGTCAAGTGGTCACAAATGTTCTCAAGATTGAACCGACCATAAGCTTGCAGGTGTTTTAGTCAACCTCATGACTTACAGATTGAGACAGAAAACGAGTGAGAGCGGGGGGGGGGGGGGAGGAAAAAGTGCAAAAGCAATAGCAGAGGACAGAAATGAGTAACAAAAGCTAAGCTGTGAGCCCCCTGCCTGGTCACAGTGCTCTCAGGCAGCTCAGCAGTGAAGGGAATGATAGCAGGGAGACCTGTCACTCACCCTTTGAAGCCATGGGGGAGATTGAGGGAGGAAAGGAGAGCAAGGGGAGAAATGAGCTAGGAAGCCTCCAGACACTTGTCCCCTTTCACGTCTAACACCATCATCCCTCGAAATAACAATCTTGTCCTTCTCTTTGCCTCTCTCCTTTGCCTTTTTCCGTCTATCTCTCAGCAGGGGATAAGGTTAGATTAGTAGGCCGCATGGACCTGCAGGCTAACAGGTACCACACCTTTAATGCCACAACGGTCAGTCACTGAGCCAGGAGTCCCCCGGCGGCTCTGTCTGCTATAGTGTCAGATCCCAGATGTGAGGTTGGTGGAGACTAAAGTTGCACAAATAGAAACAAACACCAAGTACCTGCATGCTTCTCTAACTCACAAAACAGTGTGACATATCTGCATTCACTTTCCTCTTCCTCCTTAGTTACTTTGTGTTGCTGCTGCTTTGACACAGGCACGCCCCAAAGCCAACCCCTAATTAGTCTTAGTCTTAGCGCTACCACTTTCATCTCATAGCAGCGAGTTGTGGACGTATTCCAGAGGTTTCTTTTACCCAAAATATAACATCTGCAGAGGATTAACCTCAATAAACCCAAACCCGACAGGAGGGGCCGTTGTAGAGATCACATTTCTGCGAAGGCTCGACACTGCCGATGCAAGTCCCTGTGGTTAATTTACCTGCTAACAATGACGTGTCTCTGTTTTTGCACCCACAAAGCACCTCCCCTCACACTGCAGGCATGGGGCGGGGGGGGGGGGGGGGGGGCATTAATTAAAATCCTGCTGTGTAGGAGATATGCCTAATCGCAAACATAAAACAGAGAATAGTGAATTAAAGCACAGAATGAGTTCAGTTCCACACTGTGTTTTTTTTTTTTTTGCCCACTCATCCTCCTATAGAGAGGGAAGTCGAGCCGGAAGGAAGGAAGGAAAGAAGGAAGGGGGGGGGGGGGGGGTATTTAAAGTGCCTTTAATGAACTGAATGAATATTTTACTTTCATAAAGGAAAGCAGTAAAGCATTGAGTTCAGGTTGTACCTTTGGGTAAATGCAAGATGTCTCTATTATAGTCTATAGTCTAATACTATGCCAAATGACATTGTAAATGTAGAAGTACCGCGGCGTTAACACGGTCATTCATGTGTCACCTGCAGTACTCCTTTAAGAAACCACGTATCTTTACTGCAGTCGTCCTCTCAGACAGAATAAAAAAAACGTGTGTCCGTCTTTTATTGTTTATAATAAATCTCCGGGATGAACGGTGAATCACATGTGATTCTCTGCTATACAACACGGGCCAGCCTGGGCATCCTCGCATTAGTGTGGCACATCCTCGTTAATACCCAGAGATTAATGTCAAATCATCCACACTCTCCCCACTAGTCTCGCAACAGTCCATCTCGCCTAAAGCTATATATTGAGGTATTGAACGTGGAAGTAGAGGGTTTGTCCTGGCATTGATTGACACTGAGAGATGGATCCAGTCCGCCTCCTTGCCCCCTTTCTTTCTGTTATTCTCTCCACCTCCTCCACCCTCCCTTCTTTCTTTCTGTCTGCCATATGTTTCAGTGAGCCGGACAGATTTGGCCAATCAAGACAGCCACCATTGTATTGCTGTCGGTATGAATAGAGTGCGTGCAGAGACACATTGGCGTTATGAAGTGACGATACGTTGTTTCTTTTCTCCGTGTCTCTTTTCGCAGTAAATCTTCTTCTCAGTTGTCTGTCTGGCTGTCTCTCTTCCTCGGCTCTTATTGCATGTCCTGCCTTGCCTGGTTTGAATACCGAACACTGCTGTGGTTTGACAAAGAGGGTCGAAACCTGAGCAAAGTGTGGCAGGTCGGGTTACACTGGCATTTGGCCTGTGGCTATGCTGTTGATGCTCCAAATTGTTTCTGATTGATATCTTGAACAGATAGGGGACCCAAGGGCTTACACAGGAGACCCCAGGAGACCCTCATTTCCACGTTTTGATTGTGCTTTTGGACTGAATGGTGTTCCAAGTTTTTTTTTGTTGAAAATGACAAACCAACGCAGAAAACATTGTAAATAGGTTAAATGTTGTACATATTTGTTTGTAGTTTTGGCCATCATTTCAGCAGTTTACCCCAAATATCTACCCACTTATTGAATAATGGAAATAAAAGTAAATGCAGTTAAATCCATAGTTGTTGATCGTAAAATAATTTTGGAACAATGCTTATCATGTGGACATCCAGCAGAAATAGGTTCATGACTCTTTTTTTGACTGCAGAGCTGCTGGCACTGACATTGGGTTTGCCCATGCATGTTTCAGGGGTTTGATGGAATTCCTCACACAAGTGTTGTGGTGATTTAACTTTCCCAGCATGCTGTGTGACTTTGGATGACATTCTGCTCCAGCCCACTCACCTCACTGTGGTTTTGCGTGGCCCAATGTCAGACCACAGTGATACTATAGTCAGCAGCTTATTCTGGCTTCCACCAGCAGCATGTTGGTCATGGTGTATGTTCCAGCCATGGTGCGTTAGCGTGGGTGCCATGCTTAACAGACTGCAACTCTGTGTGACTAGCCGAGGGGGTAGTTTTGACTGTGTGTTTGCTGCTCAGCCACACAACCACCATCTACATTAACACATAGACGGCAGTATGTTCTATGTCTCCTGAGGATTGACCAAGACTTCCTTCTAAAATGTAGAAAATCCATCTCACCACTTGATGTAAAGTAGTTTCTGCATAATGGCATACCAATTCTTATCTAAAATGAGTAGAAGTTCTCAGATGTGTACGAGTATAGTAATGATTTTCTACCTGCTTCAATATGGACTCCATGCCGAATCGGAGGAAGTGCTTTTGTACAGCGCCAATACTAGGAAACTGAGAGAGGGTACTCCTGTGGTTTTCACACCGGAATGGCTTCCCTTTCTGTATCACACCTTCTGCTAGCTGTTAGCCACATGGAGCGAGAGAGAGAGATAGTCACTTTGGGCACATTATTTTTCATTGACAGATTCGAAAGCAGAAATACCATCTGCACATAGGGTCACATTTGTTGTTCTCGGAGCTGTAACACTGAACACTGTTATTGAAAAGATCAGTTGTCCGTATTTCTGATATATCAACACTGCCCTTACATTCTGTTCGACTTTAATGGTAGTGGTAGTCTAATTAGCTTGAAAGACACTCCGTGAATGCTATCTGCTTTGAGTGTTTTTGTCTCTATTAAGATCACATACACTGCCTTTTTACTGCAGGAGCCGCAGCCTTTATTTCTGTCTTCAGTGATGGTGTTAGTGTAGTTATACCTCAACGCCACTAGGGGGATACAGATTGTGGCCAGGGTGGTCTCTTTATGCAGGGCCAAGGATTTCCTCTGTATGATCTGAGGTACAACGTGGATTTATCCCACAGATGCACACACACACACACATACGGATCAAGACACACACACACACAGAGCTATGTTTACTACACACACACTCTGCAGGGCTGAGGAAGTGTGCTCCGTGAGTCAAAAGCACCAGTAACTCCTGCCACCCTCCCCAGAGTATCCGACATTACCATATGAGTAGCTACAGCCAGACAGCCTGTGTGTGTGTGTGTGTGTGTGTGTGTGTGTGTGTGTGTGTGTGTTTGAGAGTGTAAGCGTGTGAAAGAGAAAGAGAGAGTGAAATGCCAATGTTTTTTTTTTACACGCGATAGCTTGTGTGAACACAATACTTATTTGCATGTGTGCATTTATGTGTGGGGGCCCAATGCATCTCTCACCTTCCCACTACTCAAGAGGCTAAATGAAGTCTGTCTGGCAGTGAATGTCTATTGTGTAGCGCTAATGTGATAGCAGAGATTAGCATTGTAATCCATTTAGCATAGAGCAGCTAATCCACTTTATTACTGTTGAAAATGAATCAGATAATATTGGCTAGCACCACTGTAGCTGCCTTAATGATTTTAAGCTGATGAAAAATTCCTTTAATATATGTTGATAATTACTGTTGCTGACGATGAAGCTAGGATTTGTTGTTTTATTAAAAAAAAACATCATTAGCTTTGGTTTTTCATTTAAGGGAATTAAGATATTGGTTGTGTTCAGTCTACACCGAGTTGTTTTTGTAGTAGTAAAAATCATTCACTAGCTGTTTACTTCATTTTGTTTATTATATTGTATATTCCTTTAGAGTACATAGTTTATCAGGAGAGATGAAGTCTGCTGCAAGCCCAGGATGACACTGCTGTGTTGATTGAAAAATAAAGGGAGCTGCTATTAAATACTTGTGCCAATTATTGTCCAAATAGGTCCACTGGACTTTGGTTTTAAACAGGCGTTTTCCCTTGCGTGTTCCCCTCCAAGTCCCAGTGTGCCTGCGCTGCTTGCTTGCTTGCGGACGTGCTGTGCACTCCCTGGTGGCTCATTTGTTTGGTTGGTGGTCAGATTGAGGGATAATACACAGGAGCTTCCCCTTGAAGCCCCTCCACTCCCTGGTGACCGTGGATCCGTCCCAACACAATAAAACTCTATATTCAGCCTTTGCCGTAGACTCTCTGTCCTTTTTTAAACTCTGCTTGGCAATTGACACTTCCCTCATATACAGCGGCGGTAAGCTGATACACACACACACACATCGTCGCATACGTTCACATGCACACACACATGCTGTGTACAGTGCGCATACGCACAGCGCCTCAAATTAACTCACCCGATCAGGCAGATTAGATAACCCCACCTGCTGAATCTGGCTCTGGCGCTCGCGTGGAAGTTTCTTTCTTCCTAACTCCCTCTTTTCTCTCTGTCTTTATCCTATTCGCCTTCTGTTCTTTTCTTTACAACTGGCCCAAGAGCACACAATGGTTCCCAGTGAAAGTGTGAGGCTTTGATACGCAGACTTCAGGTCCTTTGAGATCCGGATCACAAGCCAAGCAGGAGGCAGAGCGAGAGAGGAAGGACGACTGAGAACCGAAAAAGGCGGGGGGGGGGGGGAGTGTCGGGTGAAATCAGGGTGGAAGATGGTTGCCTGTTTAAAGAAATGTCATGTTGTGAAACTGGATATCAGTAGAAGCAGCAGCAGGAGGGCAGGACGTATACTGCAGCCTGCGCGCTCAAGTTTCTGTCTTTTCTGTTGATTCATGTTGAAGCAACGACAAAGAAAAGTTCCCTTGGACTACAGTGAAGCAGTGGATGTTTTTACATTGGCCTGCTTTGTTGTCAGTTGGTACAGCGCCACTTTACTAAAGGGTTCAGTTTATAAACTTTAGAACGGTTAAGCCTTCTTGACCTTTTCAAGAGCTTTATTAATTATGAATTAATCATAAAGTGACTCACCTGTCTACACGACCATCTGCTTCCTGTCCAATTATCTCCTGTTTATGCCTTTTTACCCATGAACCCTTAAGTGCTGCAGAGCACAAAGAACTACCAAGAGTCATCACAACTTTAACGAGACTTGCTTCACACCTGTCCGCAAGCCCGCACAGGTCTGTGTGTGTGTGTGTGTGTGTGTGTGTGAGAGAGCGTGTATTCTACTGGGTGCTGAAAGTTGCTTGCGTCGGTATGTGTCAAAGCTGTTTGTTGGTGGGGAAATTACCGCCAGAGGACCAGATTTTTGAAAGGATCATTCTGCGTTTGTTTGTGTGTGACGATGTAAGCAGATGTTCGGGCACCACCCTGAACACTTCCATCACGCCACCAAGTGTGCGTGGTGGCCAATTCCGTGCACTTTCTGCTGAGTAAACACACCTAGGGGCTCACAAACCACACCTCCAGCCCAGATGCCTTATTACTGTAATCACTTTTGAATGTCTGAAACGGTGATAGAGAAAGATGAGCATCTCGGATACAGCACAGTAAGCCATGATGCATGGGGACGTCCTAAGGCTGTATGTGGTTGATTGGCAATTTAGTCAATAATTGGTTTCAAAAGTACCTTTTTAATGATACCTCGATCCCTAATTGCGCATTTTTTTTGTCCTAGATGTCGACTTTGTTCAATTGCCAAGTCCTTCCTTGTGGAGGGCAACATTACTCTTTCTAACTTTGCTCACGTTTAACCTCAGCTATTCTTTAAACAATATTCTCTGTCCCGTCATTTATTATTTAATTATTACAGCTGTTTTGGATCTTCAGTTGTCTTTTCCTAAATCAGTAAAGTAAAACTATGTTGTTTGAGTAATTCAAACTTCCTATGCGGTTGGCACTGATTCAATAAATCTCATTAACAGGTGTGATACTATACTTCATTCGATGTTTTGAATGTTTCTTTCTTTAAACGCCGTTATTCTTGTAAATACCTGTGAAGCGATGTGAGCGCCACAGTGATTATGCAGTACTTAAATGTATTAATTCTTAAATATGCTTTCTGTGTTTTTCCAGATCCGGGTCGACGGCTCCTCTCGTGCTCAGCAGTACGAGACTGTGCAGGCGGTGGAGAATGGACCCATCCTCCGAGACATGGCCTTCTCTTCTGACCACCACTACCTCTATGTCATGTCTGAGACCCAGGTTAGACACTCGCAAACTCACACATCAGAAGTCCGTCCCCCCGTCCCCCTGCCGAGTCAATATCATAACCACTGGCATTTATCATTTTCTTATGTCGCAGGGTACAATAACCTTTGGTGTAGCGTGGAGGATTTCATTACAGCCTGGCGGGAGGAGAGAAAGGGATTAGATAGCCTGTTGGGTTCTATGACCAAGTCTTTTTATAGGAACTGACTGTGAGGGTAGAGTTGGAGTGAATAAATGTGTTGAATTATAGGGAGAGTGGTCTCACTCCACTTGTGTGTGTGTTTTGGTGTGTATGTCTGTGCGCAGATTCACACATTCACACTCTCTCTCTTAGTACCTTTGATGACATGGAATGTGGTGCGAAATAGCAGCACTCTGTGTAATGGTCACAGACACAGTGGAGTCTGCGAACACCTCTTATCGGAGGCAAAACCTTGCTAAAATAGCACCGTGAAAAAGTCCATGCGCTCGCATGAATGCGCACACAGCCATGACTCGCTGTGTTTTCACTTTCTCTTGTGTTTTGCACACAAAAAGGACACACTAAGGCTAAGAGCATGTCAGAACATTACATGTAATACATGTACAGTAGCCAAGACAAGCCAAGGCACATGCATCTGTGTAGCACCTTTCGACAACAAGGCAATGCAATGTGTGCAACGTAAAAAAGACACGCATAAATAAGATGATTATTATAACAAAATCAAATAAAGAAGAAAATTAAAAGTTAAGCAGTGGCAAACAGAAAAGCCCTGTTCTAATAAAAATGAAGAGCTGGATAAGTATTTGAACAGTAAACGCACAGACTTCTTACCATTCAGCACAAGCATGATCGTTTCATCATGCTCTGTTAAAGGGACGGTAATCTAATCGTTGAAGCCAAATCAGGCCACCAGTTGAAGAATCCATCGTGGAGCGCTCTCATTTCAGTTCAGTATATATCCCCATTTATTGGTTATCATTATTAATGTGACTGTTAGAAATAATGTGGCAAAAGCTCTGAGTTCAGGTAATATGCATATCATCCCCCCCCCCCCCCCTCTTTATCTCCTGCCACGCGTAATCACAGAAGGCCACTGCTGTTTCGTTGGCAGCGATAGCCTAGTGGCCCCTGTATATTGTCTGCAGCTTCCAGCGGATTATAGACCTCTCTGGCACCATGAAACTGTCAGTATTTCCTAATGTGTAGCGCATTTTTGTTGTTTGTGTGTACGTGTGTGAATACGAGCACATTTTAAGAGCCCAGATTTCCCCGATAACGCGTTAAATATCAGACAGACGGTGAGTAGAAGGTGCCCTTTCAAATGCAGCTCTCATCGCCTCTCCTGAGGTCTCAGTCTGTCCTACTGCAGAGAGAGAGAGAGAGAGAGAGAGTAGGGAAGGAGAGGAGGGAGAGACACAAGTTAGCAGAACAAGGACATTTAGGCTACTATTTTGTCACGGCATCCAGTTAAATCCAATCCCTCTTTTGTATTAATCTGTTCATCAGTAATGTTGTTTTTTTTCTTCTCTCCTTTGGATTGTAGTGCGTGTAATTGGGCTTAGAGAAAATATTACAGAATAACAAATTAATTATTAAGAATATTTCATTTCCATTTCTTCCCATTATGTTGGATTCCTTTTTGTCTCGCTATTATCGCCCAACATCGTGTTACAAATTTAGCATTTTTAATTTGCGTGCCAATTAGCTTATATTGAATACAGCAACCAAGTGAGTTTTGTTAGTGGTCCCGTGTGTGTGTGTGTGTGTGTGTTAGGCCTTCATAGTATTACGTCTATTAGCCTAGTTAGAGGGCTGACCTCCACTAACTGTTTAGGAAGAACATCTGGGAATTACCATACACACAAATATAGAAAGTAGTTAATGAACACGTACACACAAACACATACTTCTTTAACGCTGAACGGTTTATAGAACAAAGTGTTTGATTGAATAAGTGAATGAATGCAACTCGAATAATTCAGTTAATTCAAACCTTTTATAGTTGATGTTTGTTTAAAGATCAAAACATTTCTACTAGATTTGTATACTGACGTTATTACCAATATTTGATAACCGATCATTTCCGTTATTTGACCGATACTGATACATTTTATATACCGTTCCCTTTTCTTGAGTCAGTAGAGTTCATTCGTTTATCACTGCTGTATGTATTACCAGCAGTACCCGTCCTGATTCACTGTTCAACACAGCACTGTTTCCAAGTGTCTGCAATCACTCAAGGAGATGAGTGCAAATTGCTTCATCTCAAATGTGGAGAACAATATTTTGGCATAGCGGGTTGTGGTCTCGCAGCCTTCTCTCCAGCAAGTTGATTATCGACAGGTTTCCCTGTAAGCTGTATCATGCCCTGTCATGCTGTTTGCCTCGAGTCAAAACAAGTTTTATTAAATGTCAAAGAGGGTCACAGCATGTGCTAGAAAACAAATAAATAAAGATACTAACATCCATCTTTTTTAGATTAATCGTGGATAAATGTAATTTTGAATTTCTTGTTGTTGGCCTCACACAAACAGCCAAGTTTAAAGGTCATGCTGTGGTCAGCCGTACATGCACGTTTTTTTTTTTTAACCGTACTGCCTGCTGGATCAGAGTGGTGGTTCACAGTAACAGCTTGCACAAACACACGTGCACACATGCCAAATTCCCAGTGGTGGCAAATGCTATTAAAGCAGCCTGAGCTGGTCGATAGCAGGAGGCCACCTGCTGTTTCCGGGGGGGCCTGGGACTCAGACACTCAGAGAGGGTGTGATAGATGGAACAAGGGAGAAATACAGAAAGAGGAAACGCATGATAGAAAGAGAGGGAGCGTAGGGGGGGGGGGCCCCCACAACGGGAGGCTGAGAACAAAGTTAGTCGATACGGCTCCTCTCCTGCTGCTGTGGACCAAGAGACAGACCTCCTCTGGAGCCTGGCTGGTGAGAGTCCAGTACCGGGGTCACGAGGGTCAGACTGTGATGTTGGAGGAGAGAGAGGATGAGGAGGAGAGGGGACAGAGAAAGTGGATTAGATTTGTGTTTGCTTGAAGGTTGTTTTACAGGTAATGAAGGCAGAGTAGGGGGGGGGGGGGGGGGTAGGAAGCGGAGATAACTTTGACTGACTTGTGTTTGCTTATATTTCTGATCCCAGCAGTTTGAGAAAAGGCTCCGTAATCTTTTCCTTAACGCTAAACAAATGCAAACCCTGTCCTCACTGCAATCATCACTCTCTATCACAAAGTGAATTAAATAGACATAATTACTTTGGCTATGAAAAGATTTTCCCGGCTCTGTCATTTTTTTTTTTTTTTTATCAGTAGAAAAAAAGTAGTATTTTGTGAGTTAGCGAAAACTTGACTATCATCACTTCCCATCACACAATAGAAGAATATAGAACACGATTACTTTTGGTTCCACAAGGTCTGATAATGTATGGCACATCCGTCTATTGTCATGGTGGTGTGATGGTAATGAGCCATGAATAAATTACAATGTGGCAACTGGCACACCTTGATAGAGAAGTGGAACCAGCTTCAGGCAGGGGGCATCATGCTGAGTAACACCGTACCCTTGCGTGTCTGTGTCACATTATACACTCATTAGAGAAGAAAGCTTAACATACCCATGCAGTATCCTGTACTGCATGAAATGCTCTCCACATCCCAGTTGTTGTATTTTTCCTCATCCTTCATTTTCATTTCTCTTCCATCCTTTCAATCAATTTTTCTTTTCTTTCTTTCCTCCATCCTGTGACTGTCCTTCTTTGTTAGATTTGTTTTTCTTTCAGGATTATAGATTTTTTGCTCCTCCAACCCCTATTCATTTCTAAAGGGATTTGTAAAGCAAATGAGGATTCAGGCCTTTTGTGGGCCTTGTTCCTCTTTCTCCTTTCTCTCCATCTTTATTTCATTTCTAACCACTACCCTTTGTCGTTTTTTACCCCCCACTTCACCCCCAATCCTCAATTTATTCCTCATTCCTCATAGCAGAGTAATCTGTCATCCCTACTCTCTCATTAATCCAGTGATTGGCTGTCCTCTAATTGGATCTGCCTCTCCATATCTCTCTCTCTCTACACACACACACACACACACAAGTCATCCTATTAGTGGGTTAAATAAATGTTCTGGTAGAAAGAGAAACAGTCAGATTATAGAACGGGCCGTGATTATGGATGTTAGGGTTGGTGTGTGAGTGACAGGGGGCAGGTCAATCCCACTGTTAATAGTAGCTGCTGCTGTTCTTCACTACTATGTTACTGTCCTGTTAACACTGGTTCATCCGTCAACCGCAATGAGGACGTCTGGGGAGAATGAATGAGGCGGTGTCAGTGGAGGCTGGGGGATCATTTCTCGGTTAGTTCAGGATGTAAATTAAAAGTACAAATCACACACTTACAAAGCGTTCGGTTTTAGTAGGAGCCATAAAGTTATTGTAGAGGGGAAAAACCTTCCAGTTATTGAAGTCAACAATGGGAATGGGAAGTTAGCACAAAGAATTGCACGAGGTGGGGGATATGCATATAGCTTATGTTAACGTTTTAATGTCCAAAAAGCAAACATCACTCTTAAAAACACTTTGAATTCATGATTAAAGATTAAAAAGCTACAGATTCCACAACAGTGCATAATTATGTGTTGCTTAAAGGGGACAGTCCAACCCACAATATAAAATACATCTTTTTCTTCTTACCTGCTAGTGCTATTTATCAATCTTGATAGTTTTGGTGCGAGTTGCCTCGTTTTTGAGATATTGGCCGTGGAGATGTCTGCCTTCTCTCAAATATAACGAGACTATATGTCACTCAGCTCGTGGTGCTCAAAGCATGAATACATTTGAAAGACTCAACAAGCGACATCTTCCAGAAATCATGACCCAGTTATTCAAGTTTCATATAGTAACTATTTCCTTTCAACCATAGGTCCAATGTCTGTTTTTTTTTTATTTTGGGGTGAACTGTTTTGGTTGTGTCTTAGTCATTCGATCCATCCTCCAATGTTCCCATAGTCATACCAATACCATCCAGCAACATATACATAGCAAACACATGAACTGTTCAGTTAGTTAGAGGGTATATCTCATCAAGTATGTTCCTACAAGGTTTTTTAAGTCTTTTTTTTTTTCCAACACATACCAAGGTTTTTACATTCAGCATATAAACTGTTGCTCGAAAGTGCTGCGACTGCCACACTCATGGCGTTAATTATTTATATTCAGTGTAGCAAATTCAGAGCTGTAAGTGTGAATTATTGAAAATGTGTACTATAGTGGGGTGAGATCGTTCAAAGTCAAATGCTTTTTTTTTTTTTCCTGTTTTCAACCCCCTGGGGGAAATCCGACAAGCTCATTTGTGGAAGTATCGCGTCTTTGCATCTCATCAAAGATGTTTAATACCAGCATCCTTTAATTTTCTATCAGCGGGGGGGGGACTTTTTACCACATCCCTTATAGTGTGGCTTCCTCACCCCTCTAGTGTTAGGCTGTGAGTTATGATGGTGTTTAGATGTGCATATTATGTTGTGTCCCAGTTTAGCTGCAGGCTGCTGTGGTCTAACAAGGCGAGTGAACACAGAGCTGATGTGTTGCAGTCATATCTGCCTTCCAAAAAATAAATTGGGGCAGACAAGGTTGGAGAGGAACTACCTTTTACCTTTTGTCATGAATCGAGTGGTGTTCTCTATTGCCCTGTAGCTCAACAGTTGTGACTCTATAAGCCCCATTATACGATACAACACACAGAACACTTTATAAAATGTGTCATTCATACGAGTCATCATCAGCATCTCCTGTCAATGTCTTGCCTGGAAACAGTCCAAACTGTGCACTCTGTCTGAGTAATACAGCCCAGGCTATGCCCCAGGGCAAGATGAGGCCGCTTGTGTAGGTGTGTGTGTGTGTGTGTGTGTGTGTGTGTGTGTGTGTGTGTGTGTGTGGCTACACTTCAAGCACCTGCCAATGGAAAGAGAAATGACATTACTGACTAAATGCAAATCATGTTTGTGCACTGAAGGGTCAGACCTAACCCCACATCTTAAATGCACTTTACCTTGGCACCCGTTATGTCTCTCCTGCACGGTTCTAGCGCTGATGACTGACGGTAATGGGGCAACATTAGCATGATTAGGGCAAGTTCTGCTGTATGAATTTATTGTAGCTGAACTTAGCATCCCGCTGCTTTTTGTTGCTTGTTTGGTAAGCATAGACATACCAAAGATGACAGACGGTAAAAAATATAGCAAAGCATTCCTCATGCAGGAAATTCTAATCTGTAAGCCGTTATTAGTAGACTGCCTGAAGCTTGTTTAACTGCCTTTTTGTGTACGGGGGGGGGGGGAGGCTTACCCTCTTTGGAATGGAAAGATAAGTGAAAATGATTGATTGTATCCGTGTCGTTTGTCATGCGCTGACAATCCTGACAGCGCAATGGATGGCTTTCTCATTTGACCTCCGAGAACCTCAAATGAAAACAATATTGCGCTCGCAGCCACTGGCCCGCTCTGTTAACTGAGTTTATGATATAACACCGACGGTTGGTGGTTGACGGATTGAGCGGTGCGTCAGCTGTGACGAAGCAGCGGGTCGTTGATGTGTCCCTCGCTTCATTTGACTCCCACGTCAATCTGTCCTCCATCCAACTGGAGAGGAGACAGGTGGGACATGTGAGGACAGAGGAAGAGAGAGAGGCTCCAGTAAATGAACGAAGGAATAAACGGGATGACATTCGCTGATAGATAGAAAAGAGAATAAAAGACCCACCCTTGGATATCTACGGGCACTGAAGGAGCATCTACGCATTGGTGGCAGGCTGATGGAAAAACGGAGGTCCTTCCTGTTCATTGTCATGTACATGAATAATGACTTTACTTTATCATGTTTCATGATTTTGGCTGATTTTGCTTGCAGTCCTCTGCATGACTTGGCGATATTCAATAGGAGACACTGTCGCAGGCAGCGGTCTATCTTTGACACATGCACACAACATTGCTTACTTCCAAAATAGCTAGAAAAATGACTAAATAAAATTATATTACAACCACATTAATGTTAATTAATGTCTTCCAATCGGCCAATAATAGTGATGCAGTGCCAGCATTGTGCCAAACTAAATGAACAAACTCACACCAGGGAAGGAGAAAAAGACGAAGCTAGCCTGAAAGAAGAAGAAGAAGAGGAAAGATAAGAGAAGTTCAGTGTGCCCTACAGGCTGTAAGGCAGGATTGGGCTATCACTTTAATTTCTCTCTCTCTGTTCATTTGGAGTGGTAGAGTTTAGCTGCAGGTGCAATCCCTGTTTTAATTACAAGTGGAGGGGGGCAGGAAAAGAGTAGGATAAAGAGAGGAATAGGGATGAGGCAGAAGAATTAGTTAATAATAAAAGTCTCCGCAGATTTATTAAATGGTCGCTTTCCCCACTGCAGGTTGACCCGAAGGCCTCTGGCATTATGTAAGGAGGAGGGGAGATGGAGAGAAGAGGAGAGGAAAGAAAAACAAAGTCAGGCTTTATCATCTCCTCAGTGTAATGATGAACATCTTGAAGTGCAAATTCTGAATACACTTAAAGCGAAGACTCTTCCTCCTCTCTTCCTTTGAAACCCATTTTCCATAGACACACACACACACACACACACACACATGTACTGTATATATAATTTGATGCCATTGTGCCACCACAGTAAATGATCAAGTACGTCTTCATCTCTCTCCCCACACATTAAGGCATCAAGTTCTTCTGTGATCTTGGCCTTTTTTTAAAAGCGCGATTATATTCAGCAGCTCCCATCTCTCTCCATTGTGAAAGGAGGGAGAGTGCAGGGTGTAATGGATGTCATTTGCTCACCTGAAACAGGAGGGAATTATAAATGCCATGCACCCCATCCTTTGTATTTATCCCTGCTGATATGATAGCCCAGCCATAGAGAAGAGACAGTGAGACGTAATGGTTGCCTCTCTGGCAAAGCCGACGAAGAAGATTGCATGAAATGAATGTGATATCGAGATGAGAGAGACAAGGGGGTGCATTGGGTCGTTTAGCCACCAAATCCCTCCATTTTTTTTTGATAAAAGAGGGGACAAAAGTGTGGCCTGCTTGAGTGTGTGTGTGTGTGTGTGTGAGTGTGTGTGCCAGATAGAGAACGGAGGCTTTGGAGAGATGATGAATGTATGATCTTACACACCTCAGAGCATCTGAGTGACAGAGAAAGACAGACAGCCAGGGAGAATGAATGATATCAGGATCCGCGCTCTGGAACAGAGGATTCACATTGGCACCCGTTGCTTCTGCTGGGCTCTGAATGTGGAGTGTGTTTGTTTTTGTATGTGCGTGTGTGTGTGTGTTTTATCTGTTGAGAAAACCATTTTCCCCCAGAGGCAGGCATCTGAGGCCTCGATAGGCATCAGGAGGTCTCTTCCATTCTCCAAAGTCTAAATTCGTATGTGTGTTTTTTGTTGTATATGTGTGTGTACATGTGGGTGGTGTGTGTATCGGCATATCTGCCACCGATGAAGTGTTAAATTATAAAGCGTTCAGATATGGTGGCATTGTTTGCTACAGTTCTGCGTGGGTGCTTAGCTTTTATGGCAGATCACGAGGTGACAAACCACTCGATGCGGTGACATGGCTGCGTAGATTACATAAACGCGCGCGCAAACACGCGCGCACACGGGGAGATTGCGGTTTCATACACTCTCGTGATAAGGGCTTTGGCAGCTGAAATCCCTCCATATAGGCTAACACAATGGCCTTTTCTCCTTCGTGACTACCCGGTTATTTAGCTGGCAGTGGGTTGAGACAGTGGTAGATCTTGGTGGAGAGTGACGGGAGGAAGGGAATCTATCATGTGAGATGCAACGAGGATCCGTGTTGAGTTTGATGCTGCACACACTTGCACCGTCTCCCCGATTTCCATCTCAAACTCCATTCCCTTTATCTACCTAATGCAAACACGTCTCTACACAGTTAGGGAGGGCGAAACATACTGGCCATTTATTTTCCTCCCAAAGCGCGCACACACACACACACACACACGCTTAACACACAAAGATTCACTTGCGTTGTTTTTAATCTGTACTAGCATGCGAGCAGGATTCCTCTTGACTTTGACAAGGAGATACACCCCCTCTGAATTCATTCAGCTGTGTTTTGAATCTGTTTCAGTGTGTGTGTGTGTGTGTGCGCACATGTCGGCCTGAGTATGCTATTTATAGTACTTGTAGAGATGCACAGTGGAGACTTAAATGTAGCGAACAGGAGAGAGAATGATGTAGTGGTGTGTTTTTAAAGTATCTCCATAGTGTCAGTGTCTGTCTTCAGTGATAGTCTGAATCTTTGTGGTCCACACGCATCTGCGTGCAAAATTGTCGTGTATTGAGTGTGAGTTTTTATTTGAGAGAGAGAGAGAGAGAGAGAGAGAGAGCGGGGGGGCTGTCAGCCAGAGATGTGCTGTCTGATAGTCTGTGCATCCAACAGAGTGAACCGCCGTCGGTGCCACGCTGTGCTGAAGAGATTCCACCACGCATATAGGCGTTCCTGATCTCTTGTTACATTCAGTCATGCCCTACATTTGGATGGTTTAATTATGGTCCTTTTCATATCCTGAAATATGGAATTTAGTTAGTAAAATCTGCAGCGAGGACATGTATAGCTGCATCGCTTATATCCAGAGGTCTTCGCCACCTATTGGAGGTGATTTGAAAATGACCTGCAGATTAAATGAGTGCGCCTTATCACTGCCATAGTGTCTTTCAGCAAGGAACTAGATTTACATCCTCCCCAGCAAGCTGCACAGGTGTTGAGTGCATGTTCTGACCTAAAAAGTAATATTATTTGCAAGGCTACTTTAACAACTGTATTGTTAAAGGGGATAAATAGATATGTGGTAGTCGGCTTGTAAATCTGATTTTCTTGTATGCAGAAATATGGCCAGTGGCTGTTTAAGTGTACAGTACATAAGTATTATTATTTGTACACAGTGATAGTATGACCATCTGGTGTCTTCCTGTTTATGTGGCAGAGAAAGGCAAAAATGCTTGTTCACCTTCATCTGAAACTTGTATTTCAATACTTGCATTCCAGTTAGTGTGCAGGCACACACACACACACACTGAGATAACAGCTTTATCCTCATAATAACCCAACGTCAGTCCCACACTGATGATGTCATCTCTCTTTTTCCCGGCTGTCATCGGTGAGCAGCGTGAGTGACAGCGTGAGTCATCCACCAATGACGGCTCATTAATCAAAAGTGCCAGCAAACACCTATTATTGCGTCACGCTGTTACCGTGATGACACGAGCAGGGGACGGCTGAGATCTACCTCAGCTTTGCCCTTTGCTCTCGGTCACTCAAGGCCCGTGCCAATCAGTGCCAGTCAACGGCAGTTTGAATTGGCAGGGGCTATATATCATAAGAGATGGGCTGCTCTCCCAAGTGGCCACGTTTCCTTTTTTTGAAACTCCCTCTACACTTTTATTTTCCCTCTCTTTTGGAGGTTTTGTGTTACCAGTAAGCCATTACTGGTGTACACGGAAAATCATTTCATGATGCTTGTCTAACCTGAGGAGGGTTTTGTAAGTTTGCAAGTAATTGAAAATAGTATTTTGATGCCCCTATTCCATTTATTCATTGTCATAGATTCATCCTTTCTTTCTCTGTCACACTCCCTCTCTCTGAAAACACACACACACACACACACACACACACACACACACACACACACACACACACACACATCTGAAGCAAGCATGCAGATATATTCTTATCATATTCAAATTCCTCCCATCACCCACTTATACCCGGCAGCTTTAAAACTTTTTCTATTTCACATTCTCTGTCTGTTTTCTGGTAATGTTTCCTTTTAATATTGTTATAGCTTAACTTCACTTTGTTCATTAATACAAACATGTGACCTTTGACTCTACATCCTATTTAATCCTTGTTTGTTTGTTTCTCTGCAGCTGTCGAGGGTGCCAGTGGAGGCCTGTGGTCAGTACTCAACCTGCAGTGAATGTCTCGGATCTGGCGATCCCCACTGTGGCTGGTGTGTCCTGCACAACATGTGAGTATTACCTTAGCTGACGTATATATGCGCACACACACACACACACACACACACACACACACACACACACACACACACACACACACACACACACACACACACACACACCTAAACTTACATCCGTGTTTTTCCTTTCATCATTCTTCGTCCATACAAACACTGTTTTCTCACTCCCCCATTCATTCACAGAGCCTCACACATATTAACCAGACAGTCTGGGGGGTGCTGTGTTTTGGGTTGTTAGCCTCCCCTACCTCCATGACGCCTGGGCCCATGCCCGGCACTCCAGCCCTTGAGCATTCAGGGACTCCTCTAGCCAACCCAGGCCAAGTCTCATATTGCTTTCCTGGGGCTCGGCCTTGTGCCAGCGGCCCCCTTTAGATCCATTACCAAACCTACCCACTGGCATTGTTTACCAGTCCTGAAACCAGAGCCTGGTGAGAGCACAGACACTGGCGGGCACTGCCAGGGCTCTCATGGGCACCACTCCAAACTTCAGGAGTTGACACATGACAGTGATAGCTTATGTTATTGTAACTGGACTGCGAACTGTTGAATGGGTTTATTTTTGCCTTAGATTCAAGCTTTCTGTCTTTCTGTCTTTCACATGCACACACACATGCACACACACATGCACACACACATGCACACACACACCCCAGCTGCTGTCAAACCCTCGTCCCTCAAGATTGACGTGGGAGATAATGCTGGCTGGGGGCAGGGAGATTTCCCACTCCCCTGTAAATTGAAAATTGGTTTCTTGTGTTGGTGCGAGCCCTTGGGTAGAGTGTGTGTGTGCGTGTGTGTGTGTGTGTGTGTGTGTGTGTGTGTGTGTGTGTGAGAGAGGGAGACTGAGTACATTTTGCACCTTCATCCTTGCTGCCACCAAGGAGACATGACGAGTGAAACATGGTGAAACACAGAAAGGAAGGAAGGAAGATGGACAGAGAAAATAAGAGATGTATGTTGAGAGAGGTAGAGAATAGTTAATCCAGAGGAAGACAAAAAGAAAGGATGGTCATCTTGGATGCAAACTTCTAAGAGGGAAGAGCTGTGAAAGAGGGCTGGAATGTGATGAATTGACAGAGATCTTAAAATGGTTTTAGTGAGAAAAAGGAGTTTGTGTGCAGCCGAGTGAAGGAAGGAGAAATGGAGGATGAATGTGTTCGAGGTCTCCAGGGTAGAAAGTGCATTAGCAGACAGAGGTAACACTCTCATGGGTTATGGGTCACCAACCAGAGGTTAGCGGCAAAGTCACACACACACACACACACAGACAGCCATGCATGAGTGCGTAATGCTTCAGTCCAGATTTTATTATTATCTTGTATTGAACTCCTTCTCTTAACACTCCATAATTAACCAAAAATGAATCAACCATTTGGTGTATTCTAGCAGATCATTTCATTTAAAAATACATTATCTCAGATAAAGGAGCAGGATCGATGTAAACAACAAATTTAGGGCCATCAGTGAGCAGCCACCATGCAGATATTTGCCACTTGGATCGTGTTTGCAATTTAAATCAAATCTTAAGTGTGTGTGAAGATGGTCCGCATGTGAGTACCGGTGTGTTTATGTGTGTGTGTATGTGTGTGTGTGAGTGAGTGTGCGTGTGTGTGTGTGCACAAATCCATTAACACTCTGGACATCCTCCCAGTCAGAGCAAATGGGTGGCCACAGATTGGCCTGTCACACTTAGCCTGATAGAATCGGCTCTCTTCAGCTCACCCGTCCCTTCAGTCACATACACACAAGGGCGGGCACACACACACACACACACACACACCTTTTTTGTTGGAGAATTAGTGTCACGTCGCCAAAACGAGAATAGTGCCCAGACAGAGAGAAAATAACCAAAATGCCACTTTAGTGGGTCTCGGGTGTCTATGTGTTTGACCATCACAAGGGCAGAAAGGGGGATCACAGGTGTTGTTTTGTGTGTGAGGTTGTGTGTGTGTGTGTGTGTGTGTGTGTGTGTGTGTGTGTGACACACAGTTTTGGCTCTCGTTCACCCTTCTAGCACACGGACAGACAAAAGTAAAAAGCTCAACTCGGTGTGATCGATTGACCACTTTTAAGTACGCTTACTCCTTATTTACTTCCTGTCTTTCACTATTTTGTTTATATATATGGATTTTCTGAAAATCTTAGTTAAGACTAGAAGACTGAGGGATAGATAGCAAGCTACATAATGAAACCAGATTTGAACCAGTTGTACAAGTCACATGTATGCTATGATATTAGTGGATACATACATACATACTACACACAGGGTCAGTCTGCAGTGCTGCAGCCCACAGGGTCAGTCTGCAGTGCTGCAGCCCACAGGGTCAGTCTGCAGTGCTGCAGCCCACAGGGTCAGTCTGCAGTGCTGTAGCCCACAGGGTCAGTCTGCAGTGCTGTAGCCCACAGGGTCAGTCTGCAGTGCTGTAGCCCACAGGGTCAGTCTGCAGTGCTGTAGCCCACAGGGTCAGTCTGCAGTGCTGTAGCCCACAGGGTCAGTCTGCAGTGCTGTAGCCCACAGGGTCAGTCTGCAGTGCTGCAGAGAATGTGAATTACAATGTAGTATAGCTTTGTTGATATTCAGTGCAATGCTGTCTGGTGAAAAGCACTTTCCTGGCATGGCCAAGGTTAGAGATATTTCGACAAAGAGTAAAAAATGTGAAAACAGGCACCCTGCCTAGTATGCTGGCTGCAGACCAAAGGCTTAAACAATGCATCTTTAATAACGTGTAGCAAAGAGGCCAAAAACACAAGGAACTCTGAGAATTCACTCACACTCTCCCACACTTATTTGTGCTGGTGGGAGGGGTGCTGAGTGGAAGGATAGCATGCAGTTCATCTTCCACATAGTTTGTTGTTCCCAATCAACCTTGAAATCACCTCACTCTCTCTCACACACACTCACACACACCCACACACACACACACACACACACACTCTCTGTCTCTCTTCCCCTATCAGCATTGCCTTTATTTACTCTATAGATCGGTGAGAGGAGCTGTTAGAGAGAACACCAGGGGAAGAGGAGAAAGGCAATCAATAGTACAGGGGAGGAAATCAACAGGAGTGGATAGTGCACCTGTGTGTGTGTGTGTGTGTGTGTGTGTGTGTGTGTGTGTGTTTCTGTGAGTCAGCGTGCGCGTGTGTGTCTCTGATAGCAGCCATTGTCCTTGACAAACACTGACTATTCATTTAGAAAGGCAAATGTCTTTGTTTATAGACGTATGCTAGTATTCATCCGATAAACTGTCCATCATTTATGCCCCCTATACATTTTTTTTTTTTGAGCCCACAATGGAACTTTGCATCACTTCTTGCAGTGAGCCTTGCCACTGTTACCAGTAAACCTGAAGCCTCACCTGTCAACCAAACTGTCTTGGCCCATCACACTTGCTCTCTTCTCTGCTGAGATGCACGACTTATGCTAATGCCTTTCAAGCTTGGCAGGTGAAAGGAAAGTTTTCACTCATATATAACCCCCCCCTCTCTTTTTCTGGGGGAGGGGTTACAGTATGACACTAGTCTGATATTGGCATATTCCCTTTTCTGTGTGTTTTCCATCCACACTTGACGGTGCCCCTTCCTCCAAGTGAGGAAGGGGCACTTCTTCAATGGGCCAATACATGCCAGAAATGTTACAGCTACGTTTTCTGATATGTTCCCTCCCCCTAATGCCAGTCTGTCAGCTGTCAGTTTTGTAAGTAGTTAACTAAGCTGTCAGCGCGCCTGCCTGTGCGTGACAGCCAGACAGATTGGAAACCATATTTGGGGAAGTAGCGTTGTCCAAAAAGGAATGTCGTCATATTCGGCACGGATGTTTGAGAATATCTCACATGACTCTGTGATATCGCTGTCAATTTGGAACAAGTGGTGCTAATGTCGCAATATCTTCACATTAATAATGGGTTTGACATATCTCAATCTCTGCTTTTGGCTGCGATAGGGGTTATAATCACAGCGCGCTGAGACCGTTTTCTTTTTTTTTCCTCCTACCCTCTTCTTTTCTTCACATATGTGTGTGTTGATATATCATCAGTTCCAATGTGCGTTTAGGTGCATTGTGCCCTATTGCACATTTCTGCCCGTGCATGTGTGTCCACACATGCGATCTGTGTGTGTGTCAGATCCCAGTTTATGTGTATTCAGAGGCATGTGTGCGCCAATAAACAGCATGACTGTCCTACTCCAAACACTCATAAACATCGACCCCTTCTTCCTGAAGTAGAATGGGGACTGTAAAGTCATCCGTGCCACTGACCACAAGCAAATGCCTTTTCCCAGTTCGTTAGATAAGGTCTGTCTATACAATCAGTAATAAAGTTCTGGAGGTAAACTGTGATATACCGAGAAGTGTTTATGAATCAGCGGACCCAGACGACCACCGCATACTGAACAATGCTACGAGTTTGAATCCTGATGATCGCCCGTACCGTCACATTGTACATGCCTGCTCCTTTGCTTTAACCTTTGGAGTGTAACCATGTGGATCATCAAAATGAACAGAGAAGATAAAAATAGAAATGTGTTCATGAACTTGTACTCACACAATCAAGTCTTGATAATCGGTAGTCTAAACACATACAAGCTCATTAGGATAATACACAAAAAGTTCAAGAAGTCTTAAGTAAACACGCAAAATGGCTGGTTAAACTTGCAAGTCATGCTGCAAAGCGTCTTGTCTTCTAAACCCTTTGTTTTCCCAAGACATCTTCGGTGCTGTCAAACAAATAACCTTTTCAGAGAAGAGAGAGGGAAAAGCTAATTGGCAGATCCACTGTATGTTTTCTCTCGCTCTCTCTTTCATATTAATTCTGCACCGCTGCTACCTGTCGCTGTGTTCACTTGTCATCCGTTTTCCTCAGTGTGCTCATGTGGTATGCCACGCTAATGCTAATTGAACTGCAGTGCCTCAATTAGCATGCTACCTAGGACTGGTGTTTGGTTGGGGCGACCACTAGGCTCTTCCCTGGAGATGGCGGTTAGTGCTGTGAAACACATTACTGGCATAGAAAGGAATTGTTCACACCAAAAGAAAGTTTTTCCTCTAATGTTAGAGTGAGATCTAGCATTTTCAGTAGAAAACATTGGCTGTGAACTCGTATCGAATGCCAATTTAGAAATAATGGAAATGTCACCCACTTACACCATTACAATGAGTTAATTGTCGAAAGGAACAGCAATGAGAAAAGCTCCACACATCCAAAATAATATCGAAAGGTTCATTTATTTACGATAGACAAACTACTTAACTTATTTTAAAATGACATGCAAATATGACAACACACTGCTCAGCCCAATATTCCCAAGTAGAGGAACTGGATTTGGTATTAAACAGTGCTAAAAGTGACTTGGTCAACTCTGGAAGTTTAATTTATTCAAAGTTGTTTCTTTGATCTTGAGATCCTCGCATCCATGGCACTTGCTCTGATGCCTGTGCCCAGGGGAGGATGGCCATCCCCTGAGTATGGGTGACTGGTTTCACCCCCCCCCCCCCCCCCCCCCCCCCCCCCCCCCTACCTCCATCCTCCACCTCTTGCTGCATGCTAAGGGAGGTTGAGGGAAGGGAACAAGGCCACGAAGTGACAGGGGCATCAGGACGGAACGGTGGGTTGCACCTCCCAGTTTCCTCTCAACTGTCACCATCATTGTGTGAAGAACACACACACACACACACACACGCACACACACCGATCTACCTAGCCCCAACACACATGCTCAAGTACATACACAAACTGCTGCACGCCCACCTTTAAGTCCGGACCATTGCTCACTGTCACCTATTGTCACCCCACCACACACACACAGGGAAACACAGACACTGGAGAACGGACATGCACACTCACAGTGGGGAAGGTGTCTTGCTTTTCCTCCGGCAGGGCATGAGCAGACACAGGTACTGACATGAGACAGAGAGGATGAATGAGAGATGGCTTGACAGTCAAAAGGAAGTGAAGATATATGGAGATGTATTCCATTCGATGAGGGGGGGGGGGGGGGGGTGAGTGGGACAATTGAATAAGGGAGGTTACATAAATTCACAGGAGAGAGCGGGGATGAGAAATCTTGCAGTGAAGAGCATAAATTAAACCCTCGGAACAGGTGCTCTACTTGAAGATATGAGCGTAAACGCACACACACACGCATTGGGTTCATCCTGACTATGACGGAGAGAGAGCACCACTGGGAGCGAGTACCCGTGCAGGTCACCTCACATGTCCCATCACATAGCTAGGTGCTATGGCAACAGCGGCGTAGTAAGAATGTAATCAGCATGTTATATCTACAGTAATCCCCACTGATCGTTCAATATTAATATCCGATTGCATTGTCACGAAGATTACCCACGTATGCCAAGACAATGTCATTATGAATCCATTGTTATAAATAAATGTGTTCAGCACATGCCCTTGCAAAAAGCTTTTCGCAAGCGTTCCGTGTGTGTGACATGTAAATTCTAAAATATTTGAGTGTATGTTAAGTGTTGTCTCAGTCTAGTGCTGATGTATACATGTATTCTTTCACGTTTGTAGTTGCATGTTGGGAACATGCATTGAATGAGGTAAGAGTCCCATCAGTACCAGGCCTTATGAACGCTATACTTCAGAGATCTCAGAGTGCCCTGTTCTCCACCATAGAAAATGGTTACGGTAAGAATAACAAACTGCCTCTTGCTGTGGAGTAAACACACCTTAACGCCACAAGCTGCATATTGATTGCCCCGGATCAATAGCATAATATGCTGCCGTCGACAGCTGCACACATTCAAGATCATAACACAATATATGGAGGATAAAAGCCAAGTGCACTCTTGAGACCTCCATTGAAAAGCAGCCCTCCAGTGCCCTGCACTGTCTCCCTCGGGGGGGCAGCTATGAAAACATCATCAAGCCGGGGGTTTTAATTCACAAATATCTCTGGAAATGCTGCACATGCAGTGCAATGGATAAGCTATTGTTTACGCTTGTGACTTTCTTTTGTTTTATGAATGTGAGGTCAGATTGTAATAATAAATGCACAGGAATATATGAGCTGTTTGGAGACGTTCCAATGTTAGCTGTTAGATTTTGGCATTGGAAGCATTCTGGTTTCTGTTTATTGTCCAAGCAGTATCGACCAATCACGTTCGAGTAAACCGTCGAAATGTGGAAAGCCTTGCCCCCAGAGGCTTCTCCATCGTCGGACTGATAGCCGATAGGACAGATTGCTCTTAACATCAAAGCTATCACATTTGTTCAATTGTGTCATCTTTTAAATACAAAGAATGAGCAATAGAACGCCTATTTCTTTCAAAGTCAATAAGTGTTTATATGTAATTAAGTTTAATTAATCAGCAGTAGTGTACTTAGCTGGATGATTAAAACACTGTAATGACAGTAATGCCCTTTCTGTCAATAAAAATACTCCCTAATTGTCTAATTTGTGTTTTCAGAAAAAAAAAGATTGAACAAAACAAATTTAGGAAAATCATTTATAAAGCTGATTTTGTAAATGACATCTGCATGTCGCAACACTCTTTAACCTTCATGTCACACACACACACACACACATGCGCACACCAACATACCTCTGAGCCAAACAAATACAGTTGTTTAATAAAGAACCTGGCCTAATGGCACCTTCAGGGGCAGCAGTGGCATCCCATCTGCTCAATAAACAGCCTAATATGTCTGCAACACCATCCCACTGACAGATAGCTCTGCCGGGTGATTGTTTGTTTGTGTGTGTGTTTGTGTGCGTGTGTGTAGGTGTGTGAGTGTGAGAGAAAGATGAAGGAAGTTGGTGGGACAGCTTCTGACAGCTGCTAAAATTGTGTGTTGGGTTGTGAGGCACCAAGATCCATGGCAGAGAGAAACAGCTGTTACTGGTTTGCCAGATTGAATCTGCCTGTCATCCTCTATTCTAATGTGTTTGTGTGTGTGTGAGACAGAAATATAGGATTCATGGAGGTTGTTGGAAATAATATGTGCTTATAGCCCTCATTTTATTAAAATGTTTATGGAACATTGATTGGCGAGATCAGGCTCTCTCACTGTGTGTGTGTGTGTGTGTGTGTGTGTGTGTGTGTGTGTGAGAGAGAACATCATTTTATCCCATATAGCTTTGTACCTGCAAACTCTCAGCAGCGGTGTAATTTTCCGCTCAGCCGGTGTTCTTGCATTGGTAGTACGTAAAGGGGATGGCTCAGAGATTTCTACTTGGGGGGCAGCCACTTTGCAATTTCTATGTTTTTAGGTATGGGCTTATGAGAGACGCACATGTGGTGTGTTTTCATTTCTGTGTGTGTGTGTGCGAGCGTGTGTGTGTGTGTTAATTTGTGTGTGCTTGCAATGCGAGTAACAGGGTCATGGCCAGTGGGCCAGGTAATGACTCTCCCACCGGCCTCGCCATGCGGATTTCTGCTCTGTGGGTCACCTCTCTTAATGATAGCACAAGGAGGCACACTGACTGTGCTCAGCTGTGTTCATGTGTGGCTATGGTCACATGTACTGTTGGAGTGAGAAATGTAGCCAGGCTTGATGTAGATGTGTGTGTGTGATTCGACTGGATCTCTGGCAGAGTACCGTACAGCCTCAGGCTATTAGTATGTATAGGATTCCATATAGTGTCTGGTGATGCATGGGTAGTATGGTAATTGGGTTTCAGTTTGTACTACAGAGTGCCTTTGTTTTGCATTGATTTACCACAAACAGCACTGTCGAGGCAGAAACCCATGTGTAGTATAATATAAATACTTTAAAAAAAGATTTTTATCGGTTTGTGTACGAGAATATGCAACCAAGTATGGTATTTTAGTGTATACATACATGTATATACTTGTTGACCAATTATGTGTCTGATGCTTGTGTGTGTGTGTGTGTGTGTGTGTATATATGTGTGTGTATTTTCTCCTGTTTGTTTCCTCCAGTGACATGAGCGCTTGATAGAGCTGAGAATTGCTGGACTTTGGCTTTTGGAGAATTTAATAGCTTTCATTTCCCAGCCTGTTTGACCTTCTCTGTGCCTCACATTAGATATGCATTACTCCTGAAGTCTCACATGGCCAGATACATCTGCACCCTCTCTCTTTAGTATATTCTTTCTCTCTACGCTCCCCTGAGCCCTGCAACCTGCGCCCCACTGATACCGGACTAGTTTCAACTACAAGGGATCAAGCCTGGAATTCTACCTTCAAAATAGCAAAGAACACCGTCGGTGTGTGACACTGACTTTGTTTATTTTTTTATTACATGACATTTCGTTTTGTATTGAGCGGTGAACTTCATAGCTCTTTCTAAAGTTTCTCATTTCATTTTTTAAATTCAAATGTTCACTTTGTTAATAATCATATGCATGTTACAGATCTTGCTGTAAATTAGACGCGTTTGTATTCATCGCTTGCTGGTGATTATCGATATCGTTCAGTCTGTGTGCACAAGCTGCACAGAATAATAGGATCATCCTGTGTTGTAGTCAATGAAATCATCTCAAGAGCTATATAAGATAAATGTCGTGCGATAATATATATTATCCACAAGACCAGCTAGGTTTGAATGCCCGTGACAGCCTCATCAGCCACGATTGCAGAGGCTAAAAGTCCTCCTGTGCCCAGTCCTCGGTCCTCACTCTAATTGTGTCACCTTATCAAAGGCCGGGAGAAACAAGAGTACAGATTAGTTTCCATTCAGGGACAATCTAACCCATTCAGCTCCCTCTCTCATAATGTGTCATCGTCCAGTCACTCAAACAGCTCGGCACAAACAGCGGCGTTTACCAACCAAATGAATAGATGTTGGACATCTAATTCTCCACGAAAAAAAAAAGATTGCCCCCAGTCAGGCTTTTTTATGAAAATAAATAAAATCTAAATCTCTTTGATTCCTAGGGTCCTCTAAATAGTCTATTCATTGATGTTTACAAAGGGCGGGATTGTTTCATATTGGTACAAACGATGCAATCTTTTTTTTTCTTTCAAGGTCTGTCTGGATAGTAATTGAAAACAATTATCCAGTGCTTTGCTCTGATAATACCCAGCTCTTACATCAGCTAAACCACGGATTGGCATTATCTTCAATATCCTTCCACTGAAGCTCCAAAATCAGCCAGAGCAGCGAACATAAATTCCCCTTCACAGGGGTGTGGGACATTTCGATTAATCCAAATCAATACATGTACATGGCTTACACATGGTGAAGAGATTCAGTCAGGAGGATGCAGGAGTAAAAACACTCCGTACGTATGGCAGTGATCTCATTGAATTGAATGAGAGAGAACCTTGCGTGTTCTGCAGCAGCGTCATTGTCTAATCCAGAAACAGAGACATGCAGAGAGAAGAAAAGGCCTCCCACTTCCAGCTGAGTCACACAGTCTCTTGTATGGTCCGTGTCCGGGATGTGGAAGTTAATAAATCAACCTGTTTGGCTGTTTCATCCTACCCAGCATGCCTGTGACCTTCTGACTCTGAGAAAGAGATGAAACGTACAGTCCCTACAGGGCTAAATGACATCGTCATAGATAAACAGAGGCCACCCAGGTACTGGCAATACCACCTCTATCTATATGGACATTTTACATTTAGTCTGTGAAGGAAAGTAAAAATGTGTACGTTAAAAAGCTGGTCTTTGCAAAGGAAAATCTATATGAAGTCATTATTTAGAAGATAATGGTATGAGATATTGGTTCCATAAACACAGGGAATGATCGACCTGCCCCCACCCGCTGAAACGTTGTCGTCTAATGGTACAAAATGCTCGCAATATCAAATATAATATTGTTGTTGTGTAATACACTTAAAGATTAAATCTCAAATGAAGTGCAATATGAGATCCCTTGTTTTTACATGTAGATTAATTTCGATGTGTAATCTGGGATGATACAGCTGAAGGACCAAACACACACACACACACACACGCTCCAGTGAATAAGGAAGTAGTAATTCCAGAAGGGGTTGTGATTACTGGTCTTTTCTTTGGATTGATGGTCTTTGTTGAAGTTGAATTTTCATTTCCGCTTCACATTTGCATAACAAGCTAAACAAATTGTCCTCTGTCCACTTTTCAGAGCAGATTGATATACCCTCTCTAATGATTATGTATTAACAGGCCCCAGTCCAGATATGTCAGGTCTAATTGTTGCACTCATCGTCTCACGCTGCCTCATTATTTCTAGTAACTGTATTGCAGATGATAAAACTTGTGGGCTGCACAATTTCACCAAAGTAATTACGTCTCGTAAACATTGTACATGGACTCACACAGATGAACACTACCCTAAAACTTCTCCTCGTCTTTTTGCCATGAAATTTGAGTGCAACAAGCACAAAGACAAACCTCAATACAGTAATAGTCACAACAACAAACACATATACAATGTCCTGCTTAGCATCTGTCTGCGGCGGTGTGAACAACAGACCTTCTGGGTATGAAAGGAAACTTGTATATTTGTAGGTGAAAGTGTGCGTTTGTGGGTTTCTGTGTGGGTTTGTTTGCCTGGGGGTACGTATATCATGTGGTCTTCTTAAATCAGCGGTAGAAAAGGAGGAACAGACCGGAGTGATAGAGAAGCACAAAGGAACCCGAAGCGATTAAACCCCTACTCATACCGGCTTAGCAGTGAAAGCTTCACAGAAAGCCAACAATGGTTGCCTTCCTTTAAATCTTGCTTCTTTCTTGCTTTATTTTCCCATCTCTCTCTCTCTCTCTCTCTCTCTCTCTCTCTCTCTCTCTCTCTGCTGCACTATTTACCCCTCCTCCTGTTCTCTCCCTCTCTCAAACTGATTATTTCCTTTCTTTTTCTTTATGTCTGTCTTCTTTGCGGCACGTTAGGCCGCTTAGCTTTACAATACTCATGTCAGGTCAAACCCCCCCCCCTCTCCCTCAATGTCTCCAATTCTGGATTAGAAGCATCTTGCTGCATAAGGTATTACTGTGTCTCGGACATCAGCCACCTCGAAGGTCTTTCTTTCATTTACTACGACCTCTTTCTTTCTTTTCATTCTTTTATTTCTCTCTAAAGGAGTTTTAGGACACTCTGTGGTGTTTCCAGGTTCTTAATGCACAGAAAGTTCTTGTCTAAACCAATAGGGGATTAAACTTTATGAGGGGATTAGATGAGAACAAGAGTGTGTGGGTTTGTGGGAAGAGAAGCAGAGACGGTTGAGGTTATATCACATTTCGGGCCGGTTGACTTCTCAAAGAACTTCTCACTGGACATACATTCATAAACGACTCCTGGGCTTCATCGGTGTTTCGTCTTTCACTTCCGCTGTAATAATGCATTTATAAACTTTCTAAAGTGTTTGCAGTTCTCATACCCACCTCACTTACAAATCCATTTAGTTCAAAGTACGGGGAATTACCCTGCAATGAGTCGAGGGATACTGTTTGGAGCAGGAGCCAGTGAATTCCTTCAACAACACAAAGGGTCCAGTCCTCCCAACTGCCCAAACCACTGTCGGACTGGATTAGACCACCTGGTTTTGGTATTAAGAGGTGGAGGAATCCATCGCTGCCCCCCCTCCCCCCCGCCAACATCCACATCTCCACCTGCACTTGGCATTGCCCATGAATGCCAGTCATTAAGACAGCATTACAAAGACCAGGCCTACCTCTTTCCCAACGGAGCGGCTCCACTTCCACATATAGAGCAGCACATTGTTTTAAATGCCACTGCTCCCGCCCCTTGGAGACCGGGTCTCCATTCACCGGCCACTGTTAGCTAGTCCACTGTCCTGAGAGGAAATATGATAAATGTGTCTTAACTCCGTCTGTCAGGGAGCGGCGGGACATTCTCTTTTTCCCCAGGTGCCAACAGGTGTAAAGGAGTAAGACCTGGTCAGGTTACAAAGTCAATGCGTGTATATGTGTGTGTGTGTGTGTGTGTGTGTGTGTGTGTGTGTGTGTGTGTGTGTGTGTGTGCGCGCATTTTTTATTCTTGAATAACACTCTCGCTCTTGTGTTTTTTTTCCAGGTGCACCAGAAAGGAGAAATGCGAGCGCTCATCAGAGCCCCGTCGCTTTGCATCAGACATCAAGCAGTGTGTGCGTCTCAGTGTCCACCCAAACAACATCTCAGTGTCCCAGTTTAGTGTCACGGTAAGTGGATAGAAACGCATTACTCCTCATCTACACCGAAAGAGAATCAATGACTTGTTCTCTAAAGGCTGTGCACAGTGTTTTGCCATGTCATACATTTCACTCTCATGCAATTACATATTCTGCACTCTTTAATGAATTACACTACCCGAGCCCATTTCCTTTTTTCAAAATGAAATAGGTAATAGCTAGATAGAATGTTTTTCAATTAGAGGAGATTTATTATATTAAGGACCAAACACTTCAGCAAAGCATTTATTTTGGTGGAGCCATATTGCAGTAAACAGTGAGGCTAGGCTCAATGTGTTGCTAGTGAGAAAATCTTGTCTGGCAGATTGACAATATCACACACTCAAGCATAATTTGTAATGCGATGTAATTATGCTCTAGATACTGATTAGTAGAGAGTGTTATAACTCTATAATCCTGCTTTACATCATTTTACTTGCCTGCCAACATGCCATCCTTCAAATCCTGACCGTCCAGTGAAATACTCTCCCAAAGAACGTCAACAATCATTAAACGCACACAGCGTTTAACTCCGCTGTGTCTATATGTGATTGTTGGCAACTAAATGCAACACTTCCCCCCCCCCCCCCCCCAGACATTTCATTTTAAAACAGCTGCCCGATTTAAAGATTTAAAGGTCTTTATTGTTTTCTTTGCTGAAGTGTATTGATTAGTGTGCAAGGAGCTGTGATGCATTGGAACAAAATATGTCTCTGCAGAGAAACACAAACATTTGTTCGGTAGGTGTTTTTCCATTGTTTTGTAACTCCTCCTTTCAGCGGATCCTGTGTCTGTCCACGCTTATCTGTTAGGAGGGAAGGTGATATATGGTTGCTTATGTTGCTATATACAGATTATATGCTTTTTCTTGTGTTGCATTTTAGGGAAATAAATGAAACAAAGACCCGTGGGAGTTTTCCGTGGAATGTTATGAAAATCCCTGTGACCTAAGTGATGTCCCATTTCAATTCCCATTTCCTATATGGTTTGGAAATGGCTTTGAATCTCACAGACTAAGTGCATAAATATCCAATATGATTTTCTAAGGTCAAGCCTGAATAACTATTTCCCCCCCCCCCCCCCCCCCGGGTTGCTTCGAGGGTCACATGAGAGGTGCTGATTTTCTGAGGTACACCTCTGCATCGCGCTAATGATATTCATGGGGTGTGTCTGTGTGTGTGTGTGATGTTGCTCAAACCTGATATTTTAGAGAGTGTTTAACCTTTTCCCAGCGAGCAGGCTTTACCCAAAGGCTATGCAACATATCTCCCATCCAACTGATTGCAGGGCAGAGGCTCCTGCTAAGACAGACAGGGGGCTCCTCCTTGACCTTTGTGTTATTAAATATTTGTTGGGAAGATAAGCCAAAGGCAGTCTCGAATGAAACAGAGACACTCCACTGCTGAAATCAGAACCATTTTAAGAAAAAAAAACAATTTTTCTTTCACAATTAATTCTCTTTGTTTATGAAAAGTGTCTTCTGTTATGCTATATGCTTCGGGAGGAATTGCCTCTATGTCCATACATAAGTTGTTTTAAACTTATCTATTCATTTAAAGTCTTATATAATAGCTATACTGTCTCACTAAACATACATAGAATCATGACAGAATTACTGTGGCTTTCTTATTTCTGGTTAAATGGCTGTAAATCATCAAAGTCAGAACAGCCAGTCATGAACAGCCCATCACCACATATCCTCCATATTAGACATGGCGTTCTGTAAACTACAGGAGGGCATTTGTGCGTGTGTGTGTAAGTATGGAGGATCTTAAAATGAATAGGTTATTTTCATATGTATGGAGCCCTGCTGTTGGCTAGACTTGGCCATGACCACTCTACATGTAATTGAGGAAACTCAAGGTCTGGCTGTATTCCCCTCTTTAAAAGAAAAAAATGATTTAAAGCCAGAGAAGAAGTAGAAGGTGAGAGGTAGAGTAAGCAATGAGTGAGATAGAGGATGTGTAAGAGATGGAAGCCCGGTCGTGCGCTGTCCGTCTTATGTGGGAAGCTGTGTATCTGTTCGCACCCACGCCACCTTCTTTTCATTAAACAGCAATATAAAAACAGCGCAGGTCAGCCCTTCTCTGCCGCTGAGGCAGCTTTCAGCCTCACATCACAAGTGTACTATGGACTTGCCTCAAATCAATGCCCAGAGCAAGGCCCGCTGCAGACACACGCTTTTCCATCATTATGTATATTCTGGTCTTGACCCCACTCCAACCTGGCTCCACGACCCTCTTTTTTTTTCTCCCTTCTTATTCAAGGACGGGTTGTTTTTTTCTTTTTTTTCCTCCTGCTCCACCTGATGCAAATTTTTTGCTGAGGTGCAGAGAGAGCTGACGCAGCATGTTTCAAATGAAGAGGAACGATTTGCATTCTCCAAGTCACAGAGAGTCCACTATTACCTGCATGTCCAGCTCTCCTCAGTCTTCCTGCTATTTCTGTCCTCCTCTTCTCCAGATTCTCTTCTCTAGTGCTTTTGGCCATCAAATATGGGTTTTTAAGATGACACTGATTCTAGTTTTAAGTTAATCTATATCTTACTGCATCAGAGTGTTTTGTTATTTTGATGTCTGGGCAGGATGCATCTGATGGCTGTTCATATATTAACTTCCCATTCAAGGGTCTCCCAGTGGCTCCTTTGGCCTCTGACCACCCTGCGGGATGGATCATTACCCTGTGCAGAACTTGTTTGAAGTGCACATTGGCTCCAAAACTGGTGTGGGAATCTCAGCAATGTAGTCACAGTTGGGGGACAAATCTTAACTTATTCATCTCACTTGGTCTTGCTTCATCAATATCATCAATATCAAAATGCTGATTGATTTTCACTGTGTGCTCATTGAAGTCATTGAAACTGAACTGACTCCTCCCTACAGTACATGCTGTGTTCTCCTGATATGGTTGACCATAACAGTAGAGCTACTAATCACTGTCATGACATCATTTTTATTTAATTTCTTATTACAGCCCAGGCAATTGCTGTAAAGAGAATATTTACCATAATACTGACAGAGTAACACACTTCTCTATCTTCCCCTTTGCTACAGTTGGTGTTGGAGGCCCATAATGTGCCAGAACTTTCTGCGGGTGTCAACTGCACCTTTGAGGACCTGGCTGAGATGAATGGCTTGGTGGAGGGAAACCGGATCAAGTGCTTCTCCCCCGCTGAGAAAGAGATGCCACGGATTATCGTTGACAAAGGTAAGAGTGGAACTATTGTAACCTTTTACAAAAAGCCTAGTCAGAAAGCCAACAAACTCAGGAGATCAGGAAATATCCGATACCATACTAACCAGAGGATGATTTTACACTGTTGGCTTTAGATTTGATGTTATTATCAACATCTCTGATAATGTAGAAGAAGCCTGCTGATAACCTGTCAAAATGTCATTATTTATATTATTAATAAAGATATCTGTAAAAAGTGATTACCAGCATCAGCTGGATATATACATCAGTGCACCTGTTGAATACCAACAGACATCTCTGTGAGGGAAGCACACATTGATCTGGATGTTTTTCCCTTCAGTCAGAAGCATGCTTGTCCTAGGGCTAAGAGTGTTCTTTGAATTTTTGTTTTCCTGTTGCCATCAGTAACTCAGTGGGCCTTGGAGCTCTGCCCTAGGACATGTTTAGTAATTGAATGAACATTAGGTATTAGGCTGCTGTGGGATCTATGCTCTGCCCTCACTCAAAGTGGATATGCTCCAGAGGGAGCGATGGGAGTTAACCTCACTGTAAAAAGGGAGAATATCAAGCTGCACAACTAAGTGTTTTTACAACTGTATTTTTGGCTAATTTAGTGCCTGGAGATTTCACAGTCCCCGCAGACAATGCCACTGTTTCCATTCCTTTCAAGAGGCAAACAGCTCAAACATTATTATACAGCTCAGACTATTCATTCCACAAGCACAGAAGGGAAAATATATATTTCTCTTTCTAATTCCCCTGCTCTTCACCTCCCCTTTTCTGTGGTCGGCTAAGCCTGGTCTAATTGAACACGGCCCCCCATCTGGGGAAGGCCTGTCCCCAAGGCAAGGCAATCCTTCATCACCAACCCTCAATGTGTCCTCATGTTGAAATAATGAAGATGCTATTTCCTTCCATACTTCCACAAAAGGACAAAATGAATAATGAAAAAGATGGTGATCCATCAATAATGCTCACAAATTTACATACAAAGGAATGCTCACTAATGGTTTTTTTTTTCAAACGCCACCACCACTGTTGCTGTCAGAGCTCTGAAGAAAATGGTATTCACACACTTGCTTGTTTGTTGCTTGCGGGAAATGTAGATATCGGACCCAAAAACACAAGATAAGTAAAGTAAATTACAGTGCTGGTGAGACCTTGTAGGCCTGAGCTGTACATATGCATGAATATTCAAATGTTCCTTAATTTAGTCAGTGCACCCACGTGAACAGAAGCTTCACACACACACATACAATGCCATGAGCTAACACGCGACACCGCTGCAATTAAGAAATCCTCCGATAGACAGCACACACATGTACATAGGTAAAGCTGACAGGGAGCCTGAGGGTGCTTTGGGGAATTAAAAGCATTTGTTTGATGTGTGCCATGTCGACCACATGTAAAGCTGGTGATGTTGAAGTCATGCAAACACAGATGTGTAAATATGTGCTCTGGGACACACACACAAATGAAGCATTTCTCCCCATCGTATATGCTTCTCCCACGCCCGCAAACGTCGTACACGATTATATACTTTGGCTGTTTCAGAAAGAGGAAAACATTCCACATTTTGCCTATGTTTGAAACGTTCATTTTTACTACTCATTAGACTATGCTGGGTTGAAAGAGGGAAAGGAAAGGAGAGATGGATGGAGTGGAGAGAGAGAGAGGGAGGGAGGGAGGGGTAGATAGTGCTAGCAGGCTTCAAGGTAACATTTAGGTGGCCTAATTAGGACAGATCCGTTGTCAGCAGTGCTTTACTGTGATTGATGAATGATTCCTTCTTTGTTAGAGAGATGGAAAGACTCACGGGGGGAGAAGAGGGAGTCGCAAGTGTGGAAGGCAGCGGAAGAGACCTGTGTGTAGAGATGGAGTCAGGATGAGAGAGAGAGAGAGAGAGACATCGGTAGTGTCAGAGACAGAGCAGTTAGATGTGCTGTTGAATTAAACATGAACTTCTTCATTAGGGGCCAGACAAAAGGACACCCCAAATACACAAGAGGTGCAACTAAGCTCACACACACACACACACACTTACACACACGGTTTCTGTTTCATCTTCTTCCCCCTTTACCTTGTCAAAGACACTCAAAGACTTTTTTCCGGGGGAATATTTTCCATCCCGAGGGAAATGCTTGTGCACCAACTTTTAGAGTCTCTTATAAGGCTGCAGGTATAGGGGGGAACTTAACCCAACAAAACCCTTTCTACTCCCCCTCTCTACCAAGGTAACAGTACTGCCTTTACCCTCGGCAACAGGCTGAGCACTTGTGGCTCAAAGTAGTTCAGTCATCTCTTCTTCATGGGAAAATCTAATGTGACGAGACTCCGAAAAAGGAATACGCGAACAAGAGAATAAAAAGATTAGCAGGCAGCGGTTCTTTAAAAGTGTCGACCTGACTCTGGTGCTGGATCGGTAGCAGTGAAATACATCTATTCCCATTATAATACTGTATTGCTTCTACTGTTTGTTTCAGTTGAATGAAACTGTCAACAATGGGTTGATTTTATGAAGCATTTCTTCCTTCTGTTATCATTCCTTTTCTCCTCTTTTTTTTTTTTTTTACGCCTGAATACCAAAACACTCTGTCTACCTCTGAGCGTCAAACTATTCATTTGAACTTCTAATCTGTTTTCTCTAGGTGACCATCAGATTGTGCAGCTCTATCTCAAGTCCAAGGAGACGGGCCTGGCGTTCGCAAATACCAGTTTTGTTTTCTACAACTGCAGCGTGCACAAGTCGTAAGTCTATGTTTACTTACAGCTCTCTAGAGTACTTCTCTCGAGCACGCAGCTTGTCATAATACTAATCCCCTCGTATTGATTAAAACACTGGCATTGATTCTTAAACTGTTGGAAATTGTATTGTATACATAAATAAGTAGGCATATTGAGCCTCTCTGTTCTCTGGCGTATTCAACCGCTGTTCAATACTAATTCACAACACTGTCTTACCTCCGCTCTCCATTCAGATGTTTGTCATGTGTGAGTAGTCCTTACCAGTGCCACTGGTGCAAATACAGGCATGACTGTACCCACGACCCTCGCACGTGTTCCTTCCAGGAGGGCCGCGTCAAGAAGCCCGAGGTGAGTCCTAAAGCGAGAGGTGGCAATAAAAGTGTGTATTTGATTTACTTTTTTTCTTACTTATATGGTAACCCAAGTTATTCAATCACCAAACCCCCCCCTGGAGTTGTTGCTTGGTGCGTCAAAGACATTCAAACTGTAGCCCAGTAAGACAATGTCCAAGAATCCCATTATGTCGTAGTTTTTAATGCTGCTCAGCTCCAGCCGGCCTCTTTTGGATTGCGCCAGCTGAGTAATAAAACACGGTGAAATAAATTTGAGAGGAAAGGTTTGGCTATGTGACACTAATGGCTATCCTTCTAGGTTTCACATGTAAAAAGAGTTATGTTAAAAGGATCGAGACACCTTTTCAGCTGTAGCGCTTCCATCTGGCATCGAGTCTCTTGGCATGTCTCGCTCTTGACTGCACATCAAAGGCCAGTGAAAACTAATAAAACGGAGCCATTTCCTCTCGCCCATCCCTGTTCCCCGCGACAGCTTAGTCTGTGTGAATTATCAATAGTATTGGCAGCCGGTTCTATTCCCGTCGCAGCAGAGCCCGCCGTAATTACGCCGCTCCTGCTGCAAGAGGACAAGCCACTCACTGGATGGGGGTACATTCAGCGAATGCCCCTAACCCGCCCACTCCCCCGTCCTGTGAGAGAGGTCTCACTTTGATTTAAAATCACTGCCACAGTTAACGGCCCTCAGCGCAGAGCAAGGAGGCAAAGGAAGGTTTTGGGTTATGTGCCCATTTTATGTGTGTAACCTCTGGTGTGAGCCTGTGGGTACAGCATGTCTCTGTATATCTCTGTGTGTGTGCTTTATCTGAATACAGTTTTTTTGGCGTCCTGTACTCTTGTCAACTCACGGTATTTTTCAGGGAGAGGCTTTTTCATGGAGTTAGTGGCCTGTTAATCCTTGCCTGAGGTGAGCTATGATGAAGATCACTAGTGCTCAATGTCTGGGTTGGCAGACGCTGCACGACGGACAGGGACGAGCTTAGCCAGATTGCCTCCTTTGATGAGCAGTCTGCTCTCAATTGTGTTATTCCACCCATGTCTCCCCCGAGCCATTCAACCTGCGTAGACAATATTATTTTTCTTTTTCCACAATTTCCATTATCCTTTTGAACCCTTCTGCTTAGTCAGGCACGAGTCTGAATCTTTGCAGGTTTACTTTTTCCAATTAAGTCCGGGGGCTGGTGGTCAATATTGACTTGAGGATAATAATGTGTGAATCCTCTCCTATTGTGTTGCTGACTAAAAGAAAAGCATAAATAAAGCAAAAGGGGATTTGGTATTAGCACATTAATTGACATCCCTTTTTCTGACGTGTTGTTACAGAAGAAGCAGGTGTTTTGCAGGCTTAATGACTTTTAATTTGCTTTTAATTAACCCCTCAAATCCAAGGTCGTGTATTAGCTGCCAGACTTTTTGGTTTGCCGTTTTTTGAGTTAATGATTTAGACACGCATACAAGCGTGAGAACATGCAGGCACACGCACGGCTATCCATAGAATCATTCCCAACATGTCACGATAAGGCAACAAGTCAACTTTGCTTCCGTGAAACGGAGGGACGGCCCTCTTTCTGCTTGCAGGAGACTTTTTGTGTACTATTACAATTAAGGGATTTCAGGCAGTGATCTGAATAATCCCTCAACGCTATGCAAATGATCGAAGGCCAGGCAAATCTCCCTACTGGTTGAGCTTGTTGTTAGTATGCATGGCAGGACAGAGTTAAAGCTATGCCTGGGCGTACAGTGGGCGCCTTTTTAATCATGCCAGCAAATGATATGGGCACACGGATCAGACGTTTGCCTGTTGGCACATTAACCAAGGCCACGTCCCGGTTTGCCCTCCACACATCTCAAGGACTTAGTCCATTCTGATGAGGCTCACTCACTGACAAAGACCATGCATGCGGCTTCACTAAAATAATAGCCAGAAGGTATTCCTGACCAGCACTGTTGCATTTCTATAATGAATAGGCTGTGCTTGTTTACACAATAAACAGTTCTTTACCCGCATATTTATCCCCGTTTCTAACTGCAATCCCCGTCCCAAGTGCACACCCAGCCTCACCTTTAAGCAACTGGAACTCTTTTCTTTGTCTGATGAAAACCACAGGCTTTCTTCTTCTTCTTCTGTCTACAACACAGCATGTTCATATCCCAAGCTGTTGCCAAGCCTCTTGTTAATATATTCAGCTGGTAAGGAGGACATACAAAACGCACCAAAAATCTGAGTTTTACAAAATTTGTATCACTACCACTCAGCACATCCTTGGTGATCAATGCCTTGGAGTTTGTTTAACAGGAACGTATTGATCAAGGGATCAAGATCATTTTTATTAAAGAGGCAGTAGTAATAGCTGTTAGTTGCCAATATTGGACAGGAATGGTAGAGAGAGGTGCTTGTGTTCAATTCATAGACAGATCAATGTCATACACAAGCACTGACTGCTGAGGAGTCGGATGAGTCTTTGCAGAGTGAAGACAAAAGGGAAATGTCTTTAAATGAAGTGGTTAGAATAAAGGTAATCTGGCTAAACTGTTTGTTTACAATCTGGCCTATAAAGACTGCATTGCCCGGTCATACAATTCCACCGTGGTTCTCAGACCGTAGCAGTTAGTTTTAGCGAGAAGAATGTTATCAACACCAATATTGATGATGGTCAAAACTATTAATACAACCCCCAAGTTGTAATAAATTGCAATGTTCCTTTAAGAGCAAGGACAGAGAAGAAGGAGAGGTATTTGGGGGGGAAAAAAAGTTAAGGTGAGAACTGAACGGCAGGATAGAAACAAGCTGAGGATCAGCTGGGCAGGAGGGAAAATGAACAGAGAGCGGGAGAGTGTCTTTGCCCGAGGCTCTGTAGGAGATGATACAACAGAGGCCAGTAAAGAGGAGCTCTTGGTAACCACAAGGTGTGTGTGTGTGTGTGTATGAAAACTGAAGATCCTCTTCATCTTCACACCTTACACTGCTATAATTATGGGCCTCTCTCTTTCGCTCTTACCCTCCCTCCTCCCTTGCTTCAAACTATGCCAAGGGCTTTTACATTCGCTGTTCCCACTTCGCGGCCTACTCTCTGTCACTCTCCCTATCTCTCCACCTTTTCACACCTCCCACCAGCCTCTAATTATCAGATCTAAGTAGGTCCCCAAGAAGAAAAAGAAGGCAGGAAAGAAAATCGGTGGAGAAGGAGTTGAAGAAGTGAGGAGGGGGGGGGGGTCAGTGAGTGAGAGAGGCCGAACAACACAGGCTGGGTTTAGAGAGCGATGAATGAAGGAGGGATAAAGCACGAGCGTGACCGAGAAACCGAGATGAGGTCAGAGAAAACAATGAGTCAGAGGAAGAAAGAAGGATAATTACAGTATATAGATAAAAAAAAAGGAGAGGCGCCAACTTGGTTTTCAGAAGTCAGCGCTTATTATGTGGTTATGATAAGTACTGCTATTGACGGGTGCTTTTCTCTTTCTCGTGCTTTAGTGCGAGTCCTTGATTACATGACTGTCACTGTCACTGAAATTCATATTTTCGAACAAAGACGCACATCGACACATGTACATAAAGTAGTCTGCTTCACATCTGTACTTTATGGTCTCTATCACCTCCCACTGACAGAACTGTTAACTCTTTCTTCTGCCGGGAAAACATATATTAAAGGGTTGTTTCACCCAAATTACAAAAACCTTCCAACGCAGATAGTTTGGGTTCAATTCATCGAGGTTATATTAAGATTATTTTCCTTCTCCTATTGGTCGGAGACGAGCAGTCGACACTCGACAGTATGTTGCCTGATGGAGTTGTACATTTTGAATTCAGCTACAATATGTGCATATTTATGGGTCTGTGTAATGTGTGGTTTGTGTGCATGTATCTATCATTTGCATTTGCTCCCCTGTTATTTATTGCAATTGAGTCGAGCGGAGATAAATGCACTGACATTAGATCAACTTAAATGTTGAAATTAATCTTAACAGGCGTGCGTCACTGCCAACACCACCAGCATCAGTAGCCAACTAGGATATACACGTGTGTGTTTGTTCAAACCACTGAAAGCCCACTTGGCCTCAGGGACTACTGGCAACAATCACACTGTGTTCTATTGTTGTGTCTGACTGTGTATGTACACATACAAACAGAAAAATCGGAGCTAAGTAGGAGAAAAAAAACACACCGTACCAACAGCGTACACACTTGATTGTTTGTGGATTCCCTGCCACATTTGGAATTTTTCATTGTTATTGAGGCAATTAAAGGCATCTGTTTTTTTTTTGCTTTTATATTTTTTGCCGTTTCTTCTGTCACAAAACTTAAAAAGGCTGAGAATTCATGAGATTTTACCGGCTGCTTTTACTCTACAAGCCTGCTTCAACAATTACAAAGCAAATGACTTTAGCTAATGGGCTTTGAATAACCCTGTCTGTATATGTGTGTGAAAGAGTGTGTTCATGTGTCACCACGTATATACGACTGCTGCACATTGGATGGGTAGTCGCAGCTGTAAAAACACTCTGTGAGTGGAAGGTGTGTTAATGAATTGTTCAAATAGTATATGTGTGTGCATGTAGTCAGCAGCTGTTGGAAGTTGCCTTTTTGAAGTTTTCCATCTCCATGACATGTTGTCATAAAGGCAAATGATGCAGGAGATGCTGTCTGACTGTGGCTGTTCATCTTTTACTGGAATGGGATTCCAAGGCTCTAGTTTATTATTTGTATGCGTTTGCATGTGTGTGTGCGCGTGTGTGTGCACAATCCTGTGCACACACACTATATGCCACTATGAATGCCACTATATGCCACTATCAGTGTAGATCTGTGTCTTCAAGATTCAGCTCTAAAGTCATACTCCAGTGCTTCCCATGCCTTCATTTCTACAAACCAGATCACATTTATTGTCCTTATTGTCCATGTGTATTAACTGGAAGAGATGTGATTAAAAATGGATCGCATCTCTCTTTGCTCTCCCGCTCATTTTCATACTCCAAATACAACCCTTCGCTCTTCGGAGAATGAGATTCGGAAGAGCAAACACACCATGCGCCACCTCTTCCCTTCCACCACTGAACTCACTCGCCCTGTTTGTCATTTATCTATAATGACTTTGTGAATAGTGTCACAGAGCGTTCCCCCCTCTCTCTCACCACTCAGCCATCCAGTCAGTCATTCAGCCTAACCCAATCAAGTGGCTTTTAATGAACTTCAAACAAGTGTTATCACCCAGTTCAACGTGCGCTATGCTTCACTCCCCCCCCCAGCTCCATCCATGCGGGGGCTCACCTTATCTGCTCTCTTTCTTTTCACCACTCTTTCCCTCTGCCTCTTTGACATGCTAACGCTCCTCCTGTATTTTTTTTTTTTTGCCTCTTTCAGGCACTCCGTACTTTTGTTGTTCCTCTCTCTCTCTCTCTCTCTCTCTCTCTCTCTCTCCACCGCTCCTCAGCGGAAAACAGTTCAGAGAAGTACTGTTCTCTTATTTACTATCTTTACCCTCCTGTACCTCCCTCCTCCCCTTTCACTTCTGCTTGTCAGTCACTTCACTGTTCTTGCCGCTGCTTTTCACTCGTTCCCTCTCTCTGATCGTCTTTCCTTTTGCTCTTCTCTGTCCATCTCTTCCCCCTCCCCCTGTTTTCCTCCTCTTTCCTCTCCTCGTCATCTTTCATGCAAGTCATAGGTGCTCTATATATAACCAGCCACTCGCACCTGAATTGATTGGCTCTTAATTTTAGACCTCCAATTGCTAGGCGACTCATCTCCTCCTCTCTCTGTCATTCATTCTTTTCCAAATTACTGCACGGGCAGAAATCAACCTGATTTTGATCCGCTGGTGACATATTCTCTTCATGAACAAAAACATGAACCCCACAACCAAACATAAATACAAATTGAGAGCTCATCTCAATTCTGCATAATTGCGCGTGTCCCTAATGCTCCCGTGCTGTGGATAATGACGGTGGAGTACCTGTTGAGCTCAGCTGGCCCTTAACTCGCAGTGAATGTGATCAGGTCCGAGGACGGTCTAACCCAGAGACCCGGAGACCCGGAGACTCAGAGACCCAGAGACCCAGAGACCCAGAGACCTAGAGACCCAGAGACCCAGAGACCCAGAGACCCAGAGACCCAGAGACCCAGAGACCCAGAGACCCAGAGACCCAGAGACCTAGAGACCCAGAGACCTAGAGACCCAGAGACCCAGAGACCCAGAGACTCAGAGACCCAGAGACCCAGAGACCCTGAGACCCAGAGACTCAGCCCAACAGGAACCAGCACAAATAAAAGCACTAAAACAAGCAGAAGGCTGTGCATGCTGAAGAGGCTATTTCATTCAATTAAATGAATGCTGCTGAAGTACTGGATGGTCTGCTACATGATGAGAGTGTTGATTGCTCTGTGACTAGACGGTACACTTTATGTCAGTTATGTTGTAGGAATATTCCTGGTGCAATTAGCAACCATCCTCAGTGTCCCCAAATAGATAGATAGAAATGTTTACATTATCATGTTTATATCAATGTAATGTTAAAAAGATATGGGTACAACCAATATAAACTGTTCTTTACTGTATTATCATTAACAATATAATAAAGCAGTGCTCAAACAAAAAATGTACTAATTGCAATTATCCATTAAACCTGATAAAAAAGACCCATAGTAACACACTATCCCTCCCTTTCTCCTTGTCTCCCTTACAGGGGTGTCCCCAGTTGCTGCCTGCAGATAGGATCCTGGTGCCGGTCAATGTGGTGAAGCCCATCACGCTACGGGCGAAGAACCTCCCCCAGCCCCAGTCTGGACAGAGGGGGTACGAGTGTCTGCTGACCATCCAGGGAAACGAGCACAGGGTTCCCGCCCTGCGTTTCAACAGCTCCTCAGTGCAGTGCCAAAACACATCGGTGAGAATGAGTGTGTGCATGTGTGTGTATTTGACTTGCAGCTTCTCTGGGATATCGTTATTGACCACCGCACAACCAACACAATCTCTATAAAAAACGCCCCATTTCGATATAGTTTTCCCGTAAAAGTGACCAATCCATAATATCTTTTCAATCTCTAGCACACACGTACAGCCACACGCACACACACTCGTTTTTCCTCTTTCAGCTAGACTGTGGGTAGATAAGACAAGAGCCTGACTTTGTCTCTCCTGTACAGCGTTCCCTGCGATCATGCTCCATTCACTGACTGAATAATGCATTGACAGCAATGAAAGGCTAGCATGGAAAGGGCTTTATACTGGTTTTTGATGCTAATCGTCTGTTGATACAATAACATCTCATCTTCCTGTCTATCACTGTGTGTGTGTAGAGATGTCTGCGGGATTTGTGTGTTTAATCGCAGTACAAACCAAATATTGTACTTTGATTGAGCAGTTCAGGAAGGAAACTGTAATTTAGTGGGGAATTATGATTCTAGCACCAAACCCTCCATGCGTGTTACAGAATCAAATGAAAAATAATCCCGTCTTTGAAAGCTCTCTGGTGTGTATATTGTGTTTGGGAATTCAGTGTGTCTACAGCCACCTGTTGATGATGCATTTTACGTTCAAAGGAGTATTGTTACACCAGAGCCTTTTGGACTTGGAGATGACAGACAGTTTAAAGTAGCTCAACAGCTTCTCTCTCTCTCTCTCTCTCATATTCTCTTCCCCGTCTCTTCCTCTTTCCCGCTCTGGTTTCCATGGTGATAGTATTTCTATGATGGGATGGAGATGAGCAGTCTACCCGTGGAGCTGACCGTCATCTGGAACGGAGATTTCAGCATCGACAACCCCGCCCACAACAAAGGTGAGCGTGCACGGAGGCACGAGTATGCACACGCTCAAGCGCATGCGCGCGCACAAAAACACACACAAACACACACACGCACTCACACACATTTTCACACACACACACATTCTCACACACACACTTGTGAATCCATATCAGTTTTTTCACAATGCTTTCGCACACATTCAGTTGACATAGTCTCCTATAAACTCTCATTTAAACACACACACACACACACACATAGACACAAACACACAGTAAAGCTGCTGCTTTCTCATTGTTGCCCTTGGAGCCGGTCTCCATGGCAACAGGCGGGCGGTGTGCTGAGGTGCAGCATCCATCCCCTGATGTTGCCATGTAGAGTGGTTAACTTTAACACATCCCCTCTTACACTTTCCTTCTGTACGTCTGTTTCACCCTCCCGTCTCTCTCCATTGGTCCGTATGTCTGTCCTGCACAGTATGTCCCAACTCTCTGAATTACATTTTCTTGCCTTCTCACAAACATTATTTCATTTTAGCTGCTTCTGTTATTTGCAATATATAACAAATAATAATGAATATAAGTAAGCAAAGGCTAGATTTACAGAGATAAAATAGGTAACATGTGATATATATATTGCTGCCTGTACTTTCCTTCTGTCCAGCTCTCCATCTACTCACAGTATGTGGAATGACAGCTCAGTGCTGCATTTGTAAGCTTTCAGCATTCTGCTGCTTAGCTTGATTCATTTTGGCCACTGGCGATCCACCACACTGAGTGATCCATGCTGGGGCAGGAAAACAGCAGCATGCTGGGGGTTGTAGTTCGCTGACAGGAAAAACAACTCATTTTAACCCAAGGCAGTACAGTCAGGCATTAGAAACATGTTGTTCAAATATGGATGAAATGCCAACATGACACGGGTGCTGTAAGGCAAAGTGTGTCCAGTATTTGTGTTTTATGATTGTGTGTCTGAGTCAAATACGTTGTACCAAACGTATCCTTGAGCATAAGTGTAAAATTAAAGAAGCAACAACAGTTAGAGAGAGGGAGATGCTAGAGCTAAAGAGTCCTTCTTTACTGCCCTCCCACCTTTGTGTGCCCTGTGGAGAAAGCTGCTACCTAGGTCAACATTTTGATGGACAAGATCACGCGTGCATCTAATGGCAATTAAAAAGAAAATGGCTGGCCCGTTGCCATGGAGATAATATGTTAAATGTGTGGTGAACGAGCAGAGGCGAGAGGCAGCAGTGTCGGGAACTCGGAGACAGAGAGAGGGAGTATGTAATAATGATGATGATAGATGGAGAAATAATGAGACAAAGATATCAGCGAATGTCGCTCTCAAAATGTTCAGTTTGTTGTTTGCATATTCAAATAGCCGCAGACAGACATTGAGAGATTTGGGTAAACAACCCACATTTTAGTTTGTGTGTATTTTTGAACTGGTGAGGTGCCCGTCATTTTAGAGGCTTTTGCGCTCAATAAATTTGCATGCATTTTGCTGTTCTGTAATCATTTTTACAAAGGTTGTTCACATGAGTTATCCACTCTTTCTCCCCCTCCCCCCCCCCTCACCTGTTTTCTTTCCCTCCTTCTCTCTTTCCTCCCTCTCTTTTTAGTCCATCTGTACAAGTGCGACGCCCAGCGTGGAAGCTGCGGTTTGTGTCTGAAGGCAGACCCGCTGTTCGGATGCGTTTGGTGCAAAGGGGAGAACCGCTGCACGCTCAAACAGCACTGCCCCCACCCCGAGAACCAGTGGCTGGAGCACAACGGCATCAACAGCAAGTGCACCCACCCGAGGATCACACAGGTGGGGACACACACTGATTGCATTACTGTCCACATATGTCCATACTTTACACATCTCCACAAGCCAAGCAATGCCAATATGAATGCCTTTTAACTTATAGACCATACACAGAAATAATTACAGTCCACTAATAGGAGCATACTTACATTCATTGTAAGAGCCAAGGTTAGATGTGTCCTAAGAAGAAGACCATAGTTGGTCCCTCCGCATCACTTCCTGCTGCTCCGGAGAAGGACAAGCTTCCCAGTTAACTAACCAGCCATCCGTCTCTGAGCTCTCTTTATGGTCCCACTGACGTGTGTGAACAACTAGCGCCACGACAACTAACGGCAAGGAAAACAGCAAAGTGTCCGTTCTTCTCGTATTCTATTTCTATGATTTCAACATAATGGCCGAGGCTGTGAGTTCCCAGTAGGTATTCATTCTGACATGCAGCATTTGTGGGGAACAATATATTTGACACCTTTTTGAAATGCAGTTAAGCATCTCTTTCATCGGAAGTTTTGAATGATAATGATATACCAGAATATCACGAGAAGAGGCCTTTTCAGACGTTTTTTTTCTTGAATGGGAGTAGTTCTTTTTGACTGAGTCTTACTTTCAATGTGAACGTACAACACTAGGAATGTCCGTGTAAGATCTTGAAAGAGACAAATCATCCTCATTCTTGCTAGTTATCAATCAACTCTGCACAGAATGCTCACGCAAAAAAAAAAAAAACACGTAACCCAGTCTGCTCCTGATAACCACAGACACCGTGTGAGGCAAATGGACTTGACCTGTGAAAGACATATAAGAGGGGCAATAGCAGAAGGGTTGAAGGGTCAGGGAGATGAAGGATAAGAGGATGCAAAGGAAAGATGGATGGAAAGATGCCCAGATGAAGGCAGAGGAGGATGGATCGGGTTAACATGAAAGAGAAGTGGTGACGGATGGGTAGACTGAGACACAATAGAGTCATGTGAATCATGCTGAAGGGGTGAAGAATACCCCCTACAGCCTCCCCATATCCCCATGATGGATATAAAGGTCCTCTCTGCGTCATTTTCCTTAGAACGAGCGTTAAAGAGCAGATGGTGACTGACTAGATATGAAGGGATTGAAGCAAAGCGTGGATAAAAAAGACAGAGAGGGGAATGCCTTTTGGTGTCCTGGGGAGTGATGGGTGTGGACAAAGAGAGGGGGCGAAAGGGATACAGGTTTGGAAGGTTAATCCTTTCTCAGCTGTCCGCTCTGCTCTCTCTACATCATCCTACATAGACCGGCATACAGATCAGTGGCCGACCTTGGTGAAGATTTACTGAAAGCGGCACCGTAAAACCCCACTGTTTCCTCGTAATCTTGAATCTCCACGGATACTGTTAACCTGATGGGTTTCAGCAGAATTCTCTCTTTTTTTTTTCTAAATACAGACACAGATAGTCAGACACTGGAAAAAAAATAGTCTGAAATCTTTGGACACTGAGGACATAGACATCTCCAAAACAGGGGACTTTACTACCTTTCCATCTACTCGTACCCAAACCACAACATTGTGATCATTTTATCTCGGCAAAATCAAATCATCTCTTGAGGAAGGTGACCATGTTGGGCTTTATTAAAGGAGTCTGGATTAGCAAAGAGCACCTCCCCTCCACTGTTTTGTCTTCACCTTCGAGCACTGGATTCATTTCTAGAGATAGGCCCTGGATTTCTCCTTTTGCATCCCTGCAGGCTGCAGCCGGGGACATATTGCAGCCTCCTCACGTCCCCCCATAAAAACTGTCAGCGGGTTGAGGAGTGAGGACTGTTCCAAGACGACCAGGGCTCTAATGCATTCTAATACGCTTCATTATAATGACAACTCCCATCAACAATATGAGAGGGAGAGAGACTCTGATAGAAAGATGGAAAGAGAAAAGGGAGAGAAGCAAGAGAAGTGATTAAGTGCTTGCCTCTGCCCAACCGTCAATTATCTTGTCAAAGTCACAAATCTAATCAACGCCTCATTGCGTCTCTCCCTCTCTTTCATTCTTTGGCTTCTTCCTTCTCCTTTTACTATTTCTCTTTAACTCTTTGTCCCTCCCCATCCTGCGTATTTGCTAATAAATGGAGAGCCGCGACGCATTGTTAGCAATCTTTTTAATTGCATGTATTGTAGCCCTGTTCCCTGCTGGCTCTTTTTTTTTTTTTTTCATTAAGATATCAGCAGGGAGCCTTATTAATCAGAGACTCTGAAGCATACTAAAACGATATCTCCCACATGGCAGCCAACGGGACTTGTGTTGTGCACGACCTGGCTTGAGCTGGCCTCTGTCATTCGATTGGCTAGTTTCCTTTTCAAGCCCGGCTAGTGAGAGTTTGTATCGGTTCACTTCTTCGAGAAAAGAAACAAAATTAAAATAGTTTGATGCTCCGTGTGGTTGTAACATGAAGATGATCACACCACGACAAGCAAGAGCTTCCAGCCGTAAGATATAAAGCCACACACACACACAAACACTCACTCAGCACTCTACCTGTGAAACGCTGCAGGGGGTCACGCTGCCAACTGCAAAGCAAGCGGAGAAACAACAGTGAAAATCTTTGGGATCACTCTTTTTCAGGGGGGGGGGGGTGGTGACACAGCACCCATTAAAACTGGGGCCCCCTTTCTGCAGCATGCAGGACTTCTATTTGACAGAGACGGATAGAAACGGACTATTCTCTAACGTCCATCCGTCTGGGTCGGCCTGATACACACTCACTGGCCAAAAAGTAATTGTGTGAGTAAAAAGCGTTGATGGATGTTAGAACCGCCTCATCAACAATGAGAGATGTTTCCTGATAAATCAAAGGACACTGTGATTACTGCAAAGATGTCACCCGATGCCAAGTTTTAAGTTAATCTTATATAATATATTGTCGTGGTTTTCAGTGAGTACAGGATTGAGAAATGACAATCCCTTGACCCTGAGTCTTGACCCCCTTAGCTGTCACTGGAGCTGTTATTTTGTCATTTATTGTCTCTTTCGTTCTGCAGCCGTCTCTCCGAATCCCCTCACCCTTCAGCAAAGTCTTTTTTTTTTTTTTTCTAGGAGTTACATAACGTGTGAACAGAAAACATTATTCCCCTAAAAAATGATTTGCTAACATTACATTTGAATGCATTGCTATCATTCTTCACCTGCAGCCTATATTGCTTCGTCCATACAGTGGTTTCACAGGAACCAAAACACTAAGAAGTAGGAAACACTGCATTTCTTACTGGCAAACCACTAATATTCTTTATCTCACACCATTTGGGAAGTTAGCATTTTGACTCGAATATTATTAAAATGGTTCATTATCAGACGCTAGTTAACATTCATGTTCATTCATATTAACATTTATCATTTCTATTAGAAGAAGCTCTTTATGACATGAATATACTGTGCACTGCCACGGATCTCCTAATTGTTTGACACTAATTCAGATAAGTTGCAAATAAAGTTGGAATTTAAAATAGTTCTCTATAAAGCTGTGTACGGTATGGACAAGGGGTTGGGAGACATGTTGCAGCTAATGGAGATATCAAATAGAGGCAGATTATGTTAATACCTTTAAATAGCTAGGAAGTGTATGACACAACGCAGTATCGATGTCATTTTGCCATGTCTAAAAGCAATTACGTCAATTTTCTTTGACATGTTCTGGTTCATTTTGCCGACATCAAATGCATTTTAGCTTTTGATTATAGAAAATAAACTCTTTAGATAGATTTGACATAATATACATCAAGACACGAGAGAGAAAGAGAGGGAAACAAATGAAGTGGTCATTTATATATTATACCTTTACTTTTATTATATTTACTCATGGGGCTTTTAATTAAATTGCACTTTATTTTGTCAGCAGAAAACATTAATCCAGATTTGTCTTTCAACAGATCACACCTCTGAGGGGTCCCAGGGAGGGCGGCACACTCGTGACCATTCGTGGCGAGAACCTGGGACTGGAGTTCGGAGAGATTCAGGACAACGTGAAGGTGGCCGAAGTGGATTGCATCCCCATACGGGAGGGCTACATACCCGCTGAACAGTAAGTCACATTTTATATATCGATGACTGAATATAGAACATTGACGGCACAATGTAATAAACAGCAAATTCGGTGAGAACTATATTTTGGAACCGCAAACAAAGCTAAATCCTGAATTCAGTCGAGTATTTGTGTTCTCCCTTCGCTTCCCATTAGAAAGCACTTTGACCACAGCTGAGCACTTTCATGCCCTGCAGGGAAAGAGACACTTGAGTCACACAGATACTGCAACACTATGTTACCTGTGTTACCCTCACGACGGAGCCATAATCAGTCAGCCTGACCAACCGATCAGTCAGAGTACTCACCTCAGGGGGTGTGTGTGTGTGTGTGTGTAAGGCAGCACGAAGGTGTGAGTAAAAGAGAGAGAGAGACAAAGACTATGACATGCCAGGTAAACTAATGTCAAATTAGCGTCATCCCTAGACCACAAGAAATTAGAGTTTGATGTAACTTCAAGTCACAGTGGCACACATGGCATCATATTAGCACATACACACACATAAGCACACACGTTCCCATAATCATTTAAAAAAAAGTTCAGGAGGTTACATTTGAGTTGACTTTTGAGTTTAATCCAGAGCTTTGGTTCCTTACAGGGGGCCGTCTGTTCAATTATTTTAAACTAGTTTAAAGTTGGCTTATCACCAGAGCCAGGGCTTCTCCTGCTCAGAAAGTAAGTTGTGTGCCAGCGCTTTCTAAGCAAACGCTGACCCAGCAGAAGAGGTAGCTGTATTCGAGGTCATATGTAAAACGATAGAGACTTTTTTTCCTTTTTCTCCCACAAGTTGGCACTGTGCAGAAGGTGACGTCGCTGCCAAATGATGCATTATTTGATTTGGGTTTCAACAGGTTCCATTCTTTTTACATAATCTGCTCAGCATTTGCTGACTAGGTGAACTGCTGCAGCGTTTTTTCTATTGGCTTTTTTTTTGCGCGTGGCATATACATGTGGGTGTGTCTGCACATGCATATTTCCATACGTTGTTTTTTTCTTACGTATTCCACAATTGTGCTACTGTTTTGTCGACAGGATTGTGTGCGAGATGGGTAAAGCAGAGAAGAGCCAGTATACTGGGAATGTGCAGGTCTGTGTCGGGGTTGGAGAGTGCAGACCAGAATTCATGGCAAAGTCCTCCAAGTACTACTACTTTGTGGTGAGTCTACGCTCATTTTCTATTATCATGAACATTTTCATTTGAAGATGAGATCTTCAAAGTGAAAATACAGTCATTTGGATTCGGGGTTGATTGATTTGATGGTTGAAAAGACTCCAGATGATTGTATTTCATTCATTGTATACAGTATTTTTCTTCCATGAGCAAGATGCTGCATATGTCACACTCTGCATGTTAGCACCTTGCTGGTCGTAGGTCTGTGTTCTCACCTACTGTGTTAATACTGTACGTACATGTTTTGGCTATGATCCGACGTGGCGTGGTTCTGACTGAGCGTGTATCACCGGCGAGACATAACAGTCACTAATGAGTGCAGAACGAGAAAGAAACACTTATGGTTATAAATACATTCATTCCATGAACACATAAAGACATAACACACTTTCTGTGTTCTTTCAAAAACCCACTCTGCACGCAATTTATCAGCATTTCTCGCACGCATTGGAAATAAATTTGCGGTTGCCATTATGTACTCATTTTATGGCGTTTTATCAGTTTTACTGCCATCCATAAATGGGCGCTGGCTGAGTTGTATTTCTCAACGGGGCCCTCTGTACAGGATTATATGATGTTAGGTCTAGATGTCACACCACGCAAGCAGGCTGGAGATGAGATTATAAGAAGTGAACTGGAGGAGGATTTAGTCTATGCCCAGCTCCGAGTGGAATACATCAGTTGCTGCTACGTCAGAGCTTTTCCACCACAGTATAGTGTATGTAAGTGGGATTAATGAGTGCAGGTATATACTTGCACTCAAAGGCATATTTAGCTGAGAATGCTCAGTAGATTCTTCTCTGGAGCCTGCAGCTCATTAAAACAAAACAGGTTGACTAATCATAAAAATTCACTCATTTGTGTCTCATCCTCTAATTTTAGAAATGCTTTGCTTATTAGTGAGTTAGAAAGGCTGTTTATTTTTAAGAAGGAGTTATGACTGGGCTAATAATAAAGACTTTGCATTGTATATTGTTTCATTACATTTTACAGGACTTTTTATTTTGACATGAGTTAAACATTTAGTTTTAGTCCCAGAGTGTTTATCGGTTTTATTTACATAAATTAAAACAAATTAAGAATGCAAATGCAACTTTTCGCATCGAAAAACCTTGACAGACTCCCTCATATTTTCTGCCTCTCTTATTTATCGCCTGCTCACTGAGGATTCCTATAATTTTGCCCAATACATTAAATACTGCTGAAATCGAATTTCACTGTTTGCGCATGATTTATTCACCTTGATTTCACCCTCTGTTTGACCTTACAACCCCTGCCCCTTCTCCAGATCCCAAGGATTATCAACCTCAAGCCCAGTCGAGGGCCAGTCTCTGGGGGAACCACTGTCAACATCACCGGCAGCCACCTTGACGCTGGGAGCAACGTGTCAATCATGTTTAAAGACCAGCCGTGCACTTATCTGAGGTTAGTGGGGAGCAAGCCAGAGCTGATACTGCCAATCACACTTAAACAGTCAATTAAAAGCTCAGTCAAAGCCCATGTTAGTCAAACTGCAGGGAGTAAACCCCTGTGACAGTTCTCATCTTTGCAAGATCATTTTTTCCCCCCAACATAAATTGACACAATAATTAAATGTCCTTGGAGGGGAAAAAAATGGTGGTGACCAAGGAATGCTGTGTAGTTTCTTTAATCATGAGGCTTCCATCTGTTATTTAGCGATGGTGGATCTTTTGCTTAGTAGATTGTTTTTCAATGGGAATGGGATTTGAGAAAAGGCATATTGTAACCCACCACCTAACACTGATCAATGCACAATTCCATGCTCGGTCAATAAACTATCTATCCATGTCCACTTAAGCAACCATTCAACCATCTTTAATTTAAAATTGATATTGGTTTTTGAATGATTTAGTAGTCTGCACCGGCAGTGATAAACAACTAGAGAGATGACTCCTGAGTTTCTACACAGTGTGATATATTTTGGGATCAAATTCTATTGATAGTCCATGACTGACTAATAACCAGTTTTCATCATCCTGTCATCACTTTAGGAGGGGTGGCCAGTGGCTCACTTGCCGCACCCATGCTTCCCCGCACGGCTATGGAAACGTGTCGGTGTCCGTGAGCATAGACAAGGCTCATCTCCAGAAGGACCTGCGGTTTGAGTATGTGGAAGATCCCACCATCACCAAGATAGAGCCAGAGTGGAGCATCTTCAGGTATGGTACAAAGGGGCATGTTGACAGAAAAGCTTGCATGTTACTCACTGCTCATTTACATCGCTGGATGCTATGGATGGAGACATCCCAGCGAAGCAGGCGCTTCTGATAAATACAGACAAAAATGAACAGCAGCAAATTATCCAGTTAAAAGAAAAATATAACCATCTACAACTGTATGATAAAAGAAATCTACAACATCATTTTGCAACCGCAAGCTAATGTTTCAGCATCAATATCTCTCCCAGTGAGCTATATATATATATCGCTGTCAAAACAATCTGAGCTATCCTTTATTAAACCTTGTTTTTTATCTCTCCCTTTAGTGGAAATACCCCAGTGACAGTGACAGGAACAAACCTGGACATCATTCAGACCCCACTCATCAGAGCCAAATACAACAACCATGAGACACTCAATGTAAGTGATTGCCAACACAAACAATGTGGATGATTGAAGAAGAGGCCTTGTGCTTCTTCATCTTGGTGAAAAATCAATCCAAGGTCATATACCTTGAAGGAGATTACAGTCAGTGAAATAACTTTGCCACCACCAGTGTTTCTAAGTCCCTAACCTCCCGTGTCAGCTAGGCGTCTCATAGGAAGAGGGCCATAGTAAGATTCAGAGTCATTTTCTAAATGCTTCAGTGCCACTTTGAGGTAAGGGGAGGTCAAGGAAAAACACTGAGAGGACATAGTGAAAATCAACAGGTTGCCATTGAATTAATAGAGAGCGATGTAATTCCTCTCCACGCCTTTGTAACAATGGGGAAGTTTTGACATCGAACCAAAAACCACAGAGATCGGCCCTTATCAAATTCTTCTATTCACCCTTTTACCCAGGGGAGGATAGATAAAGCCATACAAGGGTCCCTGTGATCTGATTGAAAGAAGAGGGAGTAACAAAAGGCGGTAATGCTATCTTCATGGTCCGTCTGAGCATGAGCTTGCACCACGCTTAACATCTGTTCTCACATACGTCTCCACTGGGCATTGTGTCTCAAGCCACTGTGCAGGCATCAAATGTGCCGAAATGTGTTGCTCACTCTCACTTTCTTACACAGCTCAGTTTTGCACTGAATGTGAGGAAAACCAAAAGAAACATTTAAGCAACACAGAGGAGTCTTTTTTTTTTTACCTTGCTGCAGCAGTGCAGGATGCATGTTAAAGATGTCCCGAAAGACCTTCCAGGATTAGTCAAGTTTGATGTTCAAGGAGCCAATTAGAGCGACAGGCAGTAGTTTGAGTGGCTGCATGGCAGAGGTTACTGTGGAAATGTCTGTGAATGAGATGGAAAATGTCTGTGAATGAGACCTGTGCTGGTGGTTGATTTGTCAAATGCCCCCGACAGACACAGAGGAATGGAGATGTTAAAGGGATTATTGAAGGTCATGACAATGACGGATCGGAACAGTCTGTTATTGTGTACAAGGAATAAAGAGGGAGAATTCAAATCACATCGCATGTCAAATGAAAGACCAGACGAAAGACGGAAGAACAGTAATACAAGAGCGAGATAAGACACTGGAACGTGTAAGACGCACTATAATTGAGCGGTAAAGTGGTTTACGAGAAGGATGAGTTACAGAATATGAATGTGTCAAAGAGAGACGAAAAAGATCACAGAGAAGAATAACCGGACAGGGTGCAAAGAAGTGATGAGAGGTGTCTTTCTGGAGGGCAATGAATGAATGAAGGGTAAGACCTAGTTATCACTCCTGAATCTTCACACATCAAAGCCAGATAGCGGTGAGACTGCGCTCGCTCTCTAACTGCTCCTCGTTTTGGTGGCTTTCTTTGAGAAAAAATACTTCAACAGGTTCTTCTTTGTACTTTTTGAAACGGAGGAGCTTCCAGTTTGCATCAAGACTTCGTGAAATGTAAACCTGTGAAGTAAAATATATTCCCACTAACTGCTGATTAGATGCCATATAAATAAGTAGGTGCACCTTCAAGTGCTAGTTTGCCAGAGCTTTAGTTGCAAAGGGGCACGAGTGGGGTAATAGGGAACTTCATTTAATTTGATTGTGAGGTATGATGTGGACTTGCTCACCGTATCCTAAGTAAGATAGAAAGCACCACAACAACCTCCCAAATTCCACACAGTAAATGACGAGGAGTATACTTTTCTGCATGTTTTTTTTTTGTCAATTTACAAGTTTTCTCTGCTTCCACAAAAGCACTTATTTCTTTTGCAGAAGATATGTTCATCCATAATTAAAACGTCTCCCTTCTCTCTTTCTCTCTGTCCTATGCCAGTTCTGCCAGGTGCTGAGCCCTACAACCATGCTGTGCCAGGCCCCAGAGCTGCCCATCAGTGTGGCCAGGCAGCAAGAGGTGCCTGAGAGGCCAAATGAGTTTGGCTTTAAACTGGACGATGTGCAGGCTCTGATTGCACTCAACAACACCAACTTCATCTATTACCCCAATCCTGAGTTTGAACCACTCAGTGTGTCTGGAGTGCTGGAGCTTAAACCTGGATCCCCTATTATACTAAAGGTACGGGGATAGGTATTACGCACAATTATATTTAACTAACTCTCTTACCCCTCCCTTTAACGACACATTTAATCATGCATGAGTTTTTTTTCCTGCAGGGGCGAAACTTCCTTCCGCCAACCAATAGTGGAAACGGAAAGCTGAACTACACGGTTTTTATTGGCGAGAAGCCCTGCATGTTAACAGTGTCAGAGACCCAGCTGCTCTGCGAGTCACCCAACCTGACGGGTCGACACAAGGTCCTGGTGAGTGATACGGCACATGCTCACAAAGACAAGAGGGGAAGAGACACAGATACACATGACAGATAAGGGGGAGGCTGTGGTGGTGGAGAAGGCAGACAGACCGACAAATTGATAGACAGTTTGACAGACAGACGGAAATTCTTCGTGTTGCTTTCTATCCGTCTTCTTGTCCACTTCGAGACAGACTACAGCTCTGATCAAATCAGCTGTGCGGTTCCTGTTACTGCCCACAAGCAGACAAAAAGACAAACAAATAAGCCTTCAATAAGAAGGATTAGGGCCTCGGCAAACTCAATAACGATTCCATTTGTGGTTTTAAGAGGAACCACTTTAAACAAAGCGCTTCCTGATGTTACACACCTGAAGCCAGCGTCAAATAGAGAGATGGACACATTACTATAACACAGTTAGTAGATGCACAAATAAACAAAAAGTGTGTACACGTTTAAAAATCAAATCAATACGTCTGTCTGTCTGGGCTTTCATATTGAATTTGAAGACAGAGAAAGGCTTCATAGGCCTAAAAGGGATTCACAGAGGCAATATTATGTCATAGTTCATGAATATTTTTTGCCTTGAAGAACACAATACTTCATATTTAAGTTAAGCTCTCCTCTGATTACAGCTCCGGCAAACTGAACTCTGTATAGGACATGCTTGCATTGATTATAATCTGCCCTGTTTTATCTTTCTCCATCACAAGGCACGTGTGGGTGGTATCGAGTTTTCCCCAGGCGTGGTCCACATCATGTCCGACAGCCCGCTCAGCAGCTCTGCAATCATTGGCATCGCTGCAGCCGGAGGCCTGCTCATCCTCGTCATCGTGGTGGTGCTCATCGCCTACAAGCGCAAGTCTCGTGAGAGTGACCTGACGCTGAAGAGGCTGCAGATGCAGATGGACAACCTTGAGTCACGTGTGGCTCTGGAGTGCAAAGAGGGTAAAAGAGGGTTGATGCTGATGTGTAGTAGGTTATATGGAGGAGAGATTCTCCCTCAATAGATCCAACTAACTGCGCTACCGTGGGAACGGTTTTGATTATTTCTGTACTCTGTTTAAACAAGCACACTAGAATACTAGAATACTAAAAGTTAATTACGGAATCCATATATTGTGGGAAGCTCATCAGGTTTGAAAGAGATAAAAGTGGCATTTGTTTTTGATATTGTTGGTTATAAGTAGATTATGTGCTAAACAGTATTTATGTATTTCCAGCGTCCAGCTATCATTTTATTATAATTTTCCGATATGTTGACTGTAAACTATCTGATAGCATAGCTGCCATGGTATCATTAGCTAATTGTTTTGTGTATCTGGTTCATCCATTAGCTTTTGCAGAGCTCCAGACAGACATCCATGAGCTAACCAGTGATCTGGATGGAGCAGGGATCCCCTTCTTGGACTACAGGACCTACACCATGAGGGTCCTCTTCCCAGGAATCGAGGAACATCCTGTCCTCCGAGATCTGGAGGTATAGTCGACTGTTTCACTGCCATTCAAATAGTACTACACATATGGAGCCCCCTTTAGCCAGTGTCGGTTCTTAATAAAGGAACACCTTGTAAGTGCTTGACTTAACACTTAATAACCTAACAATATTCATATTCTGCATTTGTCCAGTTGTAAAATGCCTTGTAGGGCATAAAAATCAAGGTTTCTCACTAACGTGCTTGAGGGCACCTACAGTATCTACTCAGTTTTAACTCAATACATATTCTATTAGTTGTGTTGATCAGCAGTTCTTAGGAATTGTTGAAAGAGGACAGCTAGGTATTTGAAGTTATTTCAATTTGAATAGTGCAAAAGAGTGTGTGTGTACCTGTTTGTCAGTCTCTTATCAAATAACAATCTCGATGCAATTAGCGCTATTTGAAAAGAGAGCAAAATGAACAAGCAAATCAACAATCTGGTGGGTCACAGGAGGTGAAATTGACGCCGATGTCATTTGTGTTGCTGTCGGGTAAACAAAAGCGTTTTTGACGGCCCGACAACAACACTTTTTTCAAAAACAAACAAGGCAGCCCTCAAATCAGGAGCGCGCTCTCATTAATAACTCAAACGATATGAGACGCCGCTGCGTTATCTCTCTTGCACCTCCAATACAAATTAAAAATCAATCAGTGGGAGAAAAGCAAAATGAAAAAAAAAATCAAGTCATTTATCCCCAGTGGTGACATTGATAGACAGCCATAATTGAGCAGGTCGTCTTGTTCCATTAAGAGAATGATGGACCCCCATTTCACTGCCCTCCGGGTTGGCCACTCTATCCCTGATGAGAATTTCCCAGTAATAAGCAATACTAATTATGTTTTAATTGGTATAAATGTCGAACTGTACGAGGAGTATAATGTGGAATAGGAGACGAATGGAAAAAAAAGTAGCAAGCTTGTCTTCGGCAGTTTGACGGCTGCTTAATTGTTATTGATGCGTCGGATAATTTAAAGTCACATTTTTTTGACTGTGGGTTGTAGACATGTTAGAAATAGCACAGGTAATGGGAACTCTGTCTAAGCTTACTGGAATAATGGGATTTACTTAATACTGAAATATAAAAAAAAACATGCCAATTAAAATGAGATAATACAATCTAGCCTTGCGTGTGTCTGCTCAATAAAGCCTTCTTTATTTGTTTCTTGTAACTGCAGTCAAAAATCACGTCTTTACTTTACAGCTGAATCTCATTTTGCTTTTTTTTGTCCTGCCATTATATTTCCCACTTCCCTCTCTCAAACATTTCAGTGACCTATGGAGATTGGAGAGTGCGTAGGTCAGGATATGTTGCTGTTTTTGAGCTCTCCGTAGTCCTAAGGGACATGTTAAACATGTTTGTGTTACGGTACTGTGCAGTATATTTCCACGTGTGCCTGTATCACGCACACGCTCACATACATGTATATGCAGAAAAAAAAAGGCTCCCAGCAGATTACAAAGGGTTCCTCCAGGAAAGGTAAAAAGCAAGAACATCTGCTGGTAGACAGCTGCATTTTTGGTACAAAGAGATGCTGTCTTTCCACAAGTGCTCTTGACAGATAAAAAAAAAAGATATATTCTCAATAGGCACTATTTAAGAAAAGAAATTGAGAAAGGAAGCATGTGCGGCAAGTGAGTAGTATAAATGGTGCAGGGACATTCTGGGCTCAGATGAGGGGAATTCACATCACTGCACTCCCTTTCTACTTGCATTAGTGTGGAGCACAGCAATAAACATTCCCTCAAGAGGCTTAGTGTTTCCCTGCCTTTTATTCTCAACCTTCAAACCAAACGTTACAAAAGCTGGACGAAGTAAAATTCCTCATCTCGCTCCATTCTTTTTTTTTCTTTCTATCGTTGTATTTCTCTCCTTATTCACGAAGATGGATCTGTGAATTTATAACTGCACTTTTTAAGTAAAGAAACTATCACGGAATTAGTTCATTTTCAATGCAACATTAAATTGAAAATGAACTGATGACTAATTGACATGTCCTTGAATGTGCCGCAAAAGAATCTGTTCTTTTTTTTCTCCCCTCGTTATTTTTAATTTGTTTCAGTCAAATGAATGTTTCTCCCGTTTCCTCACAGGTGCCAGGCTACCGACAGGAGCAAGTGGAGAAGGGGCTGAAGCTCTTCGGCCAGCTCATTAACAACAAGGTCTTCCTGCTGTGTTTTATCCGCACGCTCGAGGCCCAGCGTGGTTTCTCCATGAGGGACCGTGGCAACGTGGCCTCACTTATCATGACGGTGCTGCAGAACAAGTTGGAGTACGCCACTGACGTCCTAAAGCACCTGCTGTCTGACCTCATAGACCGCAACCTTGAGAGCAAGAACCACCCCAAGCTGCTGCTCCGCAGGTGAGAACCAGGCACAAAAGTAAAGTACAGAGTTTAGCTTTTCCACCTATCAATGTCGAACAAGAGCCCAAAGTTACACAGCACCATTGTTGCTGTTTTGCCGCATATTCCAGACAAAGAAGGAACAACCCAATTGCCCTTCTTCTGTTTCCCACTGATAAAACACTGAAGAACTGTCACACACATTCAACTTCTCCAAACTTTAGGGTTGTATTATGCTTATTTAGAGATAGAGATCAAGGTTTGTAATGGTTAATGTCAACAACATTACTATCAAGGACAGGATACGCTGCTCTATCTGTGGCTCTGTCCGTATATATATGTGACACGTTTGGGATTAACTCCCGTGACCTTGAATTGCTGGCTCTGTCTCGGATAGAGCAGAGTGCATTGCCTTGCACATCATTAGCAAAAATAATTATGATTAATTAGCAGTAAATCCAATTTCAAATGGCTCAAGAGAAGAAAAAAAAGGGGAGAACTGTGAAAGCTCGCACTCAGGCACAGTCACAACCCTCCCTTTGGATTTTCAGTCAAAGCTTTAATGGCTTGCACTTGAACACGGCACTGTATGTGATTATGCTTCCTGCCCATGGTGTTTGGTAAATGTGTTGATTATGGTTACTTGAGTAAACCAGCTGCCTTACAGCTGTTGTGTATGTGTGCGATGCGTGCGTGCATGTTTATACGTAGTGTGTGTGTGTATATACATGGTATTGTGCTAGATGTTGTTTTGCTTTGGGGTTCGTCGCACAACTCTTGACACCCCCCCCCCCCCCAGATGATTTGACAGGCAAGTCACAAATTAATTTGTCCTTCTCTCGTTTCAATTAAAATTCAGATTTTCCCTCTGGTAAAAAAAACTCATCTCTGCCAGTAAACACGCACGCAAATACGACAAGCATATCTTATTGCGAAGAGGACTGAAATGAATGCTGTCCTCGTACCATCCACAAGACAGTACGCATATTCATCTAATGACAGCCCTGTTTAGACGCTACTCGGTGATGCAGAGAGAGATTAATGCTGTCTGGGGCAGCAGGCATGATTAATTGCAGCCAGAGCTCACCGACAATGGTGAAGCCACTAAACAATGGAGTAACTGCTGATCCTGGCAGTAGATACAACACGAGAGATGGCGTGTACAGCGGAGACAGGGAAGAAAGGTAGTCAAGGACAATAGAGACACTTAAAGTAAGGAAAGCTGACCACTGAGGCATGAAGGCAAGTGGTGTGATCAGCTCCTTGATCACTTAGTGTACATGCCAGCAGCGTCTTGTATGTACTATACCCACAAATCATTCATTTATGTCGTGTCAGAATTTAATTCAATTTTTTATTTAAGACCGAAAATTCTCAAAAATGGAAGCTCGAAATGCTGCAAAGGCAAACCAACAGCTGCTCTTCGAGCGCAAGCCAAATACAGCACGCTGTCTTGGATCACACTTCCTCTTCTTTCCCCCCCCCTCCCTTGTCATCAAGGCAAAAAGGGAGGAAGGAAAACCTGGGGAAAATGCCATCGCATTCAGCCAGCACTGGAGGGAGAGCACATGTTCACAGCAATGGCCGCTTCACTTTGATTGCCCATTTGTTTTACACACGATTCTGACGATCACTGATCAGACCGTCGTCATCTCATCCTTTGCTTCCTTGGGTGCGCTTGTTAGCCCTTCAACATGCCGGCATACATTTCAGATGTGATGAGGCGGTGTGAGCACGCTACGCCACCCTATAGTGTGGGCTGACTGGCGTGTCCTTGGATAGCAGCTGAAAATAGCCCAGATACACAGGCATAGGGCTGTGAAGATGAGGCATAATCTTGTCTGGAAAGATAGCACCCCTACCTCTCCTCTTCCCTCTCTTTTAATTTGATCTGTCTCCTCTTTCTTTCTTTCCATGTATCTTTCTTTCTCATTTTAAACGTGTTATTCTCCCTCACTCTCCGCCGCTCTCTCCTCTATTTGTCTTCAGTTCCAAAGCTTGTGCCGCTTGTGTCACGCCGTCACTGTCTTTATCTCTCTCTCTTCCGCACTCGTGCTCGCTCTCTCAATCTATACTTCCAGCTCTTGCTCCCCTCCTCTTACCCCTCCCCTGTTTTCTTGATTGCTAAATCAATGCTTAAAGTGCGTGAGCAGTGTGTCTCTGGCACAGCTTCTGAGCATGGCTACCCACCGCCTCCTCTTCCAAGAAATCTGTGTGTGTGTGTGTGTGTGTGTGTGTGTGTGTGTGTGTGTGTGTGTGTGTGTGTGTGTGTGTGTGTGTGTGTGTGTGTGTGTGTGTCTTATCCCTCTCCCTCCACACACAAACACACATCCTTCCATCTGTCCCATCTCAACCTGTGCTGAAGTACAAGCACCAGGCAAGCTAACTAACGAGAGCCTTCCACAACCATCTGTCGCATTCCTTGCTGCAGTCTCCTTCTGTAACTCCTCTCTTCCCTTCATTCCTCTACCTCTCACTCGCCTTCCCCCACCACCAACCCTCCTCCTGCCCGTCACGCAGAGTTAAACAGAGTGTTTCCGTAGCCTTAAGTTTAGTTTGGCTGCAGTTGATGTGTCGAAATAGCAGTTTTTTGGTGTTGGTTAAAAGATGAAAGCCCAATATGTTCGTTAATTACAACCTCCTCATTGGTTCCAACACGGACACACAATCATCACACCAGGGTTAAAGAGACCCTTGTTTATCTATAATGATATCTCTGTTCAAGGAAATGTGTTTGTGGTCTGAGTGATAGACAGAATAAATGCGTATGTGCATCAACAAGTGGTTTTCCGCAGCTAGTCTGTCACTGTGAGACTGTTTGACACATGTGATGACCAATCTTCCTCGCTGGGAGGTAGAGTGGCAAATGGAAATGATTTCTGATCTCAAGCTGTGCTGTTTAAACATGTGACAGAAACCAGGCACACGTTTCAGATGCAGTCACATGTTACAGTTAACACAGCTGCCATCGCTCCTTTCTAATATACTCTGGTTCCATTTTCTTAAATGTGGTCGGACAAAATAAGCACTGTTAATAAGATGTTACCTTGTTTATTGGGGGGGAAAAAAACATTTGACATTAATCCTCAAATATTTGCAAGTAATTGTGCGGCAGTGAGCAGTCATTCTAAAGTGTAAACTAAAGAAATAGCAGTAAAGGATTGGTGCCAATTAGATGTGCAGAAGAGCAGGATTGTTGCACGTTGTTGTGGCTTTGTTGGTTATATTTTCTGCTCACATCTCCCATCAAAGATTCACGGTTCTCCAGGAAGTAGCAGTTATCTAGAAAATAACCTTTTACACAAATACATGCTACTGGCAGAAATGGCCGACCTAAATGTTAAATGTTTGATGATGCACTGATTCCCATCAACCCTACCTCGGTAATCAGGGGGAACTAAGCACTGCCAGGTCCCCTCTGCTCTAGATCATTCTCAATGCCCGCTGCCCCTCTGACTGGCTGCCAAGTAGGCAAGCGTGACCATGCCAACACGCCACGGCACATTTCATAGCATTAACCCAAGCATAGGCTGCACTGTGTTAGGAGAAGGGTGTTTGAAACTCGTAATACCAAAATGCTGAGGTTAGATCTTAAAGCAGCTCCGTCACAGTGCCGTTTTCATCCGTGTTCCCCGTGCACTGCTATGATCGAGAATGAGCATAAGCAAACTGGTGCCAAGACTTCTTATTACAGCAGGGCCCGGCACCCGCTGCCAGAAGCATGCTCTCACACACACACACACACACACACAATAAACACTAGTCAGCGCATGATTTCTGAATACATACGCAGTGGGATTTATTTGTGCTTTTTGCACTCTTGCCTTCAAAAAGCTGCCCATTTGTCCACTCACACAGGCCCACAAAAACACAATATCTATTGCAAGTGAGTAAGGAAAAGGAAGTTAAAAGAAAAGAAAAGGGAAGGCTTGACTCAGCCAAGCCATTTATTCTCTTTCATTTCTTTGTTTTCCTTTTCCATTGCTCCCTCCCTCCTTCCTTCCCTGTGCACATCCTCCTTTCTCCATGCCTCTTTTCATCCCTTTGATAGAAATGGAGAGGATTTGGAAGTGTGTGTGATTACAGGATCCAGAGTGGGGAAGCCAGAGGGGAGGGATGAAGACAGCAAGGACACATAAAAGAAAAGATCAAAAAGTGACCTTGTTGACCCCTCGGATCTTTGGCCGGAGGAAGGGGGGGAGGGGCGGCAATATAAAAGTGTGGGCACAGTGAGAGGCAGGAAGTTAATCCCCCCCAGGTGTTGTGCCAGTGTTGGCGGGGGGGGTGCCAGGCCAGCCCACTGGCACAGCAGACATTATATCCCCCCCTCATGCCTCAGTCTGACTGGTGAAAGGTGGGAGGGCTGCAGGTGGCAGCTGAAACACGGGACAAAACTTACACACACGGACACAATGGACACTAATCCTAAAATATTGATGCCCATGGTAGTTGCTCATTAAAAGGAGAAGGCGGGGTGTGTGTGTGTGTGTGTGTGAGTTTGACAGATTACCCCACACACCCCTGCTGCCGGTCAAGAAGGTGGCTGTCAAAGGATATCCGATCCTCGCCTCTCCTCTTTCTTCCCTCGCCACCGCCGCTGTTGTTATTATGTATGCAGATTAGTCATTCACACGGGATCAATCACACTGTTGGCCCAGGTCAACACATACGCACAGACACACACACGCGCACAAAACGCAGACACACACACCATTTTGCCACACCAGTGGAGCATGGGATGCCAGGCGGCGAAAGAGAGGGAGATGTATTCATTCACTTTCTATTGTGCACAGATCGAGTGTTAGTCCAGTGAATAGGCAAGGGAGCGCTTGATAATGAGGCCAGTGTTATTACAGAGCCGATCCAGCCCCTAACGACATCAATCCTCTGGGATCAAATAAAGGCTTTTAATTGCTTTGCCTCATATTAAAATCCCCGCCGCCGTAGAGGAGCTGCCCTTGGCGTGCCTGAGCATAAAAGCCAGCTGAAAGATTTTCTGAAAGGCCATCGTATTAGCAAAAGGCTCTCCAAATTGTATTTGTGTAACAAGCCTATTCATTAGCTGCGGTCATCATTTTTAGCAGAATATTTGATGACCGCGTTGAATATTTATGACGGTAAGAAGAGCGTGGGGGATCATATGTTCATTATGTGCTTTGTGTCTATCTGTTTGCAGGACTGAGTCTGTTGCAGAGAAAATGCTGACCAACTGGTTTACGTTCCTCCTCTACAAGTTTCTGAAGGTAACGCTTTATTGTTCCTTTTCAACTTCACTGGACATCTTAAGCTCCACGAGTAGTCGTTGCTAGCACTAAACCAAGTTGATGAATCACTGTCCCCTCACTGCTGGTTCACAACAGACATCCACTAGTTCTCCATGTATTTCTGGGGCTGTAAAACATCTTGTTGTACCACCTCACGGCAGGATCGTAAACTTTAAATTGAAGCCTGTATTTTAGATATTATGTTAGCTAGCATGTACACTGATATAGATATGCCATTGAGGAGGCGGACCTTTGACTCCATAAGGCACCAAGTATTCACAAAAACACAAAATTCACCACTCCTCCCACACTCAAAAATAATGTTACCAGTTTTTTTTCCTCCATCTCTCCACTCATCCTTTTACTGCAGCTGGGAGGAGAATAAAAACGGATAAATGGCCAATCTCTCCTTTTTGATAAACAACTCTTTTCAAAGAGGAAGATGGGGGGGTAGCTTCAAGAGTGTCCTTTATGGCTTTTTTTCTGTTAATCCATTAAATCTTCGCCAAACTGGTTTCATTTCAGCAAAGTTTATATATTGATAGGTAGTACGGTTTTTTATTTTTATTTAGAGGAACGATAGTTTGGGACGCTTGCAACTCTGGAGGCAAGGCAGCCTGTTACTACATTTTAGATAGATATTTTCTCAGACATAATTAAACTTTGCTGTCAGTGAGTCGAGTCTAGAATGACTTCAAAGTTTTTCTTCCTCCCTCCGAACTTTTTTCTCTGTTTTCTCTTTTTCGCAGGAGTGTGCAGGCGAACCTCTCTTCTCCCTCTTCTGTGCCATCAAGCAGCAGATGGAGAAAGGCCCCATTGACTCCATCACAGGAGAGGCACGCTACTCGCTCAGCGAGGACAAGCTCATCAGACAACAGATTGACTACAAGACGCTGGTAAGGGGTTCACCGGCCCGGGGGGGCTAAAAGGGGGACACTTAATATGCTTTCAGGGACAAGAGGAGAGAGAAAGGGTGGTTATGGGTTGTCGGTCATGAGATGAGCAACAGGACATAAAGGTGTCGTTGTCACGCTTGACATGCAGGGGGGGGGGGGGGGCATAGGAGTGGCGACCTCACTTTCTGTTGAGACTGGGGCTGTCAATGAAAAGAGCAGGGCTTCGGGATGAGGAGGAATGAAGGAGATTATCCATGTGTCTGCACAAGCAGAGAAATGCTTGAAGCTCTAACCTTCTGGAACCTCTCATTCATTCCCCAAGTCCGTCTGTTGGCGTCTTCCCTCCGCTCTGACGTGTTTATTGGAGCATGGGAAACTCAGACTCTGTTGAGTCTTTCTTTTCAATTGTCGCATCTGTTTGTACAGATTTTCATACTCCATCAATGTCCACGATGACTGCGATAGGGACAAAACGAAACGTTTCCTTGGAATTTGCTTCAGATTGGCTTTTTAAAACAGAATCACCAATACTTCGGTAGCAAGTATAGACGTGTAGAAACTGTACTTTAAGATGGAAGAAAACACATTGACCCTCTCATTTATGTGCGTCTGTGCTCCTCCTGTAATTTGGATAATTTCACAAACACCTGGAGACGGTGCTGATGAATATGCTAATAATATTATAATTTGCTATGTTACTGCTCATTTATTGAAGGTAGCACATTGCTGTCTCTCTTCAAGCTCGGAGAAAGAAACAGTTTCCCTGGTGAATGATCCTTTTTTTTTTTGTCCTGCAATTCTCTCAAAGCCCCTTTGGCAAGCACACAATTATTTCACTTCTATTGAATACCAATTCACTGTGCAGTCAGCATTATTAACAAAAAACACACAAACCTCTTCTCTACGAAAGATTAACTTTGTGTTAAACCAACCTGGGAAAACGTATTTTCTCAGGTTACTGCAGTTACAAATATTGCAAGAATTCTTACCCAGTACATATTTCTGTATATTTCTGCTTCAGGTGGTGAACTGCATCCATCCAGAGAATGAGAAAAGCCCAGAGATCCAGGTGAAGGTGCTGAACTGTGATACCATCAGCCAGGCGAAGGAGAAGATCCTAGATGCCATCTACAAGAACGTCCCACACTCCCACCGCCTAAAAGCCTCCGATATGGACCTGGGTACAAATCTTTGTCTTGTTGTATAGAACTAATGTGAAGAAAGCAGACAAACCGTTTTGATTACCGTGCTGGATCGGTCTAATGACAGAAGTCTTCCATCTCGTTCTGTCAAGAGTTTTGCCCTTCTCTATGTACTTACGTGTTAATAATAAGATATTTATGATTCTAGCTTCCATGATTGTACCCCTGCTCCAGAGCATCCCTGTAGTTACCATACAGCTTGTCAAAACATGTCTAACCATGCCGTGTTTCCCTATGTGCCTAGAGAAAAGCAGGCTGAACTTAGACACCCATTGATTTTTACAAAGGCTCCCTCCCCTCCCCTCCCAGCCCCTCTTGAAAAGTACAAGTCTTCCTAGATATAGAGAAGTAGCTTTCTTTTCTACCTCGGGAGGCTTGACATCCTGGCTCAGATGTCTGAGATCGGTCTCTCCCCCCTCCCCAAACTTCCCATCGATCGACTCTCTTGTCGACTAGTGTCTGAGTCAGATGATTGATCAGCTAATCAATCGAGACGCTCAGTGATTTCTTCCCTACGAAATCATTTTTCTAGTGTCCTTTCTTTCTTTCTTTCTTTTCTTTCTGTCTGTGATAGAATAGGATGCGTAGGAAGGACTTGATTATATGAATACAGGCCTTTGTTGCCATTTATGACCCCTGTGGGCAGCCACAATATGAAGTTATTTTCCCTGAGTTGTGTAATTGTATTTCTTGGGTATCTCTAACTGGGGTCTAATATATTTGCAAATTGCTTTAAAGGCAAAGATACACCTTTTCTGCAAGACATCTAGTGTTCAGGGGGTTTGGTACACTGTGTGTGTGTGTGTGTGTGTACACAGTACTTTTTGCACAGACATCCATGCTTGGGAGCACAACAATGTTATCCATGATTGTTTGCCTGCCGATATCTAGGGGCTGTCTCTGGACCCGGCACTGTGCTTTTTATGGTTTAATATTGCCGGATGGATTTTCTAGGCCCCTGTTGTGTGTTCGTAATAGCATATTTATAACCAACCCCGGATTTAAGGCGGGCTGAGCGCATACCGTAGGGAATCTGCCTGTGTGATAGCTAAGTGAAGAGATTGGTGTAGCCTTTTGACGCACTCCTGGATCAAATTGTTTTATGGCCCCCTTTGGGCACGATGTGTTGTTCTATTATTGTTTTATTACGAAAGGGAATTAGAAGTTGTCTCAGTTAGCTGGCCCACATGCTCTCTATGTGTGTGTGATTGTGAGTACGAGGATGAGTAAATGCAAGCTCACTTGTGTATACGGGATGTATCTGGCGTGCTGCACAAATTAGAAGAAAGTTCTCTCCTAATCACGAGTCCATGAACAGACATGAACATGATTGACCTGTCTTTTCACGCTTGTAGGTTTCCTTTCAATTTGCATGTCACGCTGTTCTAATTAGCATTTCTTGGTCTTGTGCTATTTGTGTTGGCGATAATGCTTCAGTTGACCAGGTCTTCCATTTGATTGATTTATTTTGACACACTTTTTCCACTTGAAGAGAGGGGCTCTACTACACGTATACAGGTCATATCAGTGGCTCTGGGGTCTCTAACACACACACACACACACACACACACACAGACTGATTGCAATGGCTGATAAGAATAATGAGATTGTGGCAGGCCTGTCCTGAGACAGGTTGGTCAGGAGTGTTGTTATCCCAGATATTGTTTTTGATTCCCCTCTGCTGCAATCCTTCAGAGAAGATGTGGCCTGAGAGCAAAGAAGCTAGGCCCTGTGTGTGTGTGTGTGTGTGTGTGTGTGTGTGTGTGTGTGTGTTTGTCTTTTTTTCCTTCTGTGTGTGTTGCCAGTAGCAAATGTGTGTCATGCATCTCTGTGGAGTACAACAGTCACATTCAGCCTTTCTCGTCACCACAGCATCCATACACTCCCCAACGCCCTTATCTCTTTAGCTGTGTGTGAGTCTGAAATGCAAGTCTACACACACACACACACACATACACATACACACTGTTCTTCTCCCACTGAGCAGCGACCACGATTTGGGAATCGGAGTAATCTCAGTTTGCTCTGGTTTGGCACCAAGTTTATTCTTTTATTTATTCCTTTCCTTTTTCTCATTTCTTCATGTGTTTACTGAGCCTCGACTGGAGACGGGCGCTCATTTGCATCTTTATGGGAAGATGTACTGTATAGACAAAAACAACAGGAGAATCCTTTTTTCAGACGCTAAGACAATTCTGGTCAATCCTCCAAAGACGGGCCTCATCATGCACCGCCGTGATTGCCGCTTTGTTTTGCCGTTTGTGATCAGAATAGGAGATGACGGTGGTCGACACAAGTGGGAAGCAGAGCAAGGAGCACAGACACGATAACGTATTCTGAAACCCCTTGATGTCTGCAAAAAGAATAGAGGAATCATCTGCTTGTTTTGTTTTTGAGATGCTTTTCCTTTTTCACTTATGATAATGTTGCTGGGGCATTGTTTCTTTCAAAGCTTTTGTTTTCTGCTGAGGTTGCATAGATGTGGAGAAGCCTGGTGTCTATGTTCTATAGATGTAATTTGGTTGTCATGTAAATGCCATCCTGTTTTTTTTTTTTTTAATGAAATACACTGTCGTGTGCACTGAAAGTTGCTTGTTGAAAAGTGTGTAAATGAGGCACTCTGCAGTCTGTCTGCAAGCCTTCTGGTTCTCCATATACTGTTGCCGTGGATATGAGCCTGGTGTGCTTCTACCCAAAGCTCCCAGCAATAACAATAAGAGCAGCTCGGCAGGGGGGGCTTAGAGCTGTGGATGTGGGTTTGAGGAGGGGAAAGCAGGGGGAGCAATAGCCTTCAGAGAGCAACTGATCACACCCATCGATCGCACCAGCTAAAGAGATGGAAAGAAGTTGAGAGAGGGAGAGCTTGATTTTAAAAAAGAGCAGAGTGGGTGATTCATTGAACTCGCCTGTTGTTACTGTCCGTCTTTTCACCTGGGCCATTTCTCTTCTACTCTTTAGATCTTGTGTTGTTGAGTTCTTCTTGATTCTATGCAGGGTTTTTATGACAATCTCAGATAGGGAGGAAAAGCCTCGGAAGATGAAGATGGAGATAGTGACTACTAGTTTTCTGGCAGACTGATTCGAAAAAGAGTGACACTTCTCTTTTGCTCATGCTTTTTCTCTTTGGCGTTTATGTTTTCACCTACATTTACAAGCTAAGGTTAGAATTACAAAATAATAAAAAAAAAATGATCCTGGGGAGAATTTGATTGCTACACATACAGCCAGTATACATGATACGAACAGATCAAATCAGGCACAAGATATAAAGATGCATGCAATCAGTTCTTACTCCCACGTACACAACATCATTTGTTTTACAATGTAACATATTGATTGTCACTGCTAACGTACCCGTAGGATTTAGAACCAACTGTTTCTCTTTTGTTGTGGTTGTTGTGGTTAAAAACAACAACTGTCACCAAAAGCAGACAATGCATTGTTCCTTGTACCAAAGGCATATCGGCACCAAAAAAAAAGCAGATTTTTCGATATCTTATCTTTGCGAAAAACAAGTCAAAAGTAAATATTTTCAAAGCAGTAGTGTTGTGTGAATGAAGCTGGAGATATCCTGATCTTTTTCTTCCCCTTGCAATTGCAGAATGGCGTCAGGGTCGAGGACAGCGCTTGATCCTGCAGGATGAAGACGTCACCACTAAGATCGAAGGGGACTGGAAGAGACTGAACATGTTGTACCATTACCAGGTATGCTTGTGACTGTGTATTCTAAAATGTTGAAACCTGCATTCAAATGAAAATAACCAGAATATTTCAACTCCTAAAGAACTTGAGTCAAAAAGTATGTTTGGGCCCATGTGCTTCTATAGCGCTGGGACACCATTTGTATTATTACCGTTGACAGATATATTAAGCTGACATATTTTTGTAAAGTCTCTAAATCACTGAAGTTTTAGAAAACACAAAGGGTTTGTAAACTTTTAGATCTCACAGAGAAAGGAGTAAAAGAAAGAAAAAGATTTGTATCTGCAGAGATTTAGCGTCTTCTGAAGCTTACGTTGGAAAGATTACATCTGTTATTTGAAGGCATTCACATCTTCCCTTCAGGGGTACAGTTGTTTTCATCCCATTCTCACAGCAAACGTACAAAAACACAATTCCTCTGACAGCATTAAGAAAAAAAAATACCAAGCCCAAAGGCCTGGTATTCAAACCTGAAAGCCTGCTATTTATTTGAACATTTCTTGCTCACCACCCATCATCCCTCTATCTATAGTAGTTCTAGCTGTCTCTGATGCCCTCTCAACTCCCCTCCACCTTTTCCTCTAAAGCTGTGTGAGCTGATGATCTGCACTAAGCTCCAAAACTATCTAATGGACAATTCAGTCAAAGAACTTTTCCAGCCATTTAGTTCTGCGAGCCCTCAGCTGACAGGGACACCCCTCACACACACACACACACACACACACACACAACTTATCTGTCAGGTGAAGGAGAATGAGGCAGGGCCAGGTAGGGAAGTGACCAACAACAGTGGCACTTGGAGGTAATCCCTTGTGTGTGTGTGTGGAGAGGGCTTGAGATCAAATCTGATGCCGGCCAAGTGTCGTCTTCCTTCTGAAACGGATTAGTGTTGGCATGGATTTCACGTGCAGAATAGACCGTCACAGACACACACGAGGTACTACCGTACATGCACGCAAATGCACAGTTAACAGCAAAGGTAAGGGATGTACACCTATATTAACAGGAAGACAACCATGTATCTGCAGGTGTTTTGTGCCTCATGAGTAGCAAGCTGTCCATCCAGCCAACCAGAAGGAGACTGGATGGAAAAACAGGCTTGACTTTGTCAACATGGTGTTAATAATTGGAGCAGCTAAGCAAGCAGCTACTGTCCATTCCAAGTGCAGTTTTGCGCAGTGCCTAAATTAAATGTCAGCATCAGCGAGTGTCAACAGGCTTTGGAGTATGAGGCGCGGGTGGAATGGATTAGGGAGCTGATTTGAATCCGAGATAAGATAATGAAGACAGAAGTTAATTCATTTTTTTTCAGGCCAAGGAATAAGGGCACCTTATCCTTGGCAGACCAACAAAAAAAAAGGAAACACTCCCATCCACTTAAATATTGTCAGGAGGCTACGCAAAGAGGAAGGGAGGGAGGGGGGGGGGGCGCAAACACATTCAGTTCAGTCAAGGGCATCTGCAATTCCATTCATAGCATTTCTGCTCTTGTTTTAACTTTATTTCATTGTAATGTGTCATTTATAAATCACTTTATAAGAAGATCCTTTCCTAATCAAATCCATCAATGCACTCAATTGAATGATGCCACTTCTGCCAACCCCGGCTGTGCTGCTAAAGTTGGTCTTGCGATGCCCTCCAGACATGTTATATATACATATAGTTTGCCTTTTTAGAAGCTAATTTGACCAACCAGACACACTCAATAGAATCATGTGCTCTCTTCTTTTCAAACTGATCTGGTTTTGATCTGCTGCTAGCATCACTCACCCACTCACTCTGCCTTCAGTTACAATGTGACAGTTTGCATCACAAACTTTGATTTCTTGTTAAGGGAAACATCACATAGTAGCTACAAGCAAACATTTGGCATTCGCCGTATCATCCGATCGTTCTGTCCAATAATGAGAGACACTTCTCTCCCCCTCCTCTATTTCAGGTAACTCTGTTCCGCTTTTCTGTCTTCATCCTCTCCTCCAAATCTTATTTCCCCAAATGCCACTCCTCCTTTTCATGGTGTTCCATTGTGCTTTGCTTGTTTCATATCCATTCGACATGTAAGAGCAGCAGTGATTAGGGAGCATGCTGAAGGAGAGTTGGGGGGGCTCCCCACAAAGGAATAACAAAATCTCCCCTGTGGGCCTCCTGCTTACAATAATATAAAGATATTATGCATAAGGAGCAGATTGAGTGACTGGGTGACATAATGATACAATCTTAAAAAGGCCCCAGCTCGCACACACACACACACACACACACACACACACACACACACACATGTATACGCACAAAAGGCCCCTGGTCCTTGTTCCCTGTCCCTTCCACCCACACTATGATAGAGATCACTTCAATTAACCCCCGCTTACCCTGCAGCACGGGTAGCCAGATTATGCAGTACAGGGGTATACTGTGTGTATGTGTGTGTGTGTGTGTGTGTATATGTGTACGTGGGGTGGGGGTACGGCTGGGACAGACTACATCCCAGTCGTGTTAATTGAAACCTGTATGGCTGACTTGGGAAGGAGGAGCGCACGATAGACTCATTTCTTCATTTACACACACTTATTTACACATAGACCAACACAGAGATACACACTGCTTGATTCTTCACACCTTCATACACACTCTCTCAAACACACACACACACAACCCAACCCTAGAGGACAGGTATTATTGAAAAGAGACTGTGGGATATCCCCTCTCACACACAGCCTGTACGATGCTCTACTAAACTCTCCCTCCCCCTGTCAGTCATGTGTATGTGTGGGCTGAATAGAGCACATAAGGGTAATACGATATGCTCTGTTTATCCACATGAAACCAGAATAGATGGAGGGGAATATAAAAAATGAAAGCAACACAGTGATCTATGGGTTTTCTGATTGGTTGTGTTAGAAATCTGCACAACTGAAGAAAAAAACCCTCTTTTGTTTTGAGGAGTAATTTGCATAATATATACGTCTGTTTTTCAGGTAACTGATAATGCAGTAATGGCCTTGGTTCCCAAGCAAGTTACAGCCTACAATTCAGTAAACAATTCCACTGTGTCTCGGACTTCTGCAAGTAAATATGGTAAGCCGACCTGTTTCTTCAAGTTTCAGTAGGATCTGTGTCAGAATAACATTTTCCCAACAGAATTAAGACAAGCACAACGGTAGAAACTACATGTATGATCCTTAATAATTAGAGAAAGTAAGGGGGCGGGGATAGACAGGTGAAATATGTGTGATCCTGCAGCAGTGGACGCTCCCACATGTTGGTAGAGATCTGGTGACAAGCATCCACAGGACCCTGCATGACAACACTGACGGACACAGAATAGACGAGACACAATTTATTTGAAAGGATTTCCTAAACATAACAGGAGACCAAATAGACTTTTCATCTCTTGTTCTGGCCTCTTGAGACTCCAAAGTGTGTCCTCTCACCCTTTCCGTGTGCCAGTGTTTTTTTTTCTGCCCTGTCCGTCTGCTCCACGTCTCCTTGAACCTGGGAAACCATCAAGTTAGTTGCTGATCAAAGGGCCAGCCTCACTGGCCACAAACACTTCAGACACATCAAATGTGGTGCACACATTATTAGCATTGGCCTCATCTCCATACGGTCTCACCTCACTTCTCCGGCTCCAAATTAGACCAGATAGGAGAGAAGGTGAGCAGCGCGGGGATTGACTTCAAACGCAGGTGTGATCCACTTAGCAACTGGTGTGGTACTTGAGAGTGACTTTGAACTCTGCATGAGTACAATGGCCTGATAGTGAAGAAAGAGACAAGGCTGAATTTAATATAGCAACTGAAGAGGGGGGGGGAGGGGAGAGTGGAGCAGGAGAGAAAGTTGTGCAAAAAGGTACAGTGATTAAGACGGACACTGTGTAACGGAGAAAGGAGACACTTTCTGTGTCACTCTCTCGCCTCCAACTAGTTCAGAGCGCAGCAGCTAGGCTGTTCACTGCTCTCTCTCCCCCGTACTCTCCTCCCGCTTTCCTCTCTGGTCAGATTGATTTCTGTCACGATTTTTTATTTTTTTGCTTCTCTCTCTAAACCGCACCCCACTGATCAATTTTTTTTTCACACTGTGTAAACATTCATTGAGCCATGTGTTTGGAAATGTCATCGCCAACCCCGGGCCAATGGGTGGGCCATACATATTTCATCTCGTCTGACACGTGTTCGATTTTTGTGTCATCCGTCGATGCCACGTCTTCCGCCGTGGAGGAGAAGCTATGAAAAATTAACCATGCACACTGTCTAAAAGTTTCATATCCAATCTCCCAGACCTTTAAATTGAATGCCACGAGCCAAAGAATGGTATTTTGTTGCTGACATGTAGTTATGCCTTTCTGCCTCTTTGGTGAAGCGACAGATTACTTCAGATTTGTTGTTTTTTTACTTATCTGTTTTGTGCTGCCAAAGCCTGATTGTATTTTGTAGGTTTAAATGTGTCTTGTGTCTGTGATGATTTTTTCAGCATATAGTCTACAGATCTTTATTGGTGTACATAAAAACATTGTGTTTTTCTGATCAGTTACATCAGTACTACATTAACTAATGCATGCGGTTGTTCACAGAGAACATGATCAAGTACACCGGAAGCCCCGACAGCCTGCGTTCCCGCACTCCTATGATCACTCCCGACTTGGAGAGCGGGGTCAAGGTTTGGCACCTGGTGAAGAACCATGAGCACGGGGACCAGAAGGAGGGCGACCGCGGCAGCAAGATGGTCTCTGAGATCTACCTGACACGACTTCTGGCTACCAAGGTGAGCTATTTGTGTTTTAGAAAATGTCTCATGATGTTGTAATGTATGTCTCATGCTACAGTCACTCCTTATTTGGATCTGTTACATTTTACAGGCCATAAGATTTAAAAGCAAAAAAAAGGAAGAACTCTCCATCCCAACAGTTGCATTTTTAAGTACTGTATGTGGAAATTATTAGTATTTTTCTTTAAGCAGTTCAGCAGGTGAAAGGCTAAAATTTGACAATAACCTTCACCCTGTTACCATGACTCAGAAACCCCCTTATTTATTTAAATATTCATATTTACTTTGGATGAGTCATCTCAGTGGGTACGATTATTCAAATGTATTCCTCTCTCCCCTCAAGTGAGAAAGAGAAAATAGATATTTGTGTTTGTTTTCCTTTTTTCACCGCTGTTGTGTTGACGCGGCAGCATATCAAAAAAGGGTAAAGAAGACAAGATCCATGAAGCTAGCGAAGGAGTTTCTGTAATAACACAAAATGATCAGGCAAAAAATAGAAACAGCTATAAAATGAGTCTCTTTGAATGTGCCTTCCCGACAATGGCCTCCAGAAAAAAAAAAAGCAGTTAATTTGGTTGGGAGGGAAATGAGACTTTGATCTAACAGCTGAATGCAAATTGCCACGCCACTCCTACATCACCTTATCCCTCTTTTTTTTTCATCAAGACATCCTTTTTGTTAGGCACAGACAGAAGCGTAGAGAGAAGGTAAAACTGGAAATGTTCACATTGTAATGTTTTAATTCAAGAACATTTCTTGTTTTTGATCGTCTGCCTGCCTTTGTTTAGCAGTTCACATAGAGAACATCAACTCAGTTCTGTGTTTGTATTCCAAATTCACAGGAGTCTGAAATGCAGTGTCTCACACACATATTAAAGAAGCATAGAAAAAACCTTAAATTTGTATAGCAGACCACATAAAACTAATTTACCACGTGGATCCAGTTAAATGTTACTGAACATGGGAAGACCTGTAGTGAACCACAGACATCCCAGGCATATCAGGCAATGTGACAAACAGCTAAACAGTTCCTCTGTCTATACTTTGACTGTGGAGATGCGTGAGCACGATAAGCAAAGTCAGGTAATCAATTAAAGCAGATGACTGAGACCGTGATAACAACAACAGGGCACGAGGGGTATGGTAGTGATCAGCAACTTATAAAATGAATAAACAAATTGAAGGTAGGGGCAGCTGTCTTCATGACACATACCGTATAGTCCTCCACACACACGTGGACGTCACCTCTCGGCCTCCGTGAGCCGCTCTATTCCCCTGCCATTATCCCGTTCCAGAATGCAGGAAGGTGGTTTCTGACTGCAGACAGCACATCAACTTTCCAGATGGATTGTTTTCGTGAAATAACCAGTTTATCTTGGCCGGCCATCTCTCTTGGTGAGAAATGATTGGGCAGACAGGCAGCGTAATTGACTGCATTTGGCTTTCACCTTGCCAATAAATACCTCTCCCAGGCAACGCCGCTGACGTCTCTCATATTAGCTCCATCAGTGTCACTCTGACTGAGTGTGGGTACAGGGCGTGTTCATGTGTGTGGAGGGGCACTGGGAAGGATTGCCTGGTTTTCCTCACTTATACACTCGAGTGTGTGTGTGTGTGTGTGTGTGTCCGTCTCTCCCTCATTTGTCCCCTTCTTCATCTCTCTCTCTTTCCGTTTCAGCACTATCCTCAACATTCTGATTGTTAGCTTTCCTCTCGCTTTAATGTGGAGGCAGATGGCATCAAAAAATCCCGATGACACATTGTGTTTAGAGTGCGGTCTAATGACAGGGTAGATGGTTGTGTGGGGGGGGGGAGTGTGTTGGCAGCTTCAGGTCCTCCGAGGAACAAGAGAACCCTGTGATGATGACGACGGTGTTGATGCATCGAAGTCCCCACAAGGCACACACACACACACACACAGGTTTTGGTAGCTACACACACATAATGCGTGCACACAAAACGTTAGGTTTCCCCTCGCCGACTAATGCAGTCTGTCACTTGGAAGGAATGCGGGCATGATATAGAGATATGTAATTCCATCTTCATAGAAAAAAAAACGATAAGCTGTCGGGAATGTGGGCCACATTAGAATTATAGCCGTGATTGTCGGACTAACAGGATTCTCTCTTCCCAGTCTCCTCTACCTCTCTTGACTCCCTGATTCGGTCACCCGTTCCAACCCAAATTGGATTTTTATTTGCCAGTGCCTGTACACACCTCATCTGCCACACTCAATGGCCTCTTTTTCTGATAGGAAACCTCTGTCGTTTCATTTCCACCTCTCGCTCTCGCCTTTTCCCGTGCATCCCATCAGCTCATTCTTTACAAGAGGATTAGATTCTCTCACTCTGTCTCTCCTCTCTCTTCTCCTCCTCCTCCTCCTTAAAGTCGCCAACATTAAATCAAATTAGGGTCAATGGTGCAGTGTGGGAGCTAATCCGGCAGCACAAAGAGGCTTAGGAGATGCGCCTCCTGTTCCCAGATATTATTAAAAGTCAGCTGTGAAATAACAATTTCCCCCCATCAAAGCTGCAAGCAGATTTAGGGGCCAGGTCTGTTAGATAGTAGTCAGACACACAAACATCTGAGCTTGAGGACAAAGTGACATGCACCCGCACAACAAGTCTCACAGGAAAGAATATACGTTCAAAACCAATCTGTCAACTTTAGGAATTGGTATGTCGCTAAATGTATTAGACAGTGACAGTCTCATTCACCCGTCCAATTTAAAATGAATCTGGCTTAAAACACATGATCATAACATACATTTTCATATTACGAGAATCGAGAGTGAGTCTGTGAGTGAATGAATGTGCACATTGGTGTCTGTCCATGGCTGATCGTTATACTTCTAATGACTTCCGACTGACTCCTCACTCACTACGCCCGTAACACGGCTCTCAGACACAGCCGTTTTAGACTTCTGCATAGATTAAAATGAGAGCGTATCTGTTGTGTGAGATGTGCGAGGGAAAACATCTGATACACTTGTGGTCTAGACGGGGTGTTAGCCAATTGTGGGTTGTGTTCATTCAGTCGGATATTACAGCAGTGGTTCGTGGCAGTCGGAGATGACTGCACTCTACGGAGCTTCTAACACCTTTGAAAACTACAATTGGTATTGGCTGTAACTAGTGATGTCATTTAATGAAAAAAAAACCTGGGTTAGGGTTTCATATAATCTGTTTTCCATCTCTCTTTTGCAGGGTACATTACAGAAGTTTGTGGACGACCTGTTTGAGACCATCTTCAGCACGGCCCATCGAGGCAGCGCCCTGCCACTGGCCATCAAATACATGTTTGACTTCTTGGATGAGCAGGCCGACAAACACAGCATCCATGACCCGCATGTCCGACACACATGGAAGAGCAACTGGTGAGTTGTGAGCAGTTTAAGCACCTGAATCTGCACATACCTTTTAAACACAGAAACATGTAGACATAGTGGGCTCAGGTCAAGAACACTTGAGAAACTGGTGATGCAGTTCCTTGGATCTTTTGACAGACACACAATTGATATATAGTCTTAATACACAAGCGGGGTGCCTTTGGCTCCATTCATGGCCTTTTCTTTCTGCACTGTTAGTTAATGCACTGCAGACACAATCTGTACATTTTGGCATATTTCACATAGCATTGCCCTGGTTTTGCCCTGTGTCAGTGCCAAGCTTCACCACACGCCTCTTCCCTTCCTAATATCCATTAACCACAGGGGCATGTAATCTTCATTAAAGCCATCCACAAGGGGCTAATCCAATTGGCTGCCAAGACTCTCTATCTATTATCGTAGGTAACTGGGCCAAAAAATCGCCTGTCACTGTGAAAAGCTCCATAGTGACAAATGTACACTCCCAGGTGAAGCAGGTATACCCCTAAATTAATATCTGCTGATTGATTTAGACCATACTGACCTCCGTGAGCCCACCTTAAGGGGTCGGTAGGGGTTAAATAACCAACAGTGCAACAGAATGCAGTGAGGAGAGAAATGAAAAGGTGAAGAAAGGGAAGTGAACTCAGTGGGAGTTAAATGCGCACTAATATCTCATTAGCCTCCTGGCCTTTGCCAAAATCCCAGCATGCATCACTCAGCCCAAGGCTCAGGGGAACCATGGAGATGGGAGGATAAAATTGATGTGCATCAAGGGAGAAGCTAAAGAAGGGGGGGAAAATATTATTTACTTTATGCTATGGTCTTAATTCTCTTTTTCTTGCGTCTGTTATTGGGCCATTTGCAGTTTGTGTTAAGTGTTTTCGGAGGGTGCAGCGGGTCGCTTTCACATTGGACTCTCACTAGACGGCTGTGAATGAATTGCAATTCATCATAACACGCCATCACAAAAAAGCCACTTAGATTGCACACAGCAGTTTATGCTGATGCCAGCATAGATATCTTCTCCGTGTGTGCATATGCCTGTGTCTTTTCCCTTCTTACTGTGTGTGCTTACCCGTAACCTTTAATCGTCTCAAAAGGGAGTGCAATGTCCGCTACAACAAAAGCCTTCGTTTTTTTCTAATGGTAGAGAATAATAATGCCAGTATCCCTCCCATACTGGGGCCCCCTGTCCTCTATTAAACCTACCAGGCCCATCGTCATCACACACGCTATTAACTTCAACCCATCACTGCAGCCAGACCTATTCACCCGACTACTACCCCCATCAGAGCTCCACTGTACATCCTCTGATGCAGTCCTAATGCCAGATCATCTCTCAGCCTGTGGTGCCTCAGGGCCTAGAAGTTGGCTTCTTGTATCATCATATTATGATTTTTTGTAAATGACCTACTAACCAACCATTAGTTTTTAAAAGCTTTACTTTGCATAACTTATAATGAAATTAGACTGGGAACCTCATCAAAGGTTTTAAAGTAAACTGTTATGAATATGTCAATTTTAATTGTGCAAGTAAAATTCAGTTAAAGTGTTATTCCTGCATTGTGTGACAGAGCAGTAATTTGTATGTGTGTACAGTAAAGTGTGTGCCTGCATGAGTCACTGGCTCCAAGAGCATCTCCAGATGGTATCTTTTGGATTAGTGGCAGCGTCTCCTCTCATCCTCACTCTTCTGTATTTGGTGTCTCTGTCTGCAGTGTTTGTCATGTTGAGATGCAACAGACAGAATTTTAATTATTGCGCAAACCTGGCACACACCCTCGTCTTTTCTGCATGCAGATAACTACCTAAATCGCTGTCATACCACAATCCCAGCCCACTCGGATTGTTAATGGCATCCCGAGGACCTTTAGGGTTGAGTTAATTATCTGGAATCTGTAAAATGATATGGTGTGTAATTTACAGAAAGTTTCCAATCAGTTGAAGCTCTTTTTCTCCGGACACGCAGCTCGCTCAGTGAAGGATCAGGAACTTGCCATTCACATGAAAGGTTTTGCCTTTTTGCCTACAGAGGTCCAGTCAGGTCACCTTTGTAAAGCTGTTCATTCAAACCTTAGATCGCTGCATGAAAAAGGTCAGTCTTGGTCAGTTCCTGTGCTGTAATGCCTCAAATGAGATGCCTCGGATCACAACATCTGTGACCCAAGCAACTTCATTAGGCTCGTCTACAGGAATGGGACAATATCCCACAACTGCGGATTCAGTGGCTCACTGGCTCTGTGTGCCAGAAGTGACATGCTACTGACGGGAGACTTGTTGGTGCGGATGTACTTATGTGTTCCTTTCGTTGTTGTCATTTGTATAGCGCCTAATGTTAAGAACTGACCTGATAAACAGTGCATATGGTTTACAGTAGTGTGATTGTTTTTGGTAAACTTTCCTTCTTGAAGAGATGAGGATTAACAGAGTTGATTTTAAATGGGTTTACACTCCGCATTAGTAGTTACCTCTTTGGAAAGGATAATGGACTCTGATTCATGAAAGAGATTTTCCTCTACCAAACACCATTCAGTAAATAAAGCTACTGTACAAACTGTTGCTATTATCAAATGCTTCTTGTTGGAGTAGTGGACAAACACTTATCTTAAGTCAGTTTGAATTCACAGCATTGTGCAGTCTTAAATTGATGGGCAGGGAAATAGTCCTTTTATTAAATGGACTCCACCAGCATAACTCCTCTCGGATGAAAGATGCCCTTGATCTTCGGCAGCTGATATTTAACCTAATCCCTGACCAAATAGACTGATCATATCCATCCCTCAGATTCTTAAAACTACTCGGCACAAATTAACCGCTGACAAATTATGTGCTTTGACTATTTCCACCACAATAGACGCAGCGTAGATGTTATTATGGGGATCATTTTGAATGTACAGTCATGTGGAGAAGCTCATCGTCGTAGTCTCCACTGCCCCATTTAAATAGAACAGACCTCAAAGCACAGGGCAGCTGAGGCCGATTGACAACTATCAAGGCAGCACAGCAGTGGTGGTAATATCCCTTTGATCCCTGCACCTAATCCCACTAGATTCTTTGCTCCGATTAATTTTAAAGTCTTAATGCGGAGTTTTCCTTTCTCTGAGTCCAAATCCTCTTTTGTTAGATTGCACATCTGAATGGCTTTGTGGGTGGTTGTGCAATGACAAATGCATTGTGGGATGATAGGGGGAGCCCCGGTGGTATTTAAATGATTGCATTTCAGTTTGTATTGTTTTCCTTCCCCTCATCCTTTGATATTGTGCCCCACAGAGACACTCCTATGCAGGTTAGACTGCAGTGTCCTTCCCGTTTGATTTTTGCCACGTTAGCTAAAAGAATAGTAAAGATATAGAGATCCAAGTAGCTCAGCTCTTTCCTAATACCACCTAAGCCCATTCACTGCAACACACAGATAAAGCTGGCCCTATATCTTTTCATTTTGACAGAAACAAGCCCAGCAAATAAACAGACTTGTATATTTGTATTATTCTGGACAGGCACAAAATAGGACCCACTTGTACAAACAAGGCAATATGAACCGTGTCACTATGCGGCCCCCAGCGACGACCCCTGGACACTGCTGGGGAAAAAAAACAAGAGCCAGCCACCACCTGGTTTTAAAGATAAAGGCTTTATTGAACTGAACACACATCAGCAACAACAGGGCCTGTATACTAGCTTTGCAAAGTGAATGAATCCTCGTTCCCCTTCTGGCGCATAATATGTTCATGTATATTGCCTGACTGGCTGTAGGAAATATGAAAATGGCATCAGAGCAGTTCAAATGGACACAGACTGTTTTACAAGGCTATTTGGGTGTTCTGTCACTGAGATGTAACTGAACAATATATGCAAAATACATTTTAATGACAACATGCATACAATTGCATAAGTAAATTTGTCCCATTAGCTCTTGGATTTTTTTCTTTTTTTAACAGATGACAAGTTCAGTTTTGGTAAATTGACTTAACCTCACAACATTTGCATTTCTTATTTCAAACTTAGAAATTTAAGGAAAACTCATTTGAATGGAGATTGGCTGCAGCACACGTACAATACATTATTAAAGAATGATGAAAAACAAAAGTATTAAACGTGTGTGATCGCAACTAGCGTGCCACTAAATTCCTTTGTTCTCTTTGTCCTTTTTCCCTGCAGCCTACCTCTGCGTTTCTGGGTGAATGTGATCAAGAACCCCCAGTTTGTGTTTGACATACACAAGAGCAGCATCACAGATGCCTGTCTGTCTGTGGTGGCCCAGACCTTCATGGACTCCTGCTCCACCTCAGAACACCGCCTTGGGAAGGACTCGCCCTCCAACAAGCTGCTTTATGCCAAGGACATCCCCAGCTACAAGAGCTGGGTGGAGAGGTGAGCTGTTGATAAATGTACACAACAAACACTGGATGGATGAGGAGAGGAAGTGTGTGTGTGTGTGTGTGGGGGGGGGGGGTGGGCTTTTATTTGAGTGAAAACATCAGAAAGCCTGCATTTAGCCATGTTTCATTCCAACACACACACACACACACACAATGCGACTGTAGCTCTGTGATCTATGGGCCATGAAACACAATCCAAATTACAACACAGTGAGAATGGATGGGAATGCCCAGGGCATGAGATCTACAGTACAGAGAAGTGCAAAAGTGTGTTTGTGTGGAAAGAGAGAGATGATTTTTAAGAATAGCAGGCAGTAGAAGCTGGTAATTTGTTAAAATGAGATTTGTATGAAATGTATTTTGTTAGCAGGGGAGTCAAAGAGGTCCTGAATAAAAGATGGGGTAGTCTGAAGCGGTTCAGACTAGTACAAATGTCTGTAACTTCGTCACAAGACGAGCCTTAGGACGAGAATATATGTGCGCAAGAAAATGGGGAGCTTCAGGCTCAGAACCATACTCATTAGTCCCATATGTGTCTGCGGTCTCCCATAAACACAAATAAGTGTGAGGAACTTGTGAGGGTCATCTGCTGATTCATGCATGGATGTGTTTGAATACTGTAAGCTGAAAAAGTATCAGTGTGAACAGAGAATGCAGCAACTGCCACCGTAGGGGGCAGCACAAGCCGGAAGTTTAGCCTGTACTCTCGTGTATATAAATCATGCCTTTCATTGCAAGTTTGGTGGAGCAATGCAGTCATCAACACTGCGTTATTTAGTTGGAAAAGCCTCTGTGGATCTAGAGCTGCTCCACTCTGCTGTCCAACAGTGATATTAAGTAAGATTTAAATGGCAGAATGCTGTAGCTATGAAAGAAGACGCCATGATACCCCACAAAGCGTTTTACCTGCTACAGTATGTTATTAATATGTGGCTGTGATTAATATGCCTTAAAATATTAGTGTAGTAACACATTAAAACAATTGTCTTAATATATGCCATAAGAATGTCTCTAAAAAGTCATAACACAGTATTTATTCAAAAGAATTGCCATAAAATATAGTACAGTACCCCCACGGAAATGCCTGAATAGTCATATTTTAGTATGCCACAAGAAAATCATATAAAAGTGTGATAGTCTAGTATGCCATTAAATGCAATTGCATAGTATGTCGTAAAATATGAAAAAATGTCACAAAAATGCCTGCGAAGTTGGCAAGTGAAATATTGATACTTCATTTGAAGTGGGTGAGTTAATGGTCTCCAGACAATGATCTCATGGCCCTTATTGCAACTATGCAATAAAGACCTGACCACAATAGACTTCTGTATTGATTATGTCCTGTCAGTCGCATAAGAGACAAACAACAAGCTTGTAGAAGGCACGCTGAAGAAAAAGGTTGATGATCTTTCGCATTTTGATAAACACATCAAGTCTCGGGCTAATATTGGAACGGTCTTGACAATAACCTCGACACTTTTTCAAAGCATAGGATTTTAGTTTTCTTCCTTTACACACCTGTTCTCTGCATAACAATCCCCGGCTAGGAGCTCCCTACAAACTGCCCTCCAGCACTGAACAGGTGTTGATGTGTGTGACCTCTGTGCAAAGGCTATGAGTAATACCCACCTGCCTTTTCCTTTTTGCTCTGAAGACTTGCTCCCTGGTCAAATCCATCTCTCCCTCACACATGCCCAGAATTATCCAGCCAAACACCAGGCCTGTCCTCGAGCAGCTACAGAAATGTAATATGTAAATAACCAGCTTTAATCAACATAGATTGATGGGGGGCAAGACAGCTGCTGTTGACAGTGACCGATTACCCTTACCTCAATGCAGTGCGTGTGCATGGGTTCTGTTGTGGTGTTCAAGGTTGAAATCTGAGGCCGGTTTAGTGTTAACTATGACGTCATTTCGGTCATGTTCCTATGCTCCAAGGGAAACAGCAGCACTATCTGTATGTTATTTCCCAAATTATAGTTTTCCTAACAAGTGTTTGCTTTGTTTTATTCCTCCCCGTCTCTTTTAATAGGTACTATTCAGACATTAGTAAGATGCAAGTGATCAGCGACCAGGACATGAATGCCTACTTGGCAGAACAGTCAAGGATGCACATGAATGAGTTCAACTCCATGAGCTCTCTCAGTGAGATTTACTCTTATGTGGGGAAATATACTGAGGAGGTACGTGATACTGAGACGTGCACTTACTACACTTCAAGTCAACACTGTGTCGTCATTATCTGAGATTTAGTCCATTTCATACACACTGATGTTATTGATCTTTGGTAAAGCAGAGTTAAAGGAATATTCCACTGAAAAAGAGTGCTAGAGTACATATTTTCTACAGCAGTATTTCAATAATGAAATACAAAACACACTGTAAAATCTTGAATAGTTATGATATACCAGCTTTGTCATGTTGGGTACTTTTGGTGTCTAATGTCTTTGTGTTTACCTCACTGTCCTGCCGGTAGATTGTTTGTTCACTGGAGCAGGACGATGCAGCCCGGAAACAAAGGCTGGCCTTCAAGCTGGAGCAGGTGGTGGCCTTCATGAGTCTGGAGAGCTGAGGACCGCACTTCCCAGGGCGCACTGGGAAAAGACCCCATCAGAAACCGAGCCGTGCCTGAGCGAAGACCTGTCCCCATCTTTTTCATCATGTGACTTCCTCCCTCCGCCTTTCAAAGATGATGACTTCTTCCTTGACCTTTTTCTGCTTCCTCCTCCCCCAAGAAATATTTTGTTTTCCTCATCCACTCTGCTGCATAGACTAGTTTACCTGAAGATATCTCAAGGGTGGTTTCGGGACTGAGGTCGGCATTTCCCACAGTGCAATGCGGGGGATCCCTCAGCTTCACCACAGAGAAAGCTTCAAGGGGTGATTGCTTGAAAGCTGGCCATATTGGCATACTTCAGTCCCCCTGCTGGAAGAAAAGAGGGGGAAAAACATTTTTATGTTGCCTTTAAGAATTTACACTGATAGGTAATTCTTTAAAAACCACAATGTTGGGTGTCCATTTTGTTGGGAACTTTTTTCAGAAGTAGGATAGTGAAAATAAAAAACATCTCTAGAGTCCAGTTTATTGTAGTTCTATATTCAATGTACGGAATCAAGAGGAAACATCAAAAACGATGCCTGCAAAGCCAAATGAACACCTCTGAAGAAAATTAATGCAAGGACGGTTTGCCAAGTTTACACTGTACCTACAAAGCGAAGCATACATATCTGCGAAATTTGGGGCGAGTCCAGGCAAAACCAGAATGTTCTTGTGCGCTCTCTCTCATTGTAGCTGGAGTTGTAATTAAGAAAAAAGACTGATGGGGGGGGGTAAGGAAGAATTAGTGCTTCTCTGAACTTTTCCGTTATTGAAACGTGACTGACACTAAAACTTTAAATACCAGAACATCCCCAAACTATATCCCCTTACAACATACGCACATTTTCCCTGCCCAGCATACATTTACTTCAAAGAAAAATGCTCATGATTTCTGCTTTCACCTGGCTAACGCAAAATTAACCTATTAAAACAAAACCCTGGAGGTCCTGAGCCAAGTTGGATCCTCTGTAAGAAGCACACAACCAACTCTGGACAACAGTGTTTTGACTGCTAATCCAAAACACCAGGAGCAGTCTTTCTCTGGCTCTAGCCACTTCCAATCTCGTGTCGCCACTGCGACAGTCTATCAAAGCACACAATACACGCACAGATACACACACACACACACACACACACAATCAGCAGCTGCACAAGATCCTGACTGCCCAGATATCTACGCCAACCCTGGAGGAGGTAAAGGGAAAAGCTGACTGAAATGTAACTGGGTAAACATTTAAAATCAGAAGAATGATTCAATACAGATAGCCTGAGACGGCTTCCCTAAACGGGGCTCTGTTGTGAGAGTAGCACTTCTTTCCCAGGATGTTTCTCATTTAAAGACTTTTGTGTGGAGAAATCAAACAAGATGGACTTAGTCGGTCAGCCAAAAACCAAAGGAGCTTGACATTTTCAAAAACGGTCAAAAATGTATTTGTAAAGTGCCACTGAGGAACTGACGAAAAAGGAAAATACAACCACTTCTAGGACAAAAAATATTGTGACTGAAACTTTACGAAACTTGTGATTTTTCTGACCTCAGTGTGTCGAGGTGAGAGGCTCTGTGGGCGAGGTGATCCGATCCTCCTTCCTCTTTCCGTCTCTCCAGTTTCTCGGCACACCGTTCACCCTCGTGTCCGGCTCCTGACTTACCAGTTTTCTTTTCTGTTTTGCACAAAGCATTGGAGATGGTAGCTAGTTGCATACAGCAAAAACCTAACTGTTGAGGCGCTCTTGTCTGTATTAGTGTAGTTGTCCTCAGTGGCGGCAGGGGGGGGCCTTCTCCAAAGCCTCGGAAAAAAGAAGAAAAAAAAAAAGAAAAAAATCGGATAAAGCAGAGCAGGAACAGAACAAGAAGTGAGCATCACGGCAGGATAAACAGAAAATGTTAGACATTAAAGGTAGATATGACTTGTTGGAGAGAGTAATTGAAAGAGAGATGATGGCCGAGGCGCCCTCCGTACCTTTTGACCTCTGCCCTTTCTTTTGCCTTGACAACGTGCCCCATGTGGTGATGTGAATGTGTGAAGACCGCCCTAGGTCCACCTTGGGTCCTTTATTGGCTTTTTAAGCGCATGTAAAACGTAAACAATTTAAGAAACTTATTTAAAAAAAAAGTGAAAAATAAGAAAATTAAGCCTTGCAATGATGATGTGGATGTGTTCTTTTATCTTTCTTTTGCTTGGAAGAATCAAGATGGAAAAAGTGGATTGTTCATGTAATAAAAACTATAACTTTCGTTTAAGGTGGAACCTTTATCCATTTCAACCCCTAATGCAGAACCTCATGCCCATACTTTTTGTGAAGTTTTAGATGCTGAATAAAACAGATAATATATACCCTTGCATGTTGACCTATTTGGATGGTATGAAATAGAACTGCCTTGCTCAAAGATATTTATAAACTTCTACTACTACTTGGGACTTTAAAATAATTTACAATCAACTGTTAATTTTAAGATTATGGATCTCGCATAAAGATAACATGAACCCTGTTTTGAATTTCTTGTCCCTTTTACTGTGGCCTCCATTACAGGCCTTCAGTGTTTTGTGACAGCTGTGTCTTTTTAGTTGTGGTTTCACAGAAGATGCAAGTCGAATCTTGCTTTGTCTTTGCTATTACATTATTGTTTTAGTACTTAGCATTACTTGGTAATTTCATCATGATAATTACTTACAATTTTGTTCTCCATCAGTTAAGCCCAGAACAGAAAACATTTTTAATTACGAAGCCGTTTTCAAATAACTAAAGATGATCACTTATGAAAGCAAACAGATATGGTTCGACAAAGGTTAATTTCATAAAAAGCAACAAAAAAGTTCAGTTTGCCACCGTATTGTGTCACAAAATAAAAATGTTACTTAAAAATAAAGAAAAAAACACCCTGAAGACAGAATGTATACATGTGCTTTATCATACAGATAAACAGAATTTTCTAACAAGAAAGGCTTATTAGGCTTAATAGTAGACTTATGTTTAAGACTGAGTTTGGCAAGTAAATGTTTCTTTCTTAGCCCTTGTGTCAAATGTATGTAAGATATCTAAGTCATTTTCCATTAATTACTATCTGCAGCTATACAGAATGTCTGTTGTTTCATCTTGGAGGGGTACATTCACAAGGTGTTTGCTGGACATGTTATTTATTAAACTTATTCCACTCCGTTATTGGAAAAAAGATTGATTTAGGGACTTGACATAATGAATTCATGCAAAGCTTGCATTGATATTGTTAGAGACGTATAACTGAACCCCTTTCATTCATGTAGCCAATGCTAACTGTCTAGATACCCAAAGTTTCCCCTCACAGCTGTGTTAAAAAAATAATAAGGTGCGAGTCCTGGACTGTCATTGTGAATCTACCCCCCAGTGTAACATCCTGTATTTCATTTCTCCCTGCCCTTTCCCTTCCCCTGTAACAAAGGTTGTCTGCTTTTAGCCACCTTGTGTTGCCAACACCACCGATAAAGTTTCCACCTTCAAACGTTTTGTAGGAACTGGAAATGTCCTCCTTGCTCAGTGTTATAGCAGGTGTTACAGAAACATGCTAGAAAAGACTTTTACTAGACCATATTTGAAAGATAAAGAGTATCTTATCAAGAGACAAAACTGAAACCTGGGGGATATAAGGCGAGCTTCTCTAACTTTGTTATAATTGTATACCTGTGTATGTAAATATAATGCATTCCTATTTTGCAGTCAAGAACAAAATACTATTTGTAATATAGAATAAACTTTATTATGAAACCAAGCATTTCATTATTGTTTTTTATTTTTGATTGTACTAACCCTCTCACAAGACTGCAGTCTGCAAATTGAGCAAAGTGTAAATAAAAGAATGTATGGTATATCATGAACATTTCACAATGAAGTATGTCATAAAAAAAATCATGGCAAAGTGTGTGTCTTGAAAAGTCATACAAAGAAGGTTATAGAATGCAATAGAAGAAGTGAAATATCAAAATTGTTCAGTTTATAGTATGTCATTAAAAAGCATTACTTATGTATGTCAAAAGCTCCTAGTATAGGGGGACATGGCAGAGACCTAATGACAAAGCCATCTCATACCGTTTATGCAAGTAGGTGTGCAGCTAGCATCCTTGCACGTTATACTCCTAAACTACAATAGTTACATCTAAATGTTTCATGCAACTCTTCTCCTCTTAATGAGGAAAGCTTAAAGAAACGGGCTGCAGGCAAGGCTGAATGTACATCACACAGATGTACATTTACATGCATCTTCCCAACTTTGACAACCATTCCAATTTCCAAGTTGGATTCGGTAGTTAGAAACTGGCTGATGGGTTTTCTACTGTAATTATTCATTTAAACTGTGTCACTATTCACTATTCCAAGTGATGCAAATGCTGCTTAACTCCTAATCTCAGTAAAATAAACTCCGTGGGGTAAATCCATGGATCTTATTCACATTGTCAAGAGGTAAGTTACAAAAATGTTGTCTCTGGTGTAATAAGAGGTGTTTCTTGACATGATGCAACCCTGGTCATTATAATGCAGTAACAGCAACATCTGCTGCCAAAATAATCAGGAAACGGCAGCATCGGTAAAGATTAGTTGAACCCATGAACTTCTTCCTCTTGAAGCCGATCTAGTAGTCCTGAAGTCATTCCAGAAATCAAAGTGTGAAATCCCTGCCTCTAAGCACATATCGGTCTACAAAGCATAGCTAGAGTTATGTAGTAAACACATAACTGGTTTACTCTAAAATCTGCATTATTCAATATGATACATCAAAGGCAAACACATTTGAATGTACTCATTTTCTGATTTGTGGCAGCTTCGTTATCTCACAAAACAAACAGCTTCCACCACTGACTTTTTGCAACATCAACTTTTTCAACTGGTACAGATGCACGATGACTCATATCACTAGCCCAGTACAACAGGGCCATCTTGAAACACCTTCCCATAAGGCACACAGGGCTTTAAAAGTCAGAGGTACGCTAAAAAAAAAAAAAAGACAAGTAGAAGGAAAACAGGAGTGACAGATGAGGAAATAGAAAGTTCTGTGTAGCAAAGGAGGGCAAGGAAGGTGTGAAGTGTAGATAACAGAGTGACAACCCGCTGGAGGGGTATGCCCATAGACCGGAGGCTGCAGCACTCCGGCAAGCTGAGGAGCTGACGGGGATGAGAGATTGAATTGGCCCAGTGTCACCCTCCATATACCAACCAGTGAACTGGGGGTAATGGGTGAGAAATAGAAAGAGGGAAGGTGGAAGGAGAGAGAGGAAAAAAGAGGTAGGGAGAGGAGTGGGGGCCGCCAAATGTCACCCTAATTTTCTGACTAGTGAGGTGGGAATAATGGAAGGGAGGAGAGAGGCAACTCTGAGGGGTGATGGGTTGAGAGGTAGCGAAGGGGGCAGGATGATATAGAGCCAGCTATGATTGCTTTGCACCAGGGGTGGTTCTCCACACTCCCATGATCACTGCAGCCCTTTCATCCCAAACCCCCCACCCCTCCATTACATCAACAGACACTGATGTGATGTGGCCATAGCAAAAGAAAAAAAAGATTGCACCTGTTCACATGGAGATAGAGTTATGGACAGACGAGGAGAAGAGAGGAATTTGGTGCTGTTAAGGCAATCAGTGTTAGAGGGCATGAGGGGTTACAGGATTGGGTAATCGATAAGGTAGAACCTGCAGCTTTGGGGACTTGAACTCACATTCATCCCCTGGCCACCTCACCTTAAAAGACTTATCTTCGAGACAAGAGACTATTAGATTTACTGTCAACAGAACAATTCAAAAGATTAATACCACTCCATCAGCTGCTGTGGCAAAGTTTTCTTACAAAGAGCACATGTTTGAGTAAAAGGTAAATTTAGGAAACTAATGTTACAGAAAAAGCATTGCACACACAGCTCAGTTATGAGCTATCAGACTATAAAACAGTTCAAGCTTAGTAATGGTTTGGCCAGGCTAATGGTGCCAGCCTGTCTCGTGTTTGTGATGTATCTCTAACACTCACTGGCTTCGGAGCATGAAGACAGCAGAGGAGAAGAAGTGGATTTTATCTGGGACTTAGAGGTGTTAAACTGGAGAAGGTGCATGGAGCTTAAATCTTTTCATATTATCTCTCTCCTTTGCTTTTTTTTATTTTTTCCAGAAGGTTGCAGCTTCTCCAAGGTCATTCATCTTTTACTGTTCACACAACAGAGTGTTGTCAAGCGGTTTCTAATGATTTGATAACAGTATGACAGTCAGTTGAGCTTAAATTATGTTTTTTTTTGCCAAAAATCCTTTTGATAATCTCAGATAATGCCAGAAAACGATGAAGTTTTGGAGTCAGGTTTCTCACGTGGCTCCTGACATGTGGATAACTGACTGAAAGGCTGAATGGATTGATGAAAGCAGTGCAGCTTGGACACTGGTTGACGGGGTCTAATTTCAGGAGTGAACTCAGAGATATTGACAACTGTACGCAAACAGATGGGAGCAATTAACGATATTAGCCGATCCTCCTCCGTCTGCTCTGTCTTGGTAAACATTTGTGTTGCTGGTGGCAGCAGGGATAGAGTGGGAACAAAATCAGACGGACTCAAATTTATAGCCAGAAACACCCGAAACTGCAGATGGAGAATGAAGATACAAATTAGAGCCTGTCAAAAGGTTTCAGAACAAGTTTGTAACACTGAAGTAACCCTTTAAAGCAGAGACGAGGTGTGTAAGTCGGCAACGAGTATAAATAACTGTGTGATAATGCTTCTTCACTGCAGGTCCTTGGATCTGAGTCCTATTAAATGGCTCCCTTTGCTTTTTCCATTAAAAGCTTCTATTAGGTGAAACAGCTTAAAATTAGACTTTTTTTTTGTGATTGAGGAGTCTTATTTGTGCTCAAACAGTTTCTCATATGCAATTGTTGCCAAACTACATCGCAGAAACCTCCTCTCCAACTGCAAACCCTTGACCACCTGATGAATTGATTAATTGGCTGCAAAACATTGTTATGCCAAACCTTGCCACTGATCTCACACAACCCTGCCTCTCTTCATACAAATGCTCACGGACAGACAGACAGGCAGACACACACACACACAGCATGCTCTGAGGTCTCTCCTTTAAGGGCTCCACAAATCTTCTCTCCCATTTCATCTCCTAATCAATAACAACCATGCAATTCCTTCTAAACTGCACATTTGCTCCCTGGGCTCCAGCACCGTATGCTCTCACTGAAACACAAATTACCAGAGCTGTGTGAGCCTGTACAACACAGTCAATTGATTATCTGGTTGAGAAGTACATTGAATTTAATATTACTTTATTGTCCGCTTACATGTCCAACACGTTCTTCCTGTGGATAATGGATTATAGCTGTGCAACATTCAGGTACGATTCAGAAAATCCCTCTGCTGCATAAATATGGAAACATGTATAAGCTACAGGAAGAGCTTGTGTTTTTTTAGACTGAAATTGATTAAGCTCAATACTGTGACGGATGTACACTATACTGCTCTTCCTATGTCACAATTCTAAACCATTACAAAACAGCCTTTAGTTAGGAACTACACAACTACATTCAAAACAATATGGAATAAACTTTCTATTTGTAAAAGCTACTGTGTAGGTACAGTTTGTGTTTCTTTTTACATATTAACACATCTTTTAACATGCATCTTTGTTAACAAATATAATATTATAATATTTATGACAGAGTGTAATTGAGTTACAGTACAAGAGTGCAGGAGTTTGTTATCATTACTGTGCTTGTATGTAAAACTTCCTGCTTCAAAAGCATGAAATAACTCGACTCATTTCTAATTGAAAGTACTGTTAATTTTAACGGCTGTAAGCCCTCCCCAGCCCCCTTCATGTGGAGTGTCTTACATTCAATCCCTCAAAGTATACATGCATCTATAAGAATACTGATGTCGGATATTGGTCCGATACTGACCCAAATGGCTGGGTCAGTTATCTTATTGTGAAGGACAAAACTACGTTCCCGGATGTGTTGACAGCATTAATGGTAATTTTGAAAAACGATTTGCAGAAGTTTTTAACCTACAAGTAAGCGTGTCTGTTGAACGTTGTGTGCCTGCGTGTAGTATTTGCTTTGTCAGTATGTTTGCAGTTAGCATCAAGCTACTTTTGTTTCGCCAGCAACAACAACGCTACTTCCGGTTTGTATTCCTTGAGAATTTAAAGCCTCTTCCTTGAATTAAATGACAAGAAATGTAGAATTTATCACAAGAACTGCACAGATTATGTTTTTAAGAAATAGTTCCTGCCTTTTATCCCCTAGCTTTGTAAGACAAAACTAATTTTTTTCAGTCAGTCAGCCATACTGGAGAATGTTGACATCAACATGTAACGTTACGACTTCTGGTTGTATTTTTCAAAATAAAAGACGGGATTTTCCAAACTGACAAGAAAATACATTTGTTTACTTTTGAGTATTCCCATCAGTTCTACTAATTCTGCTGCACCACATTTTGGAGGCAGATCTATTTTTTACTATTCAATTTATATGACTTATTTGAATATGATGCTTTATTATGAACGGTGGTGGAAAATAAATATGTAGCCCATGTTTACTCATGCATTTTTAAGTACCTGTACTTTATTATTTACATTTTGAGGGTTAGGAAAGCCTACAACAGTACGTGTATAAGCACGGGTTCTTAAAATGACCTCCACCACAGAGAGCTGCAACTGTAAAAAGCTGGTTTACAGTTAAATGGCAATTCATCTCTAAAAAAATATAAATTTATAGTAGTCTATATCTTGCTCATAAAACGTCTGAATGCAGGACTTGTAATAGGCTATTTTTACACTGTGGTACTGCTGCTTATAGCTAACTATCTGACCACTTCTTCCACCACTATGAACTACACTACCCAGCAGCTTATAGCGTTAAAGCAGTTAGCTCCCACTCAACAAGCTAGCTACAACATCAAATACAGCTTTAAACGATGTACATATGTAATAATGATTAGATGATATATCATCTTGATGGCTTAACATTCACGTGGTCTATCTGGCTGGTATAATATATATATACACATCTCACATCTGGACCCCTCATTTTCTTTCAAGCTAAACATATTCTCAGTTAGCATGCTTGCTCCTCAATGAAGCTACAGACAGTTAATGGCAAAATGTACATAAAATGCATAAATTAGTGCCATGAAACAAAAGGAATTTCATGAGTAATTAATATATGTAAAGCATAATTGTTCCTATACAGTATTTCGTACGATAAATTACATATAAAAGGAAAACGAAAAATGAAAATGACTAATATTCTGCAGTTTGGTACAGAGTCAAACACAGTCCATGATAATATAGGAAAAATATAAAAATCATTCATTAATCATTGTCAAAGGAATCAGTGTTTCTGTGAGCTGATCCGGTGGGGAAATAGACAAAGGGCAGCCCACTATCACAGTCAGCCACCTGTGGGCTTTTGTCACTGGCTCAGTCACACTTTTCATTCCCACCATGTTAGCCTGTCTACAATGGACAGGTGCCCATCAGCTGGGCTCAGTGCTGGCCCTTCTCTGACGGCCGACTGCAGCATGATACACAACGCAGACTCCCACCAGGCACACTCGCGCAGATGACCGCAACTACCGCCAGCAAAAGAATACAGACCATACGTGAACAAAGCCATGCGCGCTTTTCACAGCTTCTTCAGCACCAACATTATGAATATGTATAACCCTTTGGACCAGACTTTAGCAGGCTGTGCCATTCTTTGCTGCATTCAAGCCCTCAAGATATCAACACAGACAGAAGGGCAAACAAATCTAACAACACAGTGGCTGCAAACAGCTATAGGCATTAGCCAGTGATCGGGGCTAAAAAAGAGCTTGTCCTAGCATTTTACCAACGCACTTTTAGCAGAGAAAATCCAAAACAGAGCACAATGACTTGCACCAGTTGCATATGCAGTAAATGTGACAAACTAAAAGTTTGCATTTCAAGGGGCTGACTTGTCAGGAGACTTGTAACGCCAGCTTGCTGAGAGGGCACAGATTGTAAAGGCGTAGAAATGATGGCATGAAGCTCGTCCTCTAATCCAATTCAGCGGCAGCCATTTGAATAATTGATGTGGGGACATAAATTGGTCCATTCCAGATGTCCCCTGCTCCCTTAATCAATACTGATACCCTTAATCAATGGTTGGCTGGCCAGCCCAAGGCTTTGGCTGTTCTTCCCCCCACAGAGCCCCATGCAGCCAAAGCTTCCCACAGTCCGCGTCACAGGTGGTTGGCTGCAAAGTGGCTGTTTGTGGTGATAGGCTCTGGGTAATTGAGGCTCTTACCCAGCGGGGTTGGGGTGGCGAGTGGGGCAGTGAGGACTGCAGATTAGTCTGGTGTCTCGGAGAGGCACATGGCTTCCACTGGGAAATGACTGCAGAGAGATTCCAAGACTGTCTTGACAAGAAAACTTTCATTGTGTACAGACTGACTTGATTAATTAAAAGACAGAAGGGAGCGTGGTAGGTTGGTAGCTAGCTACAGTGATAAGTCTTGGAGATGGAGGAAAGGGCATGCAGAGACTCTCATATTGGTTCACGCTGCATAAACAACCTCAACCTGCTCATTTCCATACTAATAATCTTCAACCGTGACGACTGACAAATGTTCAGCACACACACGCAACGCAGATAATGGTGGGCAGAGGGAGCCGTGTGCCAGGATGCCAGGACAGAGCAGAGCATGGCAGTGTGTGACAGCTGGGTGGCACAGCTGGGGGAGACAGATAACCCTCAGCCTGTAGGAGCTGACAAAACAGCCACATCCCTCCTCAGAAGACTGAGCACAACTTCACCTGGCTCTGCTGTCTTTCTCATCCTCCGTCTGTACCCGTTGCTCTTGTTGTCTCTTTAAAGCTGCCTCACATTTTCTACCTTCACAATGCCTGCGCCTGTTACATCCCTCACCTTTTCAATGTCCTCTTCATATCAGTCTCTTTTCCAAATGTACCCCGCGGCTGACAGGACACCGTCAGAGTGGTCCTGAGGCTGTCAGCAGGACATTGCAGTGATCCATCAATGTTCCCTCTTTTTTTTTAGCCAGTAACACATCTTTGTATGCCCCAGACTCACAGCCATCAACAGGTGGCAAGTGCAGCAAGTACATTTGTTGCAGAGCAGAACAAAGAGCAGCTATAAAGAGGTTTCTCCACTGAGCCAAAAAATAACGCTGATCGGGAATGCAACAGTTTCTGGGAAAAAAATATCTAGCTCTTCACCCTGTTGGGTAATCAACGCATTTCACTGGCTAGTCACCAACTTTATTGTGAAACCGACTGTATGCTATTCATACCTCAGCTATATCAGAGCTTGTTTGCAAAAAAATGTCTGCCGATTGGTTGATGAGAGGGGCTGAGAGATGAAAATAAAATAGGCTACAAAGCGGCATTTGCGGCTTGGGTCTGAGGTCCTGCTTAGGGCCGCATGGCTCTCCGACAGCATCCTTGAAAGAAAGGTGTTGCCCATAATCGACTTACACAGCAATCGCAGATCTGCACGGCGACCTTCAACGAATCCTTGAGTACAATCTCTCCCTGCTGATCAAAAGCCATCAGCCGAAAAAAGTGATTAATGAATTGGTTGTTTATGTGCGCATTTAAAGTCACAATAACAAGCAATTTGTCAAAAGCTTTGCTGGGACAGTGATTGTTGCATGTACACTTTGTGTCTGACAGGAAGAAAAGATGGTTATATTATGTCTGTCTGTCTTCACCAGCAAATGCAACCCCAAAAGACAAGCAAAATCACTCTGAATTTCGGAAATGAATGGGAGAAGAGGATGTGACAAACAGAGCAGGAACACGCACAGAGGAAGCGAAAAAGACAAGTAAAGGGAGGTTATTTCTTTTGAAGTTATTAAACATTTAAGATTGAAACCAAGTCCCTTGTTTTAAAAGAGCAGCTGCATCAATAAAAACCTGAGCTGTCTGAACCACGAACTGCAACAAGCTCATAGTAGAGCCCCATTATTTGTGACTGCGGTAGACAAGCTGTCAATTTCATACTGGTGTTTCCTCCCATTTCTGTGCTACATAAATCCCTATAATGTCTGGCGTTTATTTTACTGGCAACCCACAGGAAAAAAGAAATGGGTGAAAGCTTGCTGAATTCTGTCAAGGAGGAGATATGGCGGAGCGAGACACTTGTTGTGAGATGCTCGCTCACTGTCAGTATCCATCTGTTTACCTCTCTGCCAAAATGGTGGTGGTGATGGAAAACAAGCATTCTCTTCAAAGGCCATTAAAAATGAATGAGGGGATTGAACAGATCATACAGGGGGTTTCAGGCCATTTTATGCTTCAGGTTGGAAAGATCACAACTCGTGTCGTAAAACGTCTCACCATAACGAGACAATATCAAATCCCCCGCAGTTTCAAGACAGAAACCCGCACACAGCTAATGAGCCAAGCAATTAACTTCCAAAACGTGGAACAAAACTTTGTCACCAGGGAGATAAACAAACCTGCTGTCTGTGTGCCAGGAAATATAAATGAACCCTGTTCTAATCAGTCTAAAGAGGGCGGGCGAGCAAGCAGCAGGACGAGGTTTAGGGACTCGATCTGCTAAATCGATCATCTTGACACAGGTGTTGACAACCTGTCATCGGGAGGTGACGGTGTGATGTCCGACAGCTCGTCACACTAGAGTATGTGACAGATGTGGTGTTGGGTTTGACTCTTAATGGGCCCTCAGGTCACACCGCAGCCCGCAATGTCATTTAGGGTCCAGAGGTCGCAGTCTGGTCTACCAAACACACACAGAGCCCCGGCAGCAACCAGGGATGTGATTGTCAGGAGGCAGGGAGTCGCTGTGTGTGTGTGTGTGTGTGTGTGTGTGTGTGTGTGTGTGTGTAAAGTTTACGTGTGCTCGCTGTGGCAGTGTGCAGATGGAGGGGGCCGTCTGTAAGGAAAAAGAACAGATTGACGGAGCGGAGAGGGAAATGCACTTTTCAAATGTCACCTTGCCTTGCCACCCTTTATGCTGAGAGAAAGAAGAGGGTGTGAAATAAGAGCACTAGGATGAAAAAAAGCTTGAGGAGAGAAGACAGAACATGACTCTCTTCATTTTTTTAGAGCTTCATGGCACATACTAAGTGGAAAATAAAACTAAAATTCTCTGAGCGGTTTCAGCAACGCAGCTGTACTTCTGATAACTCCAACTTTGGACACAGCTACCAATAGGTCAATTGGTTACTAATAAGGGTTTACAGTGTAGTTAGTTATGCACATCTGAATGTCACATCTGTGGCACAATAGAGTCTCACAGGAGCAACACACCTTTACAACAACATGTTGCTATTTCACATTACTGTAATGAACCCAAAATCAGTAAAGTTTAAAGTGCACTTTGACAAAGTAGATGAAATAATGCACACACAAGCAACCATAATGATAATTCAGCCTGGTAAAGGTATACATGGCACAGGTATAGCGCCCAAGCATATGTCCACATTTATTGCCTTAAATATAATTTTTAAGAATCAGAGTTGTTGTGAGAATCAAACTCAAGACCTATTCATATTCTGGCGGTGTACACTATCTTCATAGAGAAACACCAGGATGGTGCAGTAGATCCATACGCACTGTCTAAAAAGTATATCGCTGATCCCCAGCTGAGCGGTGCGGTGTGATGTGTGATATATCTGCTCGATGCCAGAAAGGGAGTTTGACGTCGTCTCCAACCCGCACTTCAAAAACACATCAATCAAGTCAGTCAAAAATGTCACAGACCTTCTACTTGTCATTGCGGGGGCTACTTTGCGGTGATTGATTGTTCCGATGGTCGTCTCCCTCAGTCCCTAACCGCCCCATCCCCTCCTCTTACCCATGCATCAATTTGCACACGATATATGTGAAAAATAACAAATGATAATGTCTTGAAAAATGATTCACAATATCCTGTTCCAATTCAGATAAACAATTGCCTTTTACTTAAAAGGAAGGAGCAAAACAGAGACAGACGGCGACAGAGAGGGAGATGTGCCAGCGTTGCTTTCTATGTTGACACTTATGGCTTTAGAGGCTGTGAAAAAAAATGAACGTGGGGGGGCGTCTGAGGGTTTCGCGTGTGTCTTGAGAGCGGAATATGCTTTAAATATTTGATGCATGTTGAAGGCTGCAGTGGCCTCTATAGGCAGTGTGTGTATACAAAGACCCATTAAGCTGTGTTCTCATGGGGAAGGTGTGATAGGGAGAGAGTCAGGCTGCCAGCACTCTCTAAATGCATATCTAGCCAGACTGACTCAAACTGGCCTCAATATAAATACCTCTGAGGCTTGTTTTCTCTTTCTCCTTCCATTCTTCCTCATTTATTTATCTTCACAGAATCTATTGAACTCTCTCTTCTTCCATCTGCCACTTTCTAAAACGCTGTCACTCATTTTTTCGCTCGTCTCGTTGCTCTCTTCGTCGCGTCTCCTGCTAACATGATTTGTCTGTTTCGCTCAGCATCCACATGCATCCTATAGCATTCTGTTTTACATGCTGGTACCTTGCGTCCAATCGCTCCATAATGCCGCTCTCGCCCCTTCCCTCCCTCCCCACCTCATTCCCATGCTCAGAACTGTCAAGCGGCTTCATGAAATGAGCTGGATGGATGATGAGAGAGATTGCAATCCTAATGGTGTGACATGAAGCATTGTCCCAGGCCCCTTTGATAAATGAATTTAACCGAGCACTTGCTCTGTGGTGAACCATGCTAATTAGGCACAGGAACCCAAACAAAGATGTCTCTCTGTAATTGAGGTGAGGTCAGAGGGATTGAGAGGAGTGTGGACATGCCTGCGACTGTGTGTGTGTGTGTGTGTGTGTGTCAGAGAGGGAAAGCTGTTTGTGTTTGCGTGTTTGCGTACCCGCTGGGAATTGACTTGATACTCCCTTTGGGGAGCCGGTAATGGTGGTCTTTCCCTTTGAGTATTTGCTTCGCGGCTGGAGACAGAAGGTTGGATGACCTTGTTTCCCCAAGTGCAATGAGACTTGTCCCCTATACTGTAACATGGTTCCCATCCCACTTTTGCCATTATAATTCTAGTGGGGATCTGTGTGAGGTCAGTGCGGAAATTGAAAAAGCAAGGGCAAACCACTCACTTCATACTCAAATTACATAAGCTCACTTGCACATTGATTCCATCTATGCATTGAAATGGATCTGTGGAGGACCTGTGGCCATGCACTGACCAGTTCAGTCTCTTAAATAAACACTATTGACATGTTTAGCGCCAATCCAAACGACCTCTACTGTTTAGCCTCCCATCATTGATATTATTGGCGTGTTTACAATAACCGAGTGGACCTGCATCTGTCATTCCCAGGACATCCATATGTTCATGATTGATCCGGAAATAATCAGAGAAATACCTTTAGATAACAATTTGCTCTCAGGTGATTAGGGTCATTAGGGACATGAGAGACGGGGAGAAGGAGGGCTGAAGGGGGGGGGGGGTGGAGGGATTTAAGAAACAAAGTGCTGTAAACACACACACACACACACACAAGATTGTGTTCACGAGCATTTAAAACAATAATCTACCTACTTTCAATACAAAAGGGGACTGTGATGTCACTTTTAATAGCTTGAAGCTTCGAAGCTTTATTCATAACGTTGACATCCAAATTCTAAATCTACATTTGAATGCTGCACAGCTTCTTTTTTTAAACGTCTATTCATTCTGTTGAAACCTGATATTTACACAGAGCTGCAGATGAAGATTATACTTGTAGAATTAGATTATTTTGGTGGCTGTGTGGGATTGTTTCCGACTTGTGTAATCCAAACATTTCCAGTAACTCCAGATCGTTGTTAAGTCCAACATTTTAAAATGTATTGAGGGAAAAAAAGAACATCATTTCTGAAATGATTTTATCTAACGAAATATTCAACTACAATCCATATTTGTTATCGTTCGGCCTTTCAAAATCAACATTTTCACTGCAGAAAAATACTTGCTTCTCCATTTTGCCAATTTAAATAGCAATACGCCAGGTGCACATTTAAAAGAAATGGGAGATGAAACCGATTTAATCTGTTACATCGAAAACAAACATATGATTAATTTAGAGAATATATAGAGAGTTGTGTGCTTGTATAAAAAAAAACATCACATCAGTTGAGCACAAGTACTCATAATATGTTTACCAGTCATACATACTGCACATACAGTATGGCTGATGAATATGAAGTAAGAACAGCTGGATTGTCAGTGTACATATACAGGGAATACAAATTGCACCCGTCAGGTAATATGAGGTAAGACAAAGTTGTAGTGGGTATCAAGGAGTGTGTGTGATATTCACAGGAGCTGACACTCTACCATTATTATGAATATAAGGTCAGAAGAGGCTTGCTCACCGCAGCCAATACACATTTTCTACAAGTACCCTCCCTGAATATTTCACAGAACCTTGAGCAAAGTGTTGTCTTGGTAACTCAAAGTGCACTATCTCATTTGTCAAACTGGGGGCAGGGGTATAGGTTTAGATTGGGGGGCCATTAAACCCCCACTGGGAGGGCTCATGCATATTTAAGTGGGTTAGATTAAAGGTTGGTTGTCTGGAAGCAGTCTGTGCCAACCAAGACTGAACCTTCGTCTGTGACATGTCATTAACCCTTTAATTGACTAATAGGTGGTGAGGTTGAAGATATGAGCTAATGTAGCCTTTTTCTAAATGCAAATGTTGGCAGTGCGTCTGCACTACACTTCAGCGACGGGCTGTAGAAGTGATGGGCACTGACAAATGGACTCCTGGTAAACCTGTGACACTTAAGAATTTGTTTTATCTGCTATTGCAGATATATACACAGGCCATCCTGGTGCTTGCTTGAAATGAATTAATGCTTTTTCTTTTGTCTCTTTATCAGTTTTTTTTTCTATTTTACATTATTTGGATTTATCTGACCTCATAAGTTGCTTGGTCTTGTCCAGACTGACTTGGACAGGCATCAAAATTGACTGCTACTCTTTTTCCCCATCTGCTTGGTCCCATCTCTCTGTGCACTCCCAATAACTGTGAGGATTTTTGTGCATTTGCCATAAGAGATATTCTAATTACAGCCAATTTCCCCCATAATTTCCCAAGGCAGGGGTCCTCAAAAAACCAGCGTGAGTCAGAGGGGAGGGGGGGGAGGCAAAGAAAAACATCAAACAAGCTATAATACACACAGCCTTGTTGTGAACAGGACACAGAGTAGGAGTGGAGACATTTCTTCTCCTGTCATGACTGTGAGAACATCTGTAATTGTCTGGCTGCCTTCTGTGTCGCTACACTTCTATAAAGACAACCAGCAAGCGCCGTCTTTCTATATGCCAAAGTAAATTATATGGCTTTGTGTTTGCATGTGGGAGAGTGGGAGAGGGCTAGATTGGTCTGCCTAGTGCACGAGCGTGCGAGTACAATATCTCTCGCATCTCAAAATCTCCTCTTAATCTTGTTATAATTGCCTGGTGAGCTGCCGCGCTATCCTCCTCCCTAATACCGCCTCTTCCACCTGACCTTGCTACTTCACATGTACCTCCACAACAGTAGAACATTTCAGTTAATAAAGTAGACACCAAACTTTAGAATTAAACACCAAGATAAAACCTTGTACTTTCTCCCTTTGGAGCAATTGAGCTCGGGTAAGCCTGATGAAATGGAAGGGAAGAACATTCATTTTTAAGAGAAAAGACTCAATGTTCTATTAACAATTGGGCAATAACAAAAAAAATATTAATATAAACTTGCAACAGGGGAACCTGGATTTTCAACGTTTTATTAATTAAGTCTAGATAACTAAATAATAATAAAAACACATCTGAAAGAGATGAATGGATTGTTTTTCATCTCCCAATGCGTAAAATACTGCAACTTGGTCCTATGCATCAACCTGTGACGCTCTACGTGGCCATAGTTATAGTGTGAGAAAAGGAAGAAGTCGGGTTACGTAGCGACATATTCCATATGAGGTGTTGGATGGGAGATGATGGAGGGGTCAAACAAACTCAAGTCTTTCACTCAGGAGACCAGTGTTTGTGAAACCAAAAGTCAATGTTGACTAGTAGGTAAAGTAGCTGAACTGTGAAAACGAAAGTGTAGTGTTCATGTAAAAAACGGGAATCGACAAATGGTAAACTAGGGGTATCTAGAGCCTCATAGTTTGGGCCAGAAGTTGCTGTATTTGACGAGTGGAGAATGAGAACGTGTACGTTTTGTTACATTACTTTCCTCTTTGAAACACACAGTCCTTTGAGAACCACATCTTCTCAGCCTCCAGCTCTCTACCTAAGGCAAAAGACGGGCAAAGTGCCTGTGGCACCTCTCCACATCTGCAGCCTCTGAAAACAATAGTCTGTTTAATCAGCATGACTGCAGTCTGAAAGGCCAGCCAAATTTGGTAAAAAGGCTGAACATCAACGATCCATGGGGAGGCAGTCTTAGAGCCAGGAGAGCAGCGCTCCATCTCAGCCAGGAGGACCCAGTTCGTCCAGCCTCACAGCTTTGACCTCAACAACCACCTGCATTGTCCGGCGCCCAAATTAGCTTCAGCAAAGTCACCCTCACACAACAGAGACAAACGCTCCCCTTGACTCACAGTATTCACTCATTTATTGTGTTCTTGGTATGCAATCCACTGTGGTCATTATACTTGCTATTGTAGTGTGATCATATCACTTTTGTAATTTTTCACAGTGTAGGAAATCACTCAAAGGGTAAAGAACTTTATAACTTCAGTCGAGTAATTTATCCCCCACTTAGTTGTTCTTTCACACAATTTAATACAACACAATATATATTTTTGTATCAGATCCCCAACAATCTTCTCACCTTGTGTGTGAATGTGAGTGAGTATGTTTGCAAGTGTTCACAAGTATAAAATGTAATAGGAATTTTTGGGGACGGCAGGAAGTGTCCGAGATGCCTGAGGAAGGGAGATAATTGGGTATGGAGATGCTTAGAAGCTGCTTTTGTTGCCATGGCGATAGACTCGTAAACACCGACTGATCCAATCTTCTCATAGAAGAGAGAGAGAGAGAGAGAGAGAGTAGGAAAAGGGAGATAGGCAGAAGTCAATCATACAACCAGGCAGAGAGAATTAGACAAACACAGGCAGACAGCCAGGCAAACACATGCAAAACAGAGACGCACACACACACACACACAACCTTTCCTGTGGCCAGGTAGAGACTTTGTGCTGGGGTTGCTGGGGGACAGTGTTGTTCCAGAGAGATTATGAGGTACATGGGTGGCACAGATCCCATCAGGACCTTAGGCATGCAGGCTAAAGTCAGTAAAGTCACTAACACCTATACAAAGCCTGGGGGAGCGCACACAGAATTATATTCGCCACATTCAATCTCTGAGCAGGGCCTTGAGATGCATGTGTTTCATGGAAAATAATGGGAAAATGGGAAAACAATGAAATTGAGGAGATTAGGCTCACTCTCCAGCCTCATCTAAATTCTGCTCCCACCGGACCTATAAAAGCATTTTCAGAGATGCTACCTTTAAGTGGTAACCTTGTTTCTGGGTACCAAAGGACGGAACCTAATTTGAACCCCTCAGGGGTGGAGGCCACTCAATTCAATATGGGAATATATACAGAAAAACAATTGCATTTTGTATTCATAATATTGAACATGCTTGTACACATTTCTTCTGAAATGCAGGAAAACATTTAAGCCGTTGAGGCGCAGACACTTCAAGCCACTCTACGAGCAAAAGAAGAGCTAATACTCCCCAGGTATTATTTACAAAATGTTACTTCATGAAACTGCTCACAACGTTGTTGAATTTTGGGTGACAGTGTGGATGGACAGGCCTATAATGTATTATTTTCAGCTATATCTCAGCTAATATTTGCGGTGGTGGCCAAACATCTAATAATGCCAAAAGTACCTTGGCTGCTTTGCATGTCACTGCCCATAATCATGCCCAGCCAATCTACGACTTCACTGCTTTATTCAATCTATAAGAACTCTGTCTTTGGCACTATTCAGGAACTAACCAGATGGCAGGGCAGCAATGAGTTTGCCTGTTGTGTGACGGCTTAAATCAAGAAAATTAGGATTTTACAAAGCGACTGCACAGCTGTTTTAAACATACTGCATCATACTCATGAATATTGTATTGTCATGAAACGTGTATTTTACTTCTATCACATTTAAAAATGTTCCAGGTTTCTTTACAGCCTGTAAAACAAGAACACTTTTACATACATCCCTTTTCTGAGCCCGTGCATGTGTGGTTAATAGAAGGCGGACCACCATCTCCATGTGTCCCCTCCATCTGTCGCCTGGTGAATCATCGAGTCCAGGGGCCGTGATCCAGCCCCCCCAATATGTGGGATTTCTGGAGGGAGTGAGGAGGGGTGGGTCAACATAGATGTCACACTAATGGATATAGGGCCCACGGCTGTGGTGGTGTGTGTGTCTGATTGTCTTAATGCATGGATGGATGAATGAATGAATGCATTCATAACTGCAGGCACTGTTATTGTCAGTGGGTCTCCCAGAGTAGGCGGTGACCTCCACAGTTTTCCTGACACACAGATGGACACAGCAACACCGGCAGCAAGGCAGACATTTTCCACAACCCGTAGCAGGGGTCATTAACTGGGACCGTGATCCACAACGGCAGTCTTTACTGTTGGAACTGTGATCCCCCCCAATCCTGACATGCCATAAAGTGCAGGCTGTGTGTGGTGTGTGTCAATAAGACAGAATGAACCGTTTCAGTGGTCATTAGATAGAAGCCAACGGGTCAGTGGCTTTTGTAAAGGATGGAGGGAGACTGTGGGGGAGACTGAGGAACAGAGGGCAGCAGACATATTGTCATAGTGTGTAATTACAGGGCAGTGTCCATTCAAACATGCAATTGGTCACTTGGCAAATGTGTGCGACTGCAAATGTAGCTGTGTTTTTGGATGTTGCCGTTTGTGATTCTATGGATGTTTGGGGCTTCTCCCTTTCTATGCTACTTGCTAAAGTCAGTGGAAAATAGTGCTTTTTTAGTCTATAGTGCATTTATTTAACACAGTGATAGTTATTTTGCAGATCAACATTTTGTATTCCAAGCCAATAATAGTGTAAAATGATAGTGTTATAAAATACATTACACGTCACATACTGTATGTAAACGGGCAACATGCCCAAAATCTTCTGGTCCGATATAGGTCATTTCATATCTCACGATAGAGCATGTTTTCTAGCAATACGGCCTGGGCCCCCAGCTGCCCACAGTCGGTGTTGGCTCCCAGCGGGGACCAGTGGAGCAGAAGATGACGCTCTGCTCTCCTCCTACTGTCAGAGCTTCCGAATGCCGGACCTGGGTTTGTCCATAGTGGACTGGACGCTACCGGAGGCCTCACTGGAGTCTGTCCTGAAGGACTTTCTGATGAAGCAGCATGATTTCATCTAATTTTGCACAAAATCCAACCCGGTGGCACCAATGAGAAACCTTAAGAATAATGTAGGTCATAAACAAGCATCCGTATCAAATTAAGACCAGTTAATAGTTCGTCACAGTAACTTTAAGTAAAGTATTCTTACATTGTGGTTTCGCTACTTTTACTTTAGGATATGAATTCTTTCAACACATTTGTTGCAATTTCCATTGTAACTAATCTTACAATATCAAACTGGGGAGCCCGATGTCTGGCTCATACCAAGCAAGCATGCCGTCAGCTGCCTGACTTTCCATCTGTTCATCAGATCCTTTCCTCAACAGTATTGGTGGTGCTTAGAATTTGATTGCAACCTCTTAGCGCACCGTTTTCGACGTGTTTATTCCAGCTGTTCCAATCCGATAGGCAGCTGGTCTTCGTGTGTTTATGTAAGGTGTGTCTGTGCCTCCCGGTGTTCATGTCTGTGGGTGTGTACATGAAACGCAGTGAAACGACAGAAACAGACACACGGAGCGAGCGGAGCATTCGTTGTAAGTGACAGAACCAGGAACAAGAATAGTGGAACACACGGCTGATTGAGCTAAAGATAGCAATTAGCAAATGGGCTGTGAAATAGATCAAGAATGCCATCACTCCTCAGACACTCACTGCTCTTTTTTTATTTTTTTTTTAAATAACATATTTGGGACGGAGCAGTGTATCAGTTAACAACAAACAAGAAGGAGCCGTGGCTCTGCTGATAGTGAAAATTAAGCTGCTGCCAGAGCCTTGAAGATGAGCTCAGGGAGAAAGAAAACACCACGAGGAGAATTCTGAAGCACTCTCACAGTGCCGAAAATGCAAAAGCGGACTAATAGCATTACATGGTTCCACTGCAACAGGCGAAGAAGGGGAACTTTGACAGCCAATGAAAAACAAACTTACCTCATGAGATGCAGGCTTGTAAACAAGCTTTGTGTGCCAGATTTGTATGACTGAGCGTGTGCCACTAACACCTTAGTGCAGGTGTGGATTGTGATTTACATACATTGTGGAAAAAGAGGGACACAAAAATTGGGCGCTGCAGTGGCTCAAGCTGCTGCCTTTTTGATTTAAGTGCTGTTATGGACCAAACAAATTATAGTTACTATGACTATTACTTTGTTGTTGATACTGCAAAGGCAATTAACTCAGCAGGTATGGCTGTTGTAATGGTTTATTTCTATAGCTTTAGGAAAACTTTCTGTGCTTCTATAATTCCTTAAAAATACAAAATCCCCATTATATTAAACTTGCGGTGCAAGATTCCTGTTGATTCCTGCAATAGGCGAATCACTGTCTAGCTTTTTTAAATAAAGCTTCACATTCTTAAGTGTGACCGGGGGAGCCCTATTTTTTATTTCTTTTTTTAAGTGGGTCGCTGCCCCTCACAATGTCTGTGACACCCCTGATGCAGAACATACAGTCTAGCGATAGTGCAGCTGTACCAAAAAAATCCACAACTTGTTTTTTCATATGCCAATGAGTTTTTATCAGGTCCTAAAACCCAATTAAAATAAACTATGCAAGTTCAAATCAGCATGCATGTCCAGGGAAAAGCCAGACACTTTTCCTCATGATGAAACGATTTCATTCAACAAAAGCATATAGACCAACTTTCATCAGCATATTCTCTGAATTGTTATAATTTCCGTCACGCTCTCTCGCCATTTCATGTTCAAATAACATGTGGTTTTATAGCAGCTCCTAATGTTGAATTCAATTTCTCACTTATGGCCATATCTTCAGTCTCAAGAGAAATTTACCACATTTTGTTACTTTTCGAGATCTTTAACGTATAATTAATTAGATTTCCTTGTCGGGGTCTTTTTTATTCTTTGTAATTAATGACATATCTCGTGCTCCATAAGAAGGGACGCTTCGTCTTGTATCAAGTCATCGTCAGAATTACAGTATTGCAGGCACACTAACGGAGAAGCACAGTGATGAAGAATCCAAACCTTATTGGATGAAAGGACACGATAACATAATTGACAAATGATTTCACTTTGCATGCATATAATTTAATTGTTTCTGGAGAGTGGTTTGCTTTAGTTCCGTCTGGTCTAATGAGATATACACAAAAAGTGATTAGCATCGCTTGCTTTACAAGCCCACTGAGCTTTTTATAAATTCATTTTACACAACACCTCTCTCTCATTTTGTTCAACTAAAGCTGCCAATGCCAATCATTAATGCAACATATCGCCCACTGAGAAGTCCAAAATGTTGTCTTGACCTTGACTCCTGCCCGACTACATTCTGCACTTTTGTCTCTCCTGCTCCATCTTATTTAAATATATATCTGTACCCACGACCTAATATTCTCACCGACTCTTTCATAAACACAATCTCAAATACATTCAGTCGGTTCAATCACTGCAATTAGATACAATTAGCCCGCTCTATGAATTTATCCAGACTTTGATGTATTGATTCAGTCTTTCTCCTGGTAAAGGTGATAATTAAAAGTTCTTAGTGGAGTGCTCCGGGTTATCCGGGGCCAGTTAAAAGCCTTAACACCCGTCACTGTGGGGCTTAATTGGTACTGTGCCATTTATATGATTAACAACCAACCAAGCTCTGCCATCTAAAAAGCACTCTTTACTCCTGGCGATTCATCAGATTAGAAGGTACTCTGGACTCTAATAAAAAAGAAAATGTGTTGATTCAATAGCCTCATTAATTTACAGAGATCACTTTTTCTGTGATCCTATTCGCTGATTATCAATCAATTTCATATGGCCTTGGGGGCATGGAGGCAATGTACTGTTTCATGGTGATATGCGCTTATTTGTAATTCTGTTGATGGACAAAAGGAATCATTTGGGACTACCATTAGGCATGCAAAGCAATATGGAGTAGCCTTTTGGAAAAAATAAAAAATGTTAATGGCTGTCTTATTGATAGAGTGGTCTTGTACAAATATTCTTTTTTTTATTGTGCGATTTTTTTCAGTATTTCTTTATGCTCAAATGGCCGTTTACAGTCCAATGTGTCAGGTGTCAGGATACATTCTGCCGGAATAAATGCCAACAAAGTGAGTTGAGGAGTGCAGAGGGGCAGTAAACAAATTGAAAGAATTATTGCCATATACAGAGAATATACACACTTGAATATACATTATCTGTAGTTCTCTTCTCTAAAATCAAAATTAAGTCATGGGGAGAATAAAGAGGACGTTAGTGATATAATCCGACAAGTAGTAATCTAAAAACTGCAGGACAACCTTCAACCCTAATCATATCTTCTATTGATATGCTGCTTCATTGATGAAAATATTATATTTTGGTGTAACATTCATGTTTACGGTGGTTAGCTGACTTTGTAATTAAGGCTTAATCAACTCGTCGACATTGAGTAATGTGTCACAGCGGCGATGTGTGTGGGTGCACTGGTATCCAGTAGAGATCATTATCTCCAAATATCATCATCTCGATCCGATGCGAGGCCAGGATCTGATGTCTATGTTTCCACCACTTCTACTCACAAACACAATCAAAACAAACCCCACAGTTGATCACTCACTTGCCATCCAGGCGAGGATACAGTATAATCACAATTCTACAGTCTTGGTGGACCTGACATCTTTCAGTGGGGGGACGGTGGGGGTTGAATTGCTACTTATCAGCCCGACCACGTCTGCCTACTCGACCGTCTTTGCATGTTTCGCCATTCTCCTGCAATGCAAAGCACTGCGAGGGGAAATCAACTTCAATCAGTCACGCTTTCCTGCTGCGTCGGGGAAGAGAGTCTACACCTCTCGTGTTTTGATGAACACGGACTTGGCTGTGTGATTTTGGGAGTAAAGAGCCAAGTTCTTGGGCCTTGGACTGTGCCCAGCTGTCACTTTTCCATCAAAAAGGTGGAGAAATGTGAGCACACACACGCGCCGCTTATCACTTCTCATGAGGAACGGCAGCAAATTGGATTTTTCATATTATCATAAATGAGCTGATTTTTGGGCTGTTGCACTCGTAACAATTTCCTCAAGCTCAATTGATATTTGTGTGTGTATTTACAGTTCGCCTTTTTTTTTATTTGTACGTCAGTGTACTCTGGGTGTGTGTGAAGCAGCATTTGCATGCGTGTCAGCTGTAGATCATTTTATAACCTATTTCCCCCCCAACTGTAGGTGAGGCCTTAGTGTCTAAAGAACTCCAATTACCAAGACCTTTCCTTATCTCTGCCCATTCTCAAGCCACGCGTGCCGTCAACAATCATCAGACCTTAATGAATTCACCCACATTATTTGCCTGGTTTAATGGCTTGAGACCAAAGGCTCTCTCAATAAATGAGCCGGACCTGGGACAGTCCCACTTACAAAAAGCAATTACAAATGGAGTGTACACGTCCTCATTTTCCATATTACATCCTACTCCTTTTCTCTCTCCTAGCAAAGAGCTTAAATTAAACTAAAGCTCTACAATGGGTGAGTTTAGGATGTTGCAGTACTGACAGGCTGCACAGGAAATAACCAATCACACAGAACAAGGCTGTGGCCACAACATATGAAGAAAAGCAGGCAAGTTTGTAGGCAGAAACAAGAAGACGTATTTTGTTTCGTTCTTGCCGCCACCAGGAAAGTACTTCAAAGCAATGAGGCTTGGCGGGAGACAGGCCATCAGCAGTTAGCTCTAGCAACTAGCATTCAGCCAGCGCAAACCCTCTAACCTGTGAAACAGCTGCAACAAAAGGTTTGCTGATCCAGCGAGGAGTCTGGGCGGCACCCCGGAATCAGACCAGGACCAGCGCTGGGGGTTTTGTGCATTTGTGTTAGCTGAGGTGAAATGCTAACTCCTATTTCTTCGGTGCGTGTGGCTACAACTTACACAATGCGACTTTTAATTAAAAGTAAATGAACCTTGCTGCATACATGGAACATTTAATATTGCATGCGGCATAGGTCATGAGGCGGATTAATTGAAATTGAGAATACACGACCGTCGTGTGAAATGTGAGGTTCCACACAGCATTTCCATTCGTTTGTTGTTTAACTCAAAAACATAGCACAATAATGTGTATTAATTGTATGTGTGGTGAGTTTGTATCTAACAATCAGACATGGTAAACATAAACCCCCCCCCCCCCCATACACATATAGAGCATTGTTTTCTTCTGAAAGGGTTTAAAAGGTGTTATTTCAGATGAAACCGGTCCTTTACAGAGATGTCACAACACAGGATCAATAGTCTCTTTTGGTTGATAAAGGAATGATAAAAGAAAGAGGCTGATATTGCAGTGAGTATAATAGCTGAAGGAAAAAGTGAATGAGACCAAAGGAAGTAATGATGGCGAGCAAGGATACAAAGAACGCAAACTGAGCAATGAAGAAGGAAAGTGATGGAAAGGGGGACGGAAAGATATAAATTGGAGAACGAGGGGGGAAGAAACAGAGCAGTGAGGAGGTGAGGAATATGGGTAGAGACAGAAAGAGAGAATGAGAAGAAGAAGAGGGAGGGCAGATCAGCCAAAGAGCTGGGAGAGAGAATGAAAGAAAGAGGGAGAGGAGGAGGAGGAGAGCTGCTCATAATGGATTGATTCTCACATTTCTTTGAGGGGCTGTTCTTCCTGTCTCCTTCCAGATGAATGGTAATTGCCCCGCCGGCTTTAATCATGTGTTGAATTGGCAAAAAAACAGGAGGAAAGCGCTTCTACGGCAATTGAGAATCGATCGCTCTGGAAGTCGACCTATTGCTACTCCGCTTTATCTCCCATCACACAAGCACACTCTCTCTTCCACGCACGCACGCACACACACACACACATGCACAGACTAACACGCGCACACACCCATGTCAGAGCAAATGACAGAAGCACTAATTACCGTGATGGCCAGGTGGAAACGAGGACAAAAATGAGAAGGGGGTGAGGAGAGGAGAAAAAATGGAGGTGGTGAGCCGGTTGAACAGTGGGGCGCAGGCTCCCATATTGGCCTCAGAGTGTCAGCTGTGGCAGCAGACTGAAGAGGAGAGATAATTGTTTCGTCAAGGGTGTGATTGCCATCACTTCCCTTATTCTCCACGAACAAAGCACCTTTTAACATTTGTCTCTCATTTAACTTCATGGTTGCTGTCTGTCAAGCAGATACATCCCCGTCTTTCATGCCATTCATCAATACACATGAAGCTTGCAAGTGTAAGCAAACGATAGACACTAAACAGGACCAGCATATCAGACCTATAGCAGAACAATTGCTGAGCTCCTGCACTCAGCTTGATTTTTTTTCACCAATATGGAACAAATACCAACTTTCTAAAACATACAGTTTTATCTGTACTTTATTGAGAGTTGAACAAAAAAAATAAAATAAAACATTTTGTTAATAAAAAAAACCCGACACATAATGCAACTGTTTATTTCCAAGATCTTTATTTCTGTTGTCCTAGAATTAAATACAGAAAGCTTCAAATTGTTCTATAAATTAATACTGTTGTTAGTAAAATGATATCACGGAGAGAAACAGAACTCCAAAAATCTCTGTTTGTGACTAGTCAGCCATACACACACTGGATGGCTAGCGATTGATAGTTTTGCTTGTAGCATGAATGTTAAGCTTTCCATTGAAAGAATAACTTAAACAAAAAGCAGCACAAAGTCAACGGGCTTTATTAGGATTGGATTTTTTACCCTCTCATACTTTGAACTTTAAAGTTCACCTCGTGGATGGAAGATTATTCTCATTTCTGCCATCAATGTTTCCCATTTTTCATTTGTTGATTTGGTGTTTTTACATGTCCTATTAAGGGCTTAAGAGCACACTGGATCATAGTAAATAGGATAACTCACACAGTACAGTTCAAAAGCCTGGCAATGCCTTTCTGATGCAACTTTGCAAGTTCCAGCTTCTCATTTACAATGCTGGATTTCTGCACCTCTGCAACCCACTTCTTTGTAATTAAAGAGGTATGAAAAAAAACTTTTTTTTAACTTTAGACAAGGTGCAGAATTTACAAAGCTATGGAAGATGCAGAAATTGTTTGCAAATCATAATTGTGTGAAACATCATTCCGTGCCATTAGCCTTCATTTACAAGAAGTTGTCTTTGTATGCATCGGTGTAGGAACTATCATCCCTTATCCGAGCACATACACTCAACTTCTCCTCTCTGATGGCAATATTAAAGTCCTCTATTATTCCTCCCCCTTTTATGAACATGTCCCTGTTGGCATTAACTACCCCTTGCAATTAGGGGCCCCTCCAGGTTCATGGCCCCTTATCAGAGGGGTTGAGTGGTTGGATAGAGGGATTGAAGGGGGGGGGGGGGGGGGTGGCTTAACAGAGGGCTGGGGGTTGGTGGCGGTTGATGTGGCAGGGCAGTTCATCCATTTACACTACATTAGTCTCTGTTGTCGATTTGGGATGTCAGCATTTCTGCCAGACTATCCCCATGTGGTTACCTACTCTGAGCAAAGGATCTAAAGGGGAAAGTGGTCTGTTGGACTTGTGAGAGAGCATCCTCTGAAATGGAAAGTCCATGTTTCACCAAATAAAGACTGATGAACAAGGTGTGACACAGAAACCCAGCCACTTAACAGGCACTAATGGCTGCACCAGATTACCTGTCGTAGCCAGCCCATTGCCTTCCAAATCACCATCTCATCGCGCCAGCACTGCCACAGAAAAATAGCTCCGATCAGCTCGCTCTCAACCTCAAACCCCCCCCATTAGAAAACGCCATTTCCCCACAGAGGGTTTCAAATTGAGTTTGGGCATGCTTAATATTCCACTGCTTTGATACCTATGGGCTGCGTGTGGGTGGGGTGTGACATTATTCATCATTTAAGTATAGAATATTAGATTGCGTCACTTGTTCCAAGTTCATAATGCCGCACGGCGAGACAGCAGGTCATAAATCTAGAGACAGACCACCAGTCATCCATCACGTCTCAGAGACACAACAAGAGTGAGACGACCAAGTTCTTTCACGAAGTTGGAGAGATTGAAGCGGTTCAGAATTGGAAGATGGGATGTTTTTTCGAGCTAGAGGGATAAGTGCAGCGCCTCGAGATATCCTCAGCTTGGAGTGCTGTGACGCAATTTAACAACTGTGAAATCAACTTTCAAGCACACAGAGCCTCGAGCCATTATTAGAGGTACCCCCTTCTAAAGGTATCAGACCTAAGTTCTGTATTATTATGAATCCGTTTCTCTCCATCACAACATGCGGCATTTCACGCGACGCCATCCAGGTTTTTATTAGCATAGAGAAAAAAATAAAAAGGAGGCCGGTGATCATAAACCTTTAAGAAAGTTCAACCATCACAACATAATCTCATGAACTCATGGACTTTCCCCTTTTAAGCACTTTGAATTACCTTGTTGTTGAAATGTGCTATACAAACAAACGTGCCTTGCCTTTTAATAATTGATTCAGTTGCTAACATTTATAGGAGCCTGATTTAGAGTCAAGGCTCAACAGTTCCAAGCTCAGAGGAAGAAAATCCACAGGTGCTCAACATCATGTCATAACAGCCACTTACAGTAGGAAAGAGGTAATTGAACATAAAATGGTAGTTCAGAGCTCATTCATTCAGAGATTTTTTCGAGTTTTGAGTGGACTGCTACGCTACCAAATTGTTGACTCTATTCAATTTAAATCAAGTTCAGTGTTCAGTTATTATACCTTATGCAAACACTGAATGTCAGATTAGGTATGAGGTTTTTATGAGGGCCAGGGACGCAGCAAAGTGATGATGATAACAGGTAACAACAGGTGTTATGTGTTATGTGTTATGTGTGGCTCGGTCTAAACGCAGTCTGTGAGAAATACGACAATTACTGTTGTGTTAACAGAGCAAAAACAAAAGTCACCACTGCCAACTGTACCTACTTTTAGTCTATAATCATATAATTACTATCCTTTAATTGTATTAAGGGTACATCTCCGTCACCTTGCCCTCCATCAGTCTTTCTATGCATCCACCTATCTACAAGTTTATGCATCCTTCCATCAATCCTTGTCTGCCGTTAATTCTTAAATTATTTTTAATTAACCGGCCGATTTGGGATTAGAGTGACGGTACATTTCTTTATATGATTTTCTGTCAACAAAGTAATAAAGTTGGGAGAAAAACTGTGCATTACAAACACAAAAGAGAAAGTGTTGGTCTCCAGAGCAAGATGTGGTTCAAAAGCTGTCAAGACAATGAAATCAAAAAAGTGAAATCACAAAAAAAGATCTTCAACAACCCTTGCTCATCTTTTTCACCTTTTGAAACAAAGGAGGCAAATGACTAAATTCATACCACTCTAAGCTTGCATCATATAGTGTGAGGTTTCAGTGTCACTATCCCACTAACTAAATGACACATTTGAGCTAAAGTAGCTCAATGTACACCAGCAGTGTGTGTGTGTGTGTGTGTGTGTGTGTGTGTGTGTGTGTGTGTGTGTGTGTGTGTGTGTGTGTGTGTGTGTGTGTGTGTGTGTGCACATACATGAACGTGTCACACATAATGCTACGCTCAGCACAACAACAGGGTGGTTTGCTTGCATTATGATGACTGCCAGGGCGAGAGATTTAATTACACTCCCCACAGTTTGCAGCATGGAGCCTAATAAACTGGAGTGTCAATCTCAAACTCATTTAGGGGTGAGATGCCACATCTCTGGCTACATTAATCAATGATACTGAGGCTGAATGAGAACATAACACTGCGATTGATTCTTCCCCTTAGCTGATAAGGTTAAGAAAGTTTGACATGCAGTGAATCTGATCACAGAGTGAGAATGATAAACACTTTCCTCAACTTCTATGGAGGTGCACTTGAGCAAGGCACTTAACTGGGCAATTAGGAGACAATTAAATACCTTAATATGGATATGGCAAAAATATATAGGGTTGACAAATAGTGCTCAAAAAATATTTACACAATAGAATTTTGATTAATATCAGTAAATGCAGATATATTGCCTACTTCTGTAATTATAGAACAGTCTGGTAAAGTTCAGAAAATGATTTCACTTTACTGTAACGCAGCCTTTAAAACCAGGAAAAGATGCTTATGCAATATTACAACATCCAAATTCTAAAACGATATCTAGTCTCGTATCACGATATCAATATAACACCGATGCATTGCCAAGTGTTTCATTTACGTTACACATATTACTATTAAGAAAAGTGAGACGTGCACTTGAGTTTAACGTAGTAGTGGTACTTATTATCTTGGAGGTGGCATCAAAATAACACATTGAGTTGCAACCCCTGAATGTTTTGAGGAATGAAAAGAGGAGAAGCAGCTCATTTACACAGAGAGACAGTGAGAGAGGGATCAAACTTACTTGAGTCGTGTATTTGTCCTGACAGCAGCATTTTTTTTTTAAAGTTGGAGGAACTTTTAAATGAAGTAAACATCAGAGGGAGGATACAAAATGAATAACAGAGGAAAAACTCATCCCCAGTTCCAACTAAAAATGGTCATCAAGAGGCGTTATTGTTCAGATTTACATACTGCAAGGCCTGTAGGCTATCAACAGCACAGTCTCCATGGGTTTGTGTGCACAATGGGCTTGTTGCCTGAATGCAGGAGAGCCTGGTGAATTTGGATCACTCTCTCTCTCTCCACTATCTTACTCGTCATTGTCGGTCTCCCTTTTCTCACAATGTTTCCCTGCAATTATTTTTTTCTTCTTCTCCATAATCCATTATTATTCAGTCTTTCTGAGATTTACATCGTACTCTTCTTTGTGTTCCCCTTTTTTTTTTTCCAAAGGATCTTTCACTCGAGATGGGGAAACAGATTGACGAACATTTCCAATTAAATGTTCTCTTTTTATTGATCTATTTTTACTGCAGGCTTGAAACTTGGTGTTGGCATGCTGTTCATGAATATGTCCCTTGTAGTCTTGTATTATCTGGCAAATGCTGGCACTCACCACTGCCACATCTGTCATAGTGAGGCAGTACAACTTAACAGACTGTAGGTGTGGGAGTGCTCCTGCCCACACACACACACACACACACACCCCGCCTGGTTTAGGGTTCAAGTTGGTGCCAGTTAAACATCAGCTGTGTGAGCCCCTCATGACGGCCTTAGCAGCCCGCTGTAAACCGGGCCAGATGGCATCGTCCACCATGGGAACACGTGGCACCTCATGACAGGGCCCTCTACACGTCAACATCCTCTCTGAATTATGGGAGCAAGTGAAATATGGAGAGCTCTCCCTTTAAATTAACACTTCAGTGTTCTTAATGAGATCGGGTATCTACGGAGGCCACCGTCGGCATCCCGAGGTGGCGTTGCCTGAGCCGTATTTTAGCCATCTCTATTGCATTTTGAAACTTTATCAGTGGCACGCAGGCCTCGTCTGTGCTGCTGCGAGGACACAGTTTGATGCTATCAGAGGGGCGCGTTAACTGCTGCGTTGAGCTTTAATGAAGAATAGATTAGGACATTAGGATGCAAAGCACATACCATCCTCACGCTGAGGGGAAGGCCCGTAAATAGGCCCGATAAGAGCTTTTTCTGCTGATCTCACACAAACATGGATGGTCTCCAGGGGCCTGTTTTGGCCTGACTCAATGTTTACAATGTCATTCATCACTGAGACAAGTTTTGTTTGCTGACTGGGTGTCACAAACAGTTACACACACACATACACAGGTCTCCCTCCTCTGCAAGAAAGTGATGCATCATGACCTTAGATCCTCTAATCACTCACCTACTCACGCTCAAAATAAGCAGGAGCAGGTTCAAGTCATCTCTTTGTCCCCTAATTAACTCTCAGAAGTCCCCTTGACCTGGATTTTTCAATTGAAACCTTTCACCGTTATATGCTGCTTAGACAAAGAATCACAAGAGCTGCCCAAATGGGAACGCTCCCAAGTGCTTTTGGTACTAATTTTTGCACCTACGGTCAACAAGCGTGTATTTAAATCAGAGAGCTTTAGACACAAGACCTCTTGAATGACACAAATAACTAAAGAGGCACATATAAAGCCGACACTGGACATAAATGGATTTTTCCTCTCCAGTTCTGGCATCACAGTTGGTTGTTATAATTGGTCGTGTCATCTCGTGGGCTTTTCGGTTGTAAACAATGCTATCAATACTACTTCAAAGCACTCCACACATATTACCTGAACCATTTCTTTCCCCATCATTTTCCTCCAAGGCAATGAAGGCCAAACAAAATCAAACCCATACCGAAGTCATTTCCTCTCATCTAGGTCCATCATCATTCCAGCCTCCTGTGTTTTATGCTTTCAAACGTCAAAGGTCACTCTGCACCTTTACAGAGCTGCTCCAATTTGACTGGGACTCGCATCAGTCCATAAACATACACACATTCTACCAGTGAGTGATGACATACATCAATAGCTGTCCATCACTCACTAATGATCTTGACAGAGCATTAGCTGGAAGGTATGGCAGCTTATGGGGGGGAGATAAAACGGAGACAGAGAGAGAGAGAGAAGGATATAGACAGAGACTGAGCGAGTGTGTGTGAAGAGGACATGATATACGAGATGGTGTGGACTGTTGCACCTTTCATCATCTCCTCTATAAAGTCCAGCCAGTCATGAAATGAGGATGTTAAAATCGTACAGCAAACACAACCATCAAACTGTACAGCTAGCTCCCAGACAGCTAACATTTCTGTACAAGACGACTGCAGCTCTGATTGGTCCGCGATGCAAACAAGACTTGCAAATTCAAATATTACAGAAATGAAGATAATACACAAGGTAGTCGAGGAAAAAAAAATAAAAAGAACGTGAGGAGGAATAGTCATCTAAATCCTGTTCAGATTTTAATGCAGAAATATTAACATCTCAGTTTAGATGTCATGCAGATTTGAGCTTCCAAAGGCAAAGGCAATAGATTCCTAACTGGCGCTAAATGTTCAGGCCGCAGTAGAACATTAGACACTGCCCTTTAAGAGAGATTGATTTTGTTTGAGGAAAAACTCATCCATATTCCTTTTAATTCTCATCTATTCAAGTATTCATTACGCTCTTTGCTTCATCTGGAGGGCGGTGTCAAAGTGTAAGCACAACAATGAAAGCAAAATATCCTCAAATAACTTCTTCAGCGTTTCATTTAAACCATTCTGTTAACGTTTTGATGCCCCAAACTTCTTTCCTAACTCAAAGGAATGAGCGTGACATTTACATTCCAATGCGATTCATCTTCACCGCTTTGTACCGAGATAAAAAACAAAAAAGAAGAACTTGTAAGGAAAGGTCAGTATCTTTGGTTGTGGAGCATATGCATGTGTGCATGTCTGCAGTGAGTAAGTGGGATTTATGGAGACAGTAAACCCAGGGATGCTTGTCGATGCCTCTGTCTGCTGCAACTCCTCACACACACACACACACACACACACACACACACACACACACACACACACACAACACACACCCTACTACTCTACCTCCCCTAGTTTACTGCAATGCGCCAGCAGTGGTTAGCACATAAGCACTAGGAGACAAAAGAAAGACAGAAAGAAAAAGAAGAATATAGCCAGAGCTACAGCGGGAGAGCGAGCACAAATAAGAGAGCAAAACACTCACTGGTAGTCTACTGCTATGGACTTTTCTTCCTCTTCATTGATTCTTCAGATACATTTTTTTAATACACCTTCATCAATAGCACTGGTGGTCTGACAAATGCGTTTTTCAAACATTTGCCACTCAATAGTCATTTAGTCTGTATCTTTGTCCCATGAGTAAAGAGTCTCGATCAATTGAGGTGATGAAAATTCAAATAAATCAGAAACGGGGACGAAGTGGAGCACTCCTCTGTATCCAGTGGAGCACAGAGCAAGCGTCTGTATGAAAAACCGATATGTACGGCTATCTCTTTCAATGGGAGATCAGTTAGAGCTGTTTGTGGGGTGGAAGAGCCACAGCCAGCTGGCTCAGGCATTGTTAAAGTATCGGGGAGTCAATATACTATTTAACAGACACTTATTCTTTTGTTGTGTTAAGAGCATAACTCTGCTAGAACCAGATAAAGTGTCCACATGGTGTTGGAGGGTGCGGGAGAGCCAACAGGCTTCAGGGGAGCTGCACGGCATCTGTTCTGTTCAGGCACTGGGAGTTTTAAATCTATCAAATATACTGAAACACTATTGCGCATACACGTGTAAACAAAACCTATTCACAACATCTATCTGTGCTGGTTTGGCTGGGTTTTGGTTTACTGTGAGACTACGAAACATAATTCAGGAAGGCTTGTTTGAGTAACAGATCCATGAGTTTGAAGGCTTATCAGACACCCAAACAGTGCACAGGGGTTTATGAACCAGGATTGCACAACTCTGCAATCATTTCATACCAACAATTACAATTCAAACAGTAGAAATACAGCATTCGTCGTTACTGTACAATGTAATCTATCAGGCTTGCACAACAGTTCTATTTAAATGAATGATGGGGCTCCATCTTTTCCATGCTGGAAGTAGTGAAAACGACTCGTCAAAATGTCCCAGAGTCCAAGGTGACACCTAAAATGACTTGCTCTGTCAGATGAACAATCCAAAACCCTCAACATTGTAAAATTACAATGATATTAAAACACTGCAAGTGGAGATCACAGTTTAGTTTGATAACTAACAATCAAATATTAAAATCTAAATGGTTAATTTTCTGTCGATTCCTCAATCAATAACTAATTGATTATTTCAACACTAATCCAGAGAATCATCAGGATACTAATATTTGGCTTCAAGTTCACATCCATCAGATTTAACAACTACTACTTATCCGTAACAGCCTTAATTGGCTCTGGGGCACAGAAGAGAACACCTTCAGTGTGTCTGTGTGTGTGAAAGTTGTTCCGCTTTCCTCATTGCAGATCCAATTCTGCTACCATTTAAACTCTAAAACTGCAGGACAATTAGAACCCATGGAGACCTAATTACAGCCAGGACCAAGGCTCCAGCGTCTTCTAATGGAGTAGCAGAGCTCGTCCCCAGGGAAAAATCTTCTTGCCAGTTAATTATGCCATTATTCTATCAGTTCAGACTGACAGAGGGGACCCAAGCTCAGCTTGACCTCCAGGACCCAGACAGCGAAGAGAAGAGATCCCCTGCAGAACCACGCAGCCCTGGATGACTCCCTGACTGCTCGCTCTCCACCTCCTTCCCTACCTTTCACCAATAAACAGTGAAGAAGATGAATAATGAGATGCTGGCCCTGGTTCAAATTAAGCTACACCCTCCCTTCCTTGCGCTTGCCTAATACATTTGGTTACTTGCAGACGACAGCAGTGGGTTTTACAGCCGCCGATTGTGAATATGACTGATAATGGGGTTGAAGAGGTCGTGGAGGAGCCTCTTCCAACTCTTAAGCAAGAGAGTGCTGGCTCTGCAGTATAAAGGATTTTCGCTGAAGTTTCACTTGCTTTGTGATCATATACAGATACAAAGCATTCAGAACTCAAAATGGATTCACGGCTTCCCTTACAAATGTTTTCAGAACTGCTCACTGCAGATATTAGACTAAAAATGTTGTGGTTATTTTTTTTTTTACAACATATCCTTGACCCTAGATCATCGATCATAAATCACTATACCGAAGTCAACACGGGCCATTTATGATGGAGCGCACATCTCCTTTCTTACTGCTCCCTGAGAGAGGGATGCCACTCAAAGACTATAATGGACCGCTAATGAACTCCAAATCCCATGGCAGTACATTTACACTGCATTATCGCTTCCTGACCCTTGACCTCCCGGTGGAGTAGAGCGGAGAGCACTTCTGTCTGCAGAGCTCATTCAGTCATTATGCCTCCGCACAGACCGCATAGCATGACGCTAGAAGAATGGGTATTATAATGGAGTGTGTGCAAATGTGTGAATGACCAATGCAGTGCATACTCCCAACTCTGCCTCTAAACGCTGGACTCGCTCCGACGATTGGCCAGTCTAGACTTATAACAGCGCGGACTCTTTTAGCGACCTCCAATCACAGTTACATGTAATGTGTTTAATATGTATCCACAGTGTAGGGGTAAGTAGTAATACATGTGCCCAAGGTCTTATAGCGGCAGGGAAAAGAGGAAAGGAAACAACAGGGAAGAGAGCAGAATGTCAGGCACTCCCTCTCTTTTTCCTCACACGTTCGTTGTACCTTTTCCCTCCTCTCCCACTCACATAAAGACTGAGCAAAAAACAAAAGCCTCTTCAATTATGGTGTTCAAAGGCAGCAAGCAAAATCCCTGGACAAATTTCCTAATCAAACCCAAAAGAAACAGTCCATCAATGGCGGACCTGTCTTCACATTACTCACTCTTAACAAATGACGTGCCCGATGCCGTGGCCAGAGAGAAATGGTCGAGGACGGGTGAGGAACGGGAGTTCAACTAATTGCCTGATGATAGAATTTGAGTGTCTCCTTCATTATAAAGCAACTTCTAAGTGTTATTGATCTTAGGACGGTTGTCTCACAGTCATGTGGTATTAGAGAGCCCAACTGCTCTGAGGACATGCATTATTCAACAGGCATTCTGACACGACGCCTCGCCAGGGCCTGCCAATTCCTCTCTGGTGGCCTGGGAGTAGCCACAACTCTCTGTCCACCGCACCCTCTACCTCAGCACACACACACATGCAGTCCTCGTGTGAAAGCATTAACACATCAGCTACATTCACATGTGCACGCACACACACAAAGTAAAAACACCAAGTCTTGACTCTTCCCCCCCCCCCCCCCCCCCCTGACTGGAGGTTGTAGATTGTTGTTTTGCTCTCTGATCGACCTCACACTCCACTCAGGGGTTAATCTATAATGACCTGACTGATGCTGCTGTCTGCTTCTATTCCCAACAAGTCATTTGTGGAAATCAACCTTTCCCAGCAAACAGACAGCATCTGAGAACAAGTAGCATGCAAGAGACGATGAGGAGGCATAACCATGCAGTTTGGTATTGTATCATCGTCTGTGCTTCGGTTTAAGACAAACAATATTTTTCAAAAATAAGTTTGTTTTGCAAAAGATTGAAATTACAATTTCAGACAGAATCATCACAAGTGTTAATAAATTCAGATTTGAGGCATAATTAACAATTTACAACATAAGATACTGTGGTCTACTATATGCTTTATATCCATGCTTATATCCAGCACCTATAAAAACAAGAACGCAATTATTACAATGTTGCCTCGTCAAACAGGATTAAATCTGGAGGAAACTAATCAAAAGGAACATGATTGATGGGTAAAATTAATAAAAAGCTTGTCGAGCTAAACTTACAAAGTACTACCAGATAGCTCATCCTTGCAGGTCTACTAAGTTAAAGTTGCCATAAAGAATTCCCTTGAGGACGCACAACCAAGTAATGTGCAAAACAAAAGCACATCTCATCCATATGCCCATTCATCATTGTTTAGCCCTGCCTTCTAGTAAAAGGGGCTTTCGACTCATATAATGTATCTTTGTTTTCACTGGTTGCAATTATCTAGGAGATCAATGGGTGTTATCAATACCTTACAGCAATTAACATTTAATATCCTTCCACAGCCACTTACTCCATTAATGGCTGATTGATTATGCAAGGCCTGGGAGCCCCGCAGCTGGGAATGGCATGGATCTGTTCCGTCTATCTGTCAAAGTAAAGGCGGGCTGCTCTGCTGCAGAACCTCTGACTCCAGCTAATACCGTATCGATATGAGGTTACTTCAACCAGAGAGGGAAAGATCAAGAGATCCAGGAGTTTCTCTGTCCGTTCCTCTCCTGCCACCATCATTATTTATTCCTCCCTCTCCATGTCTCTTACCACTCGACTGTTAGCATAGGAAGTTTTACTTGCATTTCACCCTCATATCTGCCACCACTCCGAACACCCTCCCTTCCACCCCTGCAGTTCTTCGTAATCTAATCAGCAGTGATGTATTTTCAGAGCAAGAAGGCACTGCTTTCCATTTCAATCAAATTCAAGCCTTTCAGAAGAACCCATAATGCAATCGTTCCGTACAAAATTCAGGGCCAATTTAAGCCCTATAGACTGCAGATGACTGATAAACACTCGACTCCTTGTGGCTCTACTTTGCTGCAGTGCATCGTCATAAATAAGAGCTATCTCTGTGCGCTCTCTTTGGGAATAGTGCAGGCCAACTTTAAATTGGCAGTAGAGGTGGACAGGGTAAGAAAGAAGGTGAAGAAATGCAGAAGTTAGGAACCTTGACAGGTGGGACTCTGCTAAAGAAATGTAATTGGAAGACACGACAAGTCTCAGCTGGGTGGACAGGTCCCAGAAACAGGCTCTCCATTACCAAGTGAGGGGGATAGTGGAGGGAGAGGGGTGGGGGAAGAAGGAGATTGGGAAGGTTTCGCTTAATAAACACTTTGTTTTCTGCTGACGATCAGAGGGGCAGAGAGAGGGATACATCGACAGATCGATAGACTGATTTGTTCCGGGCTCTCCATGTTCATCAGACCCATACTTCTCCCTTGGGGAGTGGATGGACTGAAGAAAAGAGGAAGAAGTGAAGAGAAGAAGGAGGGGTGATTGAAAGGAGGAAACAGACAAGTGAAATCAAGGGAGTAAAGTGTAAAAAAAAAAAAAAAAAAACAGCAGGAGAGTTGAAGAGTCAGGAAAGCAGACAGACGGATGATGATGGGAGGGAGTAATGGAAGGAGGAAATAGCGATGGTGTGGGAGAGAAAGAGACTGCGAACGGTGAGAAGGAGTGGGAGAGGATTTTGGATAGTCTGAGGGTCAAGTACGAAGGTAAACGACAGCAGCGATAGTAGGAGGGGTTGACTGTGTAGGCGACATACAGAACAGGAAATCCCTTCAATCTCCACTGGGTCACGGGCTCAAGAACGAGCCCAAATACATTTCTCTATCCTCCTCTGTTTTGCAGATAGACAGACAAACACACACACACATCACACACACACTTCCCTCATCAGTCTTTCCGACAACCAACACAGGTTTGTGTAAGGTATCTTTAAAAAAAAAAAAAAAAAAAAAGTCTCTCCACTCCCTGCTTATCGCTCTCTGAGGGCAACTTTATTCAAGAAGAGATGATGAGAAGAGGAGGAGAACGGTTAGATAATAGCATAGCAATTTTGTGTCTTCTCCACAAAAGCAAAAGAGGCCCTGGTGCATAATGGCAGCAAGCAATTGTATCTGCACAGATTTCCATTGCCATTACAGCATTGTTCGATTTGATGTCAGTCAAAAAGCTGTAGCGCTGCAAATCACTCCGTCTGTGCTTCGAGGCTCTCTTGGTAACAGACGAGAGATGCATTATTGCTCTCTACAGTATATCCAATTTGAATAATTGCACAGTTCATAATCGTTCCTGCCTCAACTCTCACCAATTAGCAATGGAATTACACCCAGAGAGGGATCGTTTTAAAGGTTGTGAACCAAGAGGAAATTGCTGTGATCTTATCAGCATATGATTACAATTCATTCAAAACAGAGCCCATAATGAGCTGGTTTTTTTTTTATAGCACCTTATTCAAGATAGGAGAACATGTTGATCTCATCCTTTGATCGGTCTTGTGGTAGTGTGTGTCAGTGAGGAGGCTCCACTTCACCTTTACATCTTCATCACGTTGTAAATTACTCCACAGGGCACAGTTCAGGATTCTAGGATTTGTCATAGACACAACATGTGTTCAAGAACGCCAAAATGGACAAAGATAATATCAATGAAGATGATTTGAAGAATATCAACGGAACTTCTCTAAAGTGCAGTCCAACTAGCCAGCAAGATTTAACATATCTCATCTTTAAGAGGTTTGTCAACACCAAAAAATGCAATATTGGGATTACAGTGCAGGTAAAATACTCTGTCTGTGTAAACCGTACAATAGAAAAATCAAGCAAAGGAAAGTCTTTCAAAAAAGTTTGATATTAGGGTTGCTCCTTTCTTTTTCTTTGCCACCTGCTTTCATTAATTCCCTGGAGCTTTTCTCCACAAGGTGAGCAGCAGAAAATGAATATGATAATAGTCAAAAAAATACACAAAAGGCAAATCTGCCCACATAAATGAGAAACACAGCCAGGGGTTAGTAGATAAGAAGCAACACATAAATGAAAAGTGTAAAAGTATAAATGCTCCACAGGCTGCAGGTATAAATATGCATTATGAACCTGCTCCACTGACGCATTGCTGTGGGCTTCCATTTTTCCACATGGAAAATAGCCACAGATGCCGTGTTTTTAACCAATCAAATTTGCCCCTGGGCAGGTCGTTTTTTAAAGCAGTGGAGCACAGTAATCTCAGCCAATCCTTTTGTGCGACTGCCGGGGCTTCTGGGTCAGAGATGAGGGGAGTGGCATGAGAAGAAAGTCGCCAGGCAACTGCGGTCATAGCCTGTGGCTACATATACGCAGTAAACCCCTGAAAACGACCGTTTCTGTTCAAGATCTTTATTGCAAGGTTCGCCTGATTGTTTCCAAATTACCTTTTTATATTACCATGTAAAGGCAACTTTTTTTAATTTATTCGTTTTTTACCGTCTCCCATTTCTTTTTTTAAAGCAATGGGACCTGCAAAATATAACGTGGTGGCTTTTTACAACAGCAGCTAGCTGATGTGTGGGCTGTAAACAGAAATGTGGGAAAGTTTTCACAGAAGAGACTTATCTTTGTTTGCTTTTGTGTGTGATGTGCTTTCTATCCCTCAGTGTGGCCCAGACTATTTGACAAACACACAGAAAGTATAAGAGATATGTGAAGTTCCTGTTGTGGTCAAAAATCCAATATGATGCTTTCGCTTGATTAGAGTAATGGAATGAAAGCAGAGGGTGAAATGAAGGGTGGACTGCAACAGAGTCACATTCCAACTCCAAAGTCCAAAATAAATAGATGAGGACGGCTTCTGCTTTTCGTTAGCTGGAGGTTAACTTGTTTGCAGAAATAGTATTTTTGAAGATCTACTCTACCTCCAAAATGTTGTAATGCAGAAGAGGAATGAACGTTTTGAATAATGCCTTCCACAGTGTACAGGAGTCTGTGCTTGTTACTCTAATTACAAAACAATACTGCAAATGTGAACTTCAAAAGACCGTTTTTGACTAAGAGTCCGAAGCAGTTCACTTTTCAGTTGGGCAGTGCAGATGCTGGTGTAAGTGAACCAGTGGCAATTTTATTGATAACTATTGGATTTAATCTGGTCAATGGCTTTTGTAAAACATCATGGAAACAAGAAAGACAAGTTCCTTTATCAGGAAAAGGGATAAAGAGAAAACCAAATATCACAGCTAGATCTCTGCTGGAAAGAAACTATTTCTTGTCTTGCACATATATTATTAACAGGATTAAAGTTGTTGTTTTTTATTGCGCACATGACACTGGGAATATATCGTAGGCAATGCTCCATTAAAATGCAGGGTCAAAGGTTTTTGTGTGTACGTGTGCAAGTAAAGGTTCGCATGTATACACACACACGCAGCTATTTTCACGTGAACGCACTTGGTTGCATTTTGTGAACGCATACATAATGCAGGTCAGCTAGTATGCAAATGACTACAAATGTGTTATCCTGTTAGAGCTTGAAGGACAGAAGTTCAATCTCTGGGCGCTGCTTGCCAAGCTAAATGCCTGGATGTTTCTTCCTCTGCCAAACTACCTGCTTTCAACAGCCTCTACAGATTCACCTGACAAAAGCAAGTCATCTGTTGATATGAGGCATTACACAGCTAGATAACACTAAATGGATATAATATACCAGCAGGGGTTTGATAAGGTTCCTGTTCAATACTAATCAAATGAAAGATGACATTGATTATTGTACTGAGTGACGAGTGAAAACACACTTTCTTTTGATAGGTCTTTAGCTGTCAACAGTTGATAGAACATTATATACCCAATGCTCCTTTACAAAGGCCTAACAATAGACCCAGCTGTATTCTTTTAACACTGAATACTTGAAGGTGAAGGCCGTAGATTAACTTGCTTGGCACAGACACCCTTTCATGTCAGCTGTGCAATAGTTGACACCTTTCTCCTTCACTCAGACGTCAACATGAACCATTCCTTCACCTCAATGGATGAATGCATCACTGCCAAGCTGTCATTGGTCGTTTGAATTTTCTAAATGCAAAGCATTGCTGGCAAATATTGTTTCGGGAAGAATATGTGATGAGAGAGAAGCCAGGCAGTTTACTTTTAGGCTTTTTAAAATAGGCTAGGTGTTGACAAAGAGTTTTGAGATTTGGCGAAAGATGTTATCCGTCACTCCCCATAGTTTGCGGATTGGTCTGGTTGGAAACTGACTCGCAGTTCATGTCCAAACTGAAAGCTGATTCACCAGTTTTGGTTTAATTGAGTTTAAGAGTGAAATGCCTTAATGACTTGGCAGTGTCTCCCCATGGCAGCTGTTGGAGGACTTTAATCATGTAATGCAACTTCAGTTAACTGTACACATATGGGGTTAGAAGTAGCAAACACAATTGTTTTGCAGCAGTTTCCGGCAAACAGAACAAGGAGAGGTACCTCAATGCGGTTTTGGGGAAACTCATAATCAAACAATAACTGCCTCTCTCTCTCAAGGATCATCATTTTGCTGTGATGCAATAATCAGATTCAAGTTTAGATTTATTTACTATAAGGCCTCAGTACAAACGCAGAAAAAAAAACAGCATTCAAAAAGGGAAACGACAAGAATAGATCTTTAGCACAGAATAAGTAATTCAATAGGAGGCAAAACATTTCTCAAAAAAAGCACCCATACTATGCATGGTTTAACTGCCTGAAACAATATACGTTCAAACGCAGATGGATGTTTTACAGGGTACGTTTTCTAATCTTAACAATTCCTGTGTTTTTACATTCAAACAGAGCATGATATCCCCCCCCCCCCCCAAGCAGTTGTCTTAAATAAATGAAAAAATTACAAAGCATTTGATTCCTTCCCAAACCTTAGTGTCTTCCTGTTATATTAGGAATTCTACAAATAGAAACTTGCAAATTACAAGTAGTCTGGGCATACCTCCTATTTTCATGAAGTAGATACTTTTGCAAACTAAAGTCCTTTTTAAAGTTCATAGAGCCACGTCTGCAGGAACTGATCATACCCGTTTGTACATGACCAAATCCAAACAAACCATTTCTCCACAATGCAATGCAGCCAAGAGATATCAATACAGTTAGAATGTATGAAATAGAGATATATTAGTCCAGCTCATATTGTCTAGTAGTACAGCAGTTCAAAAAAGCACCATATCTAACACAATCGTCATGTTTAACAAAAGGGAAACGGGCTTAATCTTGTCAAACACAGCACAAAGCAATCAGAGGGGCTGATCTTTGATGAGGGAGATGGATTATAATCAAATAGAGGCTCGGAGTTTGGCTATCATTCTTGGGTATTAACTGTGGCTGTGGCACATCCACAGACCGCAGGAGGGTAATGACAGAATAATATCACTAATATGAAAAGGGTCTTTGTGGATGAAGTTTTTAGGACTGCTTTTGTGCAATTGGCAGACAACTGTCTGGTGGTTACAACTTCCAGTAATGCAAGTTTGGTGGGAGCAGCAACAGTGATAAGCAGTTAGATGAGCCGTTTTGTGACCAAAAAGGGAGAAATCGTGAAGGTATGGTCAATTTTAAATGGACTACTTGCATACCGCCTTTTTAGTCTTCCGAACACTCAAAGCACTTTAACACTACATGTCAATCACCCTTTCACACCCATTCATACACTGAGATGGCAGGGACTACCATGCAAGGTACCACCTGTCCATCAGGACTATCTAACCGTTCACACAAACATTCACACACCGTAGCGGCAGCCTTTGGGAGCAATTTGGGGCAAGTGTCTTGTCCAAGGTATGGAAGCAAGGCTTTGGTGGAAGACATCTAGAGCGCTGGATTGATTTTCTACGGGTGAATTAAAGTGCTTTTAAAAAAAAAAAAATTTTTAAATTATCTGTAGCTTACAACTTGAATATACGACAGTTTTCCAAATAATACTAGCCTTTTTTTACACACACACACACACACACTATTGTCTACCACCCATGATAGAGCTGAGCAAAATGCTTGAGCCAAACATTGGACAAACATGCAGAGAATCTCAGCACTGGATCAATCACCAATCAGTCCGGTTACGCAGCAGGCAGTTTGATTGAGTTCCACCCCTTGATAAGGTGCATTGCATTATTTAGGGTTACATGTGGAAGCTATTCATTACCCACCTTTCAATAGCTGACACAGGCTGATGGATAGTTATCTTGTTCGACGAAAATTATTCATTGGGCACATTACACAATTTTAATGAATGGTTAGATAATGCTGAGCTGTTAGCTAGGAGCTCCTTAATTAACATCAATATCCATCTGAAGTGTCCGCAAACAGAAGAACGGTGTGGGATTGTGTGCTGGGTGAGAAGGGGTGATGTTGAGTTTCAGCTCAGCTCCACTCTTGTTTCACTTGAAATTATGATAAAGAGCAATCTTTTTTGTTTAGAATATTTGAAAGTTACTAAACATACCAAATAAAATCACATAATATCCTGTGACCGTATCATAATAGTGATACACTTCATGACTTTAATTTGAATAATTATGGGAATCGGTCACTATTTGACTAAATGGGTATTATAGTTTGATGAATGAACTTTTGAAACCACTACCTGTCTATGTGTGCTGTATGGATGCATAGTTTGAGTTTATATTCTGAACCTTATTAGTGCCCTTGCACATGTCCTTCGCGTCCTCTCCCCTAGGCCTGAAGTAATTGTCACGGATGTCAAGCAAAGAGAGAATAAAGCGAGGAAGCAGAGGACCATATCCAGGCAGGACATTGAGGACAAAAGCCCAGTCAGGCGCTGCCTTGTGGGGTTGTGTTGACTATAACGGGACCCTTCTTCTCCAGAGATCAGAAGGAGAGGCCCTCAGTTTTCAGAGGGCAGGTATTTTGGGTCTCTGGGTTTCATCCAGACATTAGCACTGAGAATCCTTGCATTTCAAATACAGCCTAATGGGTTTGTGCGATAAATTGAATTAGGTCGAATTCTTCTGTAAAATGTGCAATTCATCAATATTTTTATTTTGTCTCTTGTTCTAAAACAGTTTTGCACAAGTACAGGGCTTAAAACATAACTGCTTCAGTCATGTTTTCGTCTAAATGCATTTGTGCAGAAAATAAATTAAAATCGTAAATCACCCCCCGTAAGACCGTAAAAAGAGTTATCAATATTTTTTCCGGCCATTTCACCCAGCTGTACAGACCGGTCAGCAAGCAGTGAATGCAACACACGCTTCACTACCAACAAAACTTTACTCCTCAATTTTATGTAAGGCAAGTAAAGCTCCCCAGGTGCACATACTGTATATACACTCCCCCACAGCACTGCGGCACGATCATACACAAATCTTAACCTATATACACTCAAGCCCTCTTTTTTTCTCTTCAATGCACACACACACACACCCTATAAGCAAATGGGAGATGGAGGACATGTTTGCGAAATTGGCTTTGAGCCCCTCAATAAGTCATGGGTCCAGTCAAGGAATTGGGGTTTGTGGCAGCAGAGACACTGGAAAAAAAGATAAACATGCTCAGCGCTTTCCTTTTAGGGTTCATTACTCTGCGGTCCCGGGTGAGGCAGAATTGAGAAGGAGTTAATTTCTATAGCCAGTGAGAAAAAACACATTAACTGAGACCTATCCGTCTTCCCAGTGCTGACACCTCCATTTAAATCTCTTATTTCTAAAGGATGTAGAGGGAAATCGTCTTCTCTATGTATGAGCACGCACATAGGAGATGGGGGGGGGGGGGGGGGGGGGGTGTTGCCTTTTGCAGTAAAAAATCTTTCATTATGATATTTTCAATTTAAAAAGAGAACAACCTTTCCTGCTCTTTTGAAAAATGTAGTGGTGTTTTCTGTGGATTAATTTTAGACATCTGGGAGTATATATTCATAATGCTAATGCAGGTTGCTGTGTTTTCATCTGCTCCAGTGGGTGAAAACTATAATAATAATAATAGAATAGAATATATATATTGAAAGGATAATATTGTAAACGTGGGTTACATTAAAAGTACACTTGACATTTCATCAAAAAGAGCACTATAATGAATTTATGGTGAACTATCGGCTATGTAAAGAGGAAAAATGACATTAATAGGTTCCAAGTCGTGTGCACGTGTTCAATCTTTTATGAGAAAGTTTTTTCTCTCTCTCTTTCCAACTTTTTAGTGCTCCCCCACCCTCTCATTAATCTTTACCTAAATCTCTAAGTACCTGGCTATTATATATGCTAAGTGGTCTTGTCATTGTGTCCCTGGTTACCCAGTGTAATGAGCAGCTTTAGAAAAAGGGATCTGCTGGCCCCGGGTGTCACCAGCTCCCCAACGAGACCAGCTTTGTGCCAGGGCTGCCAATAGTATGCCCCATTAAGAAACAATGCCCAGCGCACACACACTTATTAGCACTAGTCAGAGAAATAATTAAGAGTGCTGGGAAGCCCTAGGTCGCCATCATAAGACTATTATTAGAAGAAAGCCAAAGTGATTGATGCTATTAGACACTGTGTATACGCTAATATCCTCTCCTACTCGACCCCTCTAGACCCATTTTTGTCCCATTTGGGGGGGGGGGGGCAGTGGATCTTTAGAGGGAAATAGCAGGTCAATATGTGGCAGGTCAAGCACTGCCACATAGAATAAGTATACATCATCTGAAGGGTGGGAGCCTGGCGATTAATTTGAGACGCAGCTCTGCACCGTGTGTCAGGATTTTCAAATGTTGAAAGTTTAGTGCATAAGGACTTAGAACATTATGATGGAAGTATATGAAGGCCATACCCATGCTCAATTATGTCTCATAAGTTGTTGTCATTTTTGTGTTGATACCATTTGTTACATAGATTTGACCATTTATTAAAGAAAGTCAATCCATGATGTGATTTTGTATCAAAAGCTTTTGACATTTGGAAAAGTGGATGGCGATTACTTCCGTTCTGGATACAGAAACTCCATCACACATCCTCTGAATGCCCTAGGTCTCTAGTTAGTGGTTGTAAAGCTTCATGAGGTTGTGATTATCCTAAAGAAAAAAAAATGTCAGAATAGGCAAAAAGACATTTAGACTGCATGCACAAAACTGCATGGTTTTTCCCCAAATGGAACTATCATAAAGTAGGAATAACTGTAAAGGGGAGACGCGTTGTTACCAATCAAACACATTTTCATGGGTTGAAAGTTTAGAGTGTATAAGAACTTAGAACATTATTGAGGTGAGAGGTCAAGGGACCCCGTGAATATGGCAATGCCAGTTTTTGTTCCCGACAGGCTAGCATGTCATACCAGTTCTCTTTAGCCCTAAAACTGAGCCTGCTACAGCCTCTGAAAGAGGGTATAGTCGGCTAAGGATGCCAGCGTTCGCAAGGAGTAGAAGAGTTTGGACACATGGTGTTTTTTGTGGAAAAGAACTTGAACATTATGTTACAAAATAAACATGTTAAATGAACTTGCTATTGTGCTACTGATGCACTGGTAGTACAGCATAAGAAACCTTAACAACATAATTAGTTTAAGAGTTTGATTTTCCAATAACTAAAAGTCATAGATTCAGTTTAGATCTGTGATCACCTGTTGTTGGGCAAGAAACCAGAAATACTACAGTTTTAAGTGGTAGCTACTTAATTCACAAAATGAATATTAATTAAGTTAGCCGAATAAAATGTCACAACCTGTAGCTACAACCTGAAAATGAGATGAGGAGCAGAAGATATGAAATGTTGATTGTTGACTGATATTGTTTGCTCTGACACACTCGGAGCAAACTCAGAGGTCCTGATTCAGAACTATGAGCTCAAAATATTGATTTGCTATGCATAAAAAGTTGAACCAGGACTCTGCTGAATTGGATCGGCTCGGTCTGTCTGTAGAGACACAAGTGAACTGTGTTTTTGCGGTTCAACAGAGTGATCTGTTGTTCACTCACAAACACTCTTTTGCAGAGCAAAGTCAGCGGCTTGGAGAGAGCACAATAGCCAACGGAGAAGGATTTCAGTGAAGCTGTTATGGAATTAACATGAATTAGCTACAGCTGATAAAATCTTTAACCAACATTGGTCTTTGCTACTGAAAAATGTCAAAGAGATAAAAGGTTCGATAAGAGCTTCGTCAGCGTCAGAGCTCAACAAATCTAAGTATTTGTCTGACTTTGAGCTGAATCCGAACTGAAACTGGCAATCGGAATCCAAGCCTATTTAGGAGGGGTATCATCAACCGGAAGCCAGTCCACAGAATCAAGACTGGGGCCGATCCAAGGCTTTTTTGATGGCTCAATATCGCCATCGGGCCCAATCCATTTCCAATCCTTTGTTTATTTGCTCTGGGTACCCCATCTGTCAAAATTGCCCCTTTGAGCTCTGTTAAAACAACGGAGGTCTCCTCACGCACAGTGTTGTGAGCACGTCAGCTGTATAGCGCAGCCGGCAGTTTTCTGTATTAGACTCAGGTTGGGATTGGAGTCAAAAAATGTGATCGGGACGTTGCTATTACCATAATCTACTATTTTAATGTATAACTTAATACCACAGCTTGAATACATTTCTGAGAACTAATCTTTAGTCTGAGTTTCACTGTCGGTGACGTTATCGTTTATGACGCGGCAGCTTCTCTTTTCTCTCCTCTTCGGAAATATCAATTTTTGAGGGAATGCTAATGTAATTACCAAACTTTTGGGGTTCCCAACAGTGGACAACACAATCTGTACAACATATTATTGAGTAGCAAGACGCATAACTTAGTTCCCTTTTTTGCTGAGCAAGAATTGAACACCCATGGAACATTGATTACTACAAATCTACTGTATTTGGCCCAGCTCAAACTATACATACACGTGCGTACACTCCCACTGGACCCAACCTTCAGGGAGGCAAGACTTGCCTTTACAAAGTGGAAAATAATTTCCAATACATATTAATGAAGCAGAGTAAAATCGATGCCCTTGGAACTTTATGATAGTGTGTGCCAATGCAATGCTGCGACAGCATGTGTGCATATGTGTGGCTCAGATTTTGGGGGGGGTGGGGGCGGCTGTGCAAGCTAACTTGGCTCAACAATAAGAGCCCTCATCTATCATGCTGAGCTCAGAGTGTGATGGGGCCTCGTAGTGACCCTGACGATGAAAAAGCCTATCAAGTCTGGCTAGAAGGATTGGGAGTGTTTGAGTGCTCCACTACTGTATGTGTAAGCAACTTTAAATGGTGGGTTAATGATTCAAAACACAGAGAGAGAGCTTCCATTAATGAGGTTTGGATGTGCAATCATTCTCACATGCACATATTTGTGTTAACTGCTAAATGTGTCTGTATACTCGCACATGTGGACAGCCCCACACACACACACACACACAAACACACACAATAAAATACTGCTTCTGCAGCAAATCGCCCCGGACCAGCTTGTTCATCAAGGGCCGAGCTTGTGTATTGAACAGAGAGGGAATTACAACCCCAGCAGCACTCGTGGCTGACACAGCCACTTACCACTTGACCAATAGGCCATTTTCACTCAATGAATTACATATTTAACACATTAATAACAAAGGCCGCTGACTACTGTACAGAGGGAATAAAAACAGGTGAGGAGGCAATTATGAGTGTGCTCACACCTGTAATTTAAAATGTAGTCTTCAGGCACAGAAAAGCTCAAACTGTAAGCTTTTGTAGGCTTTTTTTCCAGTTATCATTAACTGCTATTTGACACAGCAGTGTTTACACATGCAGAAGGTGTTTTGAATAAATTTATTGGGTCTCAACGGCATGAATTGAAATGTGTAGGATCATGTTCATTTTCCAGAAAAGAAAGACACGTTAATTAAAAGTGTCTAGCTGCAGTAACAACACACTCACACACACACACACACGTGCACACACACACACACACACACACACACACGCACACACGCACACACACACACACACACTGCAAATGCAGCATGGTTGAGCTTATTGTTATTCCTGTGCTGTGTTGCCACTGTATGATCATGCTGATACCCTGGGGCAATTTGTTATGGACATCAGAGGAGCAGCAAAGGTCACACGCAAGACAAACTATCCAGCCAGCCTATCATAGGCACCGCTGATTCAGCACTTTGAAAGACATCACCTGCCGAAGTTGAGAAAAGAACGGGACAAAAAAAAAAGTAGTCAGGGACATGCAAAGGGGGTACAAATACTGCCTGTCTTAAATTCAAATCATGACCAAGAGCATTAGACGTATGCAACATAGTAAATACCACGGGATTTCATTTTGGATAACAGATAGATTTTTTTACGTTTTTAAATGTCACCAAGTCTAGGGCATCTAATCTTAACATCTTGATCTTAAACAATACTTGATCTGCCAAAAAATCCAAACTCTTGACATAGTATATGTGGATCTATGGGGCTGAGGACTTCTTCCCATTCATCCATGTAGTGCAGTCACTGTAAAGGCCAAACCTATCTTAAAACAATTAGATGGAATTTCACACTCAATTTTACAAAAAAACAACAGCAGCACTGAGCCATCTGATAGATAACGAGCTGGAGCAGTTTCTGCATAATCCATGTTTTAAATTGTAACACTCATAAACTAGCGGATGATTATTGGTGAGCATGTTCGTGTGACACATCTGTCTTCCTATTTATCAAACAAAAATAATATTGCAAGTATGTTTTTTAACTACCATTATGCAGGAACAGATAAGGTGCAGAAATTAAAAACGCATGAGACATAAATTTCTGCCTGAATCAGGATATGAGGGATTACGGGCACTGTGGCCCCTTGATCATTGTAATTAACACACACAGCGGTGTCACAACCCCTAGCCACCACCTAAACAGTCAGCCAAAACTGGGCAGATATCCACAATCTCCACAAGTGGGATTAAATTGGTCTGTGTTGTCATAAACTCCATAATTTCTGACCACTAAAAAGGTACTGAAAATTGAGTTGCGTATGAATTGTGTAAATATTTGACAGTGACAACGGGACGTCCAGAAAAGCACTGGAAGAGATAAGGCTAACTGAAGCTCTTTGGGGCAAGAGTTAGAGACAGCGAGAGATATTCTGAGTAAGAGTTTGAAGAGAGATTGAAAGAACTGGAAAGACAGAGACAAGGCAAGAGTCAGAAAGACTTTCACAGGGGAGAGGGAGACAGGAAGAGCGAGGAGTATTTAGGTCTCTTTAGTGCTGAGTTGCAGCCACTACTTGATTGGGTGCTTTGGGAGGAAATGGAAAAGCTCTCCAGCCAGGTGCTTATCTCCGACCAGAGCTTACAGAGTCAACCGACCGCCAAACTGCTTTACCCCGACTGCCAGACACTCACAGGGGTAAGTTCCAATCAGCCTGTGAGGAGCAATGTCCAGGAAAGATATTTCCACCAAGCTAGTGTAACTTTTCAGTAGCAGATATGTGCTTTCTAAACTCCTGTGTCAGTTCAAAACACTTACATTTATGTTTCAAGCACTGTGAACTCCTATTTCAACATTTTCCCCAAAGGTACCGACCGTGCCAGAGGGCAGAAAGATGACACACTAGTTGAGAAACATCATCGGTAGATGATCACAGAGGTGTAGTTTTAGGATTAGTTTATAGACAGTATCTTCACGGTTGTGGTTGGAGGGGCACAGCAAGCAGGAAGAGAGATACACTTAGTTAGTCATATCGTCAATATTGAACAATGTTATTGCAAATTGCAGATTTTCCTCACATCGCGCAGGCCAAATCAAGTTCACAGACCAAAGGACGAGACAAAGTGCATGCTGTTGGATGTGTAAATGTTTCGTCGGCCTGGTATTTGTTCAAGGGTTTTCCAGCTGAATGGAAATGATCTTCCATCAGAAGTGCTTTCGTTACTTCTGAAGAAGGTTGGATGTACCACGAAAAATGCAAAAAAAAAAAGAAATCGCCGAAGCACAAGTTTAAGCTCATCTAACACTTACGGGAAGCTGTGAAACAGCTTTGCATTCCCAAGTCCAAAATCATGCAGTATTTTCAGTCTCCACCTTATGGCAGACCGTTCAATCAGTTCACACTTTTAACTACATACGCAAGGAAGAATTTTTAATTATCAATCTGTTCATGTGGATCACCAAAATCAATTCAAAATATGCTTAACAGTACTTTTAATATGCTTCTCAACGATGATGATGCATTAAGGAGATCATGTCCTTGGAGTGTTCAATGAAACGTGACCCATTACAAACAACAGTGTTGAACATCAGCGCATTCTAGTTTCATTATGGCTGTCAGTCTAAAAGTTGAAAGTCTAAAGATTGGTGGTTGGGGGGCTGCTGATAGAGAAGAGGAAAGAAAAGGTAGAGTCCAGAGAGAGAAGAGGACAGATCGAGAGCGAGATAGAGAGGTAGGTTATGTGATGCTATGGGCCTCTGTGTCCTGCAGGGGATTACAGATGGCCCTCGGAATTAAATCAAAACTGTGCTGACTGCCAAGGAATGGGCTCTGCGACACATCGGGTGCCACATGAGAGGGGGGTAAAACTGGCGCAGAGGGAGGAGGCTGAAGGCGAGGGCTGCAGCCATAGAGTGAAAATCGCCTTCAAATGAGTTTTTGAAATATCTAAAAATAAATTGCCTTTGAAAAAGCTCAACAGACAGTAGATATGCGGGCTGGATGGGGGCCAAGTGTAAAGTTGCCCTCTCCCTCCATTTCTCCTCATCTCTGCCTCTTCTATACCTTGGCATCATTCGGTTTCTCACGTCTCGTTCCTTTTCTTGCTCACTCTCACTCAGACACGTACACCAGGTTGCATGCAGATACTGTACGACCACATGGGTTTAAACAAAGGTCAGGTCTCTCATTTAGTAACCAATTAACAACAGTTGGATTAGAAGATGAACAAAGCACCTTCTCCTGGCTGATGATATGTATCTAAACACTGTACTTGGGGATTCATTCCAAGGGCCCAGCAGATGGTAAGGTCTATTTTTAGAGGACAAGATTGAATAATGTATAATTGCCTCGGCCTCCTCATCATTTCCTTTGCACATGCTGCGTATCATGCTTACTTACTTCGACCTGTGTGTTCCTTGTGGAACATGATGAAAAGTTTACCACCCTTGGGCAATTTTCTCCAGCCGTTGCCACATCAGTCCATTCTTCTTAAACTCTTGCCCTGTGCTCCTTCTCCAAGGGTTTCTGGGTCTTCCTCGCCCTTTTGGCTTTGTAGGTTCCATCTCAGTGGCTGCTTGGTTATTGCTGTTGGGTATGACCGATCCATCTCCACCTTCTCCTTTTCAGCTGTACTTCTATTGTTTCTTGTTTGGTGTCGTTGATTGTGTTTGGTCAGTAGATCCTCAGGAGTCGTCTTGAACAGTGATTCATAAATGACTGCAGCTTGTTGGTTGGTGGTGGTTTTCTAGGTTTCTAATATTTTTGGATTTCCATATTCCGTATAAGACGTTAAATGCTGTTCTTGCCTTTAAAACTTCCTCTAATCCGCCATCCACAGTTACAACACTTCCTAGGTAAGTGAATTTATGTCTGATTCTCGAATCTTATAGGATTTTTGCTTTTGTTGCTGATCCACATGCTTTTGTTTTTAAGTCCCTTTAATTTTGAGTTGAAGCTCAGATGCAGATGTTCCAGCAGCTGGGACTAGTCCTGCATCTGTTGGTGGGTGTGTGAGAGAAGTGAAATTTCATCAGCAAGGTTGAGGTCCTCAAGCGCTTCGGTCAAGCTCCACTGGATGCCGGTTTGTTTTTTGTTGGTTTGGTTCATGATCCAGTCGATACATAAGAGGAAAAGAGAGGGCAAGCAGCCCCGTCTCATCCCGGTGAGCACTTCAAACTTTTCTTTGGCGCATCCCTGGTGAAGCACTTGGTACTGCATCGCATGATAAGTATTCTTGATGATGCTGATTCATTTTGAGGGGGGGGGGCTCCATAGTGTGCCACGAGTTTCCATAGCAACTCACAGTCTATGCTGTCGAATGCCTTTTCAAAATCAATGAAATTGACATAGACGGGTGTATGCCATTCTATGGATTGCTCAATAATGATGATGAGGTAGCAATTTTGTCGCTGTGCAATCTTCCATGCCTGAAACCTGTCTGATTTTTTAACATACCCCTTACGCAGTCGCTCCGGAATAAATTAAACACTTTGCCTGGTGATGATAGCACCATGATCCCTTGATTATCATTACAATCCCAGAGGTCTCCTTTCTTGGGTGTGATAGCAATGAGCCCGACTCTCCAGTCTGTTGGTATGTTTCCATATATCAGCTTTTATAGCATGGTGGTTGAGGTTTCAACGTCAGCCTGTAAGGACCTTCTGCCTTGCCATGTTGCAAGGCCTTAATGGCGTTTCACTTCAGATCTGGTTGATCTCAAGGATTGGAACCTGTTCTGTAAGGTGGTCCGATACATTTCACTGGTTCTTATGTCCTGAAATAGCTGGATATTGAAGTTGACACATCGTTTTAGCTTAAGTTGTATTTTTGCTGCTGGTAGGTGGTGGTCTGACCCAGCGTCTGCTCCCATCTTTACTCGTACATCAAGGAGAGAACGCTTGAACTTCCTGTTTATAAATATGTGGTCAATCTGGTTTTCAGTAGTGTGATTAGGTGATATCCAAGTTGCTTTATGAATGGGACCACCATCTTTGAAGCTGATGTCACTATGTCACTCACAGCTCTGTACAACATGTAAATGAAAATGTGGCATCTATAAAATGCAAATGAACATCCAAATGAGTTGAGGGACATTATAAGATTGACTTTTTTAACTCCGCAGTTCACAACTTTTGTAAAAAATAGGCATACTACAATGATTGATTGAGTCTGGCTGAAATGTCAAGTGTATTGTAACAATTGTACTTGAAATAGTTTCATCATCTGACCATCATTTCTCAATAATAACGAATGGTGCACGCAAGGACATGATCATCCTTTAAATGATCCATTGTTTTTTCAGAGAAAACTGATTTGGTATGGTAATTCCTTACAGGAAACAAAACCAGATCATTCACCTACCTAACAACCCAAATGCTTGATAGCGGAATATGTTAAACTGCTTCAACTAAAATTGTCCCATTTGTTCAGATTTGTAAACACTTGGTTCTGCACACTCTGCTCATTCCTGAGGCACACAATTAATTATATTCCCCACGGCTTACTGTTTCTGTGTTATTGTTTTCCTTGTGTCTTTTCATAGATGCTCAAATGCTACAGTATAAACTATGTACTGTCAGGCCCAAACTAAAAATTATTAACTTCCTGAAGAAAATCATAAAGCTTTCACCAAAGATACAAAATAAATAATAAGTTAGTGCCTACCCACCATCTTTAGTCTACCCCTGAAACATATACTGTATAGCGTAAGTAGTTAAAGCTAGGGTAGGCAATGTATTTTAGAAGCATTTTTTTATATTTGGGGAAATTCTCTTCACATCCGTAAACTAATTGAGGTAGTTGGATACAGTCAGGGATGACAACGAATCACTGCTCTCCTCTCTCTAACTCTGTTGTGCACACGTCACCCAGCAGTAGTCAGACAGTGCACGTTCATGCGTTTTCTCTTGCTGGTTTCTGCAAAGGTGCCTACCCCATGCTCTAAGTGCACCAGTGAATTACTTGCCTTTTATGATGGTGACCTTCTCTGATAAATCATAAAAAAATATAATTCCACTTCTATCCCTCCTGAATTTATATACATAAACTGCTGGCATCACTTACCAGTTAATAAAGCATTGATCATAGAACTCTTTACATCCCCAATAAACATTAACAGTAGTAACAGTTGGCTTCTTTTTACAATAAATGTGTCTTTTCTATAGCCTGTTTTAACAAACCATTGGTAAGTATGGAACCTGAGATCGGTCTCATAACTGGAACAGGCTTTATGTGAATTACCATGTGTGTTCCATCCTAATAATATTTGATTTCACTTCATTTTTTATTTAAAAAAATGTTATCTATTTGAATCACTGCAAAAACATGAGGTGTGGGCAGTGATTCACAGACCTGAAGCCAGGCTGTGTGTTGCAGCACGAGTACACATATGGTGGTATGGAGCTAATAAAAAGCAAAGCTATATGCAAGAAAAAGAATATCTCAATAAGACATCCAATATAATTTATTTAGCAAATGAAACAAAATAACTTCAGCTTCTTAGCACTCTCTAATGACTGCTACTTTCAATAGGATGGATGGAGACTTACCTCACGGTCACTGTCCATGGTAGCATGGACCCTCATTGCTCCCTTTCCACCCCCATGGTTACTCTAGTAAAAGTGAATCCAAGGAGCCATGTCTCAGCTTTTCTCCCAACTGCTTCATTATTTCTTATTCACATTGCTTCCAAATAAGCTGAGAACCGATTGTTGACGACAGCACAAACAGAGGTGTCTGTCCATAGAGACAGACTGAAAGATGCTTGTTGAATTAGCATTCTGTGGAAAGCACCGAGTGATAAAGTGAGTTGGGATAGAAAGATGTTGGATTTTTTGGCATGCAGGCTTCAATCAGGTTGTTGCAGCTATGCATCTTTGTCCAAATATTTGGTGACTGTTAAAAGTGAGACATTTTTCAGGCTTGAGAAGTTAAACTATATTAATTTTGAGCACATTACCAAAAATCTGAGAGGCAGTACAGCAACTAATAATACAAAAATGACAAGTCAACTGAAAACATTTCATTTCTCTAACACTTAAAAGGATTATTTTGCAAAAGGCTTGGTTACATGTGTCTTCTAGAGTACCCGCCTATAACTTGGTGATTCTCAGGGGACCGTGGGACTGAACAACCTAGGAATTTGAAGTAACAAACAAAAGGCTCAGTTTTCCTGGAGTATGAATTTACATTGATAAGGATAAGGGGACAAGATGACACCAAGAATGAGTCTCGCTGGTTAGAGTCTAGCATAGACACACCACATCTACCATGTCTGACAGTCAGCTAGTTTCCCAAGGACTTTAAAGCACAACAAGACAAAAAACATTTCTATCTGTGAAGACACTAAGATCAGCATCACATCTGCCATTAGAAATCTAAAATGACTGGCTGTGGGTGGGGTGGGGGGTAGGGAGTAGAGGAGGGCAGAAATGTCTCAAAATGCAATGCTTTTTGTCTGTCTGGGATGATGATGATGATGATGATGATGACAGTGAGCATTGGAGGATCCGAGCACTTTATGAGCCACTTTAAGCTTTTCTTAATGCGCTCCACTTCAATGCAGCTCCCCAGTAAAATACCCTATTAAAGCTGATCATGAAGGCATGTCTGCCATCAAAATGGTCTCTTTTTGTGGTATTTGCCTTTGAGGGAGTTTTCCCCCCTTCATTAAATTGACTACAATGATTCATCCTATGCATATGCAAATAGACAGAAATCTGAATAAAAATGCAGCAAGCGTCTTTACACTTGCATCCTGTGTCTGCATTACAGACCTGGGGTTTACAAAAGGTGGGATTTGGGTCAGGGGCCTATAGTCTCTTTCCTTTAGAGAGTCCAGATGTACTTAAGGACTCAAACCAAACAGAAGTCAGATTTATTTAAGACGACTCCTTCGGGGGATTAAATCTAACTTGCAATAGTGAGAAGACAGATGCCTTGGCACGGACAGAAAGCAGATTTACAATGGCCTCAAAGGAGACAGTGATCAACACTGCTCTAAAAACTAATGTACATTTTTCAAGGGCAGCAAACAATTGCTCCAAATCCCTTTGGCAGCATTTGGCTCCACTGATAAAAGCCATAAAAGAGAAAGAAAAGGAGAGGCTGAGAGACAGATGCGTCGAAGTGCACGTGGCCCAACAGGGCTGGCCTAATAACAAGATTAGCCATTTTAATTTAGATTATTCAAGACTTGTTGGCATGTAGAGACGCCCGCTGTCCCTTCGACTAGTACAAAGGCATAGTGAGAACATCAAAAAGATGAGGGAGTGACATGCTGTTTTCCAGTGGCGCTTTAGTAAGCCCAACCGCTGGGGAAAAAGCTTGGAGCTGGCACGGTCCCCTCCGAGGAAGACAAATGGGAAAAGGTCACTTATTTGGCACCAGATCACACATGCTTTAGGGAGTTTACATGAACGCAAACAAAACCCAGTTATCAACTCTACACATTACGTCGGGCTACAAATCATTTGACATTAAGTGTAGTGGTGGTAGGAACACAGCCCCCCAGAGGGTGGCACGATGGCCAGAAGAAGAAATGGGGCGGTATTCTCAGGCACAACATTACATTTTTAGAAAAACCGAAGCAAAATCAAAACAATAATCATCAGCGTGTTGGAGTCCTGTACAATTCATTATATTTTCAAGTGGCAGGATTCATTCAAACACACGTTTGCCTTCTCAGCAGAAGGCACGGGGACTTTTAACAGTGTGTTTGGAACAAGAAATGAATTTTCATGTCTCATACTCATGAGGGCAGAATGAGGAAATCCCACAGTGATGATCAATCCAACATGACCTTAGGCCTTGTCATAACATTGTCACAGTAGCCAACCAACACAGGGGCCACTGTCCATGAGTAATAAAAACTGACACCATCTCAATTTCTCCAATTACAAACACACAGACACACACCACCTCTGGCAGTGCAGTAGCAACATTAATACCGCATTACAACTGCATTTAGAAGACATTATGAATAAGCAGTGATTCACAGCAGCTGCATTCATTACGAAAACGTGATTAAAGTGGCGGACCCCTCTGGCGTCCGGGGGCCTAATGATCCCACACTGCCTTTTGTTATTCACGGTGGCTGAGGGCACGTCACTGAGCCCTGGGTGTCTGCTTGCGCCGAATGAGGCCTCATTAATAACAGGCCATTCACAAACCTTGCGTTCGTACTCAGCACTCGGCCATGGCAAATGAAAGAGACGGAGCCCTCCGGATGCCCGGCTCTACCCCGGGCACAGATGGGTCTACTCGCTCGCATGCATGATGATGTTGATGTCGACTTTTGTGTGTGTGTGTGTGTGTGTGTGTGTGTGTGTGTGTGTGTGTGTGTGTGTGTGTGTGTGTGTGTGTGTGTGTGTGTGTGTGTGTGTGTGACAAGCTGACATATGTTACTGGGCATTCATAGCTGGCTGTTAAATTGCCCTCTTTGCATGCTCTCTATTCAGCCCCATCGGCGCACTCTCCCTCCAGAGACTGTCAATGTACATATTTACATAACCCTCTAATACAATAAAACAAATGAATACAGTCCTGTCTGTGTGCTGGCCCACACTATTTGTACCTTAAAAATACACAATTCAGACAGTTTTGTATTAGACATTCTCGTCCCTCCTATCCCATCGCTCTGATGTAGTCCTTAATTACAGGGATATATTGAATATGTTTTGCTGTGTTGCTCTCCCTTCATCCGTTTAAAGGGCCAAAGCTTCCTGTGCAACGGCTTCCATCAGAAGATAGACACAAGCCAGATGAATGAGTTGTGGCACCTAGGTATTTGAGCATGGGTTTTCTATCCCAGAATCTCCTAAAACTCCAATGGATTGCACTGCCATTATGCTGTAACAAAGTTTAACAATGAATGCATTGTCAAGTAGAGCAATAACGTTCAAGACATAATCCATAGTCCAAAATAACCATTTAGAACGGATTAACTTGGACAAAAATATACAACAGCCAAAAGAACTTGTGACATTGATGTATACTAGGGCTGTCCTTGACCAAAGAAAGTCTTAGTCGAATAAATTAGACAACTAATTGATTTGTCGATTTAATCTAGTTTCAGGTTTCTCCTCAAATAATCACACAAAAGCACTAAATCTTGTGTTTACCAGAGATGTGTTCAGAAGTTTCTTGGAAATAAGTGCTACAATATGCATTTTCCTGTCCATTCAAACTTCCTCCGTTGGATATACCTCCTGTGCTCTTTCTTCCCATCAGATAGATTCTGGATAACCCCTGCTGCTGACCGTGCACTAAATTATTCAGTTGAAAATAAGTCCACATTAAAAATGCATTGACTCACAAGAGTAAGACACTGTAGAACAAACTCCAGCGCTTAACATGTTGAATTTTTTGTCATCTGCATTGCTAATTTTGATCAACTGCTTTCAGAACACATGTGACAGTAACATTTACAGTGTAATGACATTTGTGAAGACATAAAGCATGAATCTAAAGTAAAAAGATCTCACAATGTATATCTATAAGTGGAATTTATAGCTCTATGAATGCAGGAAGCTATACAAATGGTAGACAATTTCTACAGATGCAAATGTAATCAAGCACGTCTACAAACAAGAGGCTGAGAAATGCACACTCTGACACCAGTCATTTTTAAGATGTTGTAGTTAGGCTACACAGGCTCATGAGATTTGTCTCTCGTCGTCGACTACCATACATATTTTTTCTAAAACACGGTCCCATGGTGGTCCACCAGAAGGGGCGGGACTTCGCCTCTCCAGGTAAATATGCAATTTTTCAAATAAGACAAAAAAAAGATGAACACAAATATACCAAAGACAACTCAATAGGAAACAGCATGCATCAGGAAGTATCGTGATGAAATATGCTACAGAGACGCACTGCAAACCATCTCTGAAGGTTGCTGACAGGACCGAACTCTGACTTTGCTGACTCTGGACCTTCAGACCTCCCATGGACCTGTGCCGGTGGGATGGGGGGCTCAGCAGCTTATTACGCCAGGCTTAATGGCCTTGACCCTGGCCCACAAGCCCAAAGAAGAGTCCTGGAGGAAGAAAGGTCAAAGTTCGTATAGTATTAGAAGGCAAGAGGAACTCAGAGGTGTGGGATGTTTGGCAGGGTTCCATCTTTGCATCGACTATAAAAGTGAATTATGTTAACCAAGACTTTCCCAAGTTTCTCTCCTTGAAAATGTGCTTAAGCTAGCATTCAAAGTCAGCCAAGTCTGAAAGTACCACATTCTGTGACCTCAGCCCACATCTAAAGCCAATTACAATTTTATTTGTCTTTAAAGAGTTTTACTGTTACAAAGACACAAAGAAGTTGAGAGCGGTGAAAAAAGGTTGTCGGCCAGATTCAAACCCAGACCATGAGGTTATATGCGGCATGCGCTTCAGACTAGCGCTTCAGACACCCAGGTAGCTATGCAATTATATATTTTAGATGATGACACATTAATGTGCTCCACTAAGCCTATATTACCGTCACTAAATTTGACATTTAAGAAATGTGGGTACATTTACATTTTAAGAAATGCAAACTGTGGCCATTTTTCTGCATGCTGATTTTATCATTGGAAATCTTTAGCCATTCATTTGTGCTGGTATCAGTGTATTGATTCTTGCACATTGTATCAAGTATGGTTCCAGAAGCAGGATTTGGTCAATACTATCAAATTTAATCTATGAATAGTTTTCATAAGGGACTGGGATTCCGAAAAAGACAAAACACGCCCATCTTGACCTCATTATTTCCCCTCTCCATCCATCTCTCTCCTCCGCTTGCTTGCCTCACTAACTGAATTTTTCTCTCCTCCCTCACTCTACAATCACGGTACCTACCTTTTCCCTCTCTCCCCTTCAGAGGCGTTACGGACGGCTGCAACGGAGCACACAAGCAAAGCAATAAGGCCTGTTGTGAAACGGCCATGGAATCAATGGGGGTTTTAAGGAGGCAGAACACGTAGCCACAGCTGGTCAATTAGAGAAAGAACAGAACAAGCACACACGCACATATACACACACCGTAAAAGTGACTGGCCTTTAAAAACAGAGTTACTTTTCGCCTCCCGTCAGCTCTTTTACTCCAGCTTTAAATGGATCAGCATCAGAGAATCTTGGCTGAGATAATGCCATCGGTTGTGCTGGGAGGCAGATTTGACTGTGTAGACCAATAGTTTGTGAGATAAACACAAGGAAGGTTACTTTGATGGCAAAAAAGTTGACTCGTCAAGTAAGTGTGGAGTAAAGTGCTTAATTGCATTTGTAACACAGCTAGTGAGATATGACAAGACAACCTTTACAGTGGACAACACACATGATCGCAGAGAATGATGCTTTATTGCACCGTTGCTACCCTACAAAGCACCCAGCATGAGAACAGCAGTCCCTGTTAGTGAATTAGCATTGGGGAGAAGTCAGTACTGAGTCAAAACTTAATGAGGCTCAAAAAAATCAAAGAGAAAACATTTTGCCATTAAGTATGACGGAGTGACTCACTGGCGTCAAAATATGCACTTCTTTCAAGCAGCTAGCCATGTGTTAAAACAGGTGAATCTATTACCATGTTTTGTGTTGCAGCTTGACAAGAATTAAGGTCGTGGTGTTAGTGCACAGTTTGTAACTAATAGAATTTCATGCTGGGTATTTATTGCGTAAATGGAATTTTAACTAGGCTTACCAGACTCCTGCAGCGCGTGAAAGATGTTACTGGTCGGGTTTGGGAACGTACTGCTGAAGCTCTGGAGACTCGTGATTATGCAGATGCAATGTCAGGTAGAGTCAGAGACAACAACTACCTACAATATGAATACTGAAGCGGTTTCAGCTGGAAGCAGATTGTTCCTGTCCTCCCTTTTTCTTGGCTAACCACAAGAGTATCTGGCTTGACGGGGTTCAACCACCACACGTGCTGGGATAACAAAGATAATAACAATAATTATAAAACATCATCATAATCTGACCATGTCACTCCCGCAAGCATACTCGGCACAGCAGAGATTGAGGGGTGAAGATAAACGTTGACGTCTTCTTGCAGTTGAATTCTAAAGAGCTAGTACTTTTACAAGGCGTCTTTGCTAGCCTTGGCCTAGCAACACACTCGCTCACAATTTCTGCTTAGCTCATGATGTTCAATTTAGCAGTTTGCAAGACGTACAGCAGCCTGGCTTTACGAGGCTGTACTCCCGTTTGGCAGGTGTTAAACAAGCATTCATGGCACAACACAAGCCGACAGGGACCCAATTATCTTGGTCACAACAATCAGCATGTGTGAAGAGACATCAAAGTACACCTGCGAAATATCTTTTCACATCAAAGTGTGCACATTTATGACAATAATATTTCACCCAGCATAATTCTCAATAGTCCTTGGTGCATTTCTTTTGCTTCTGTTCTCCTCTCGTCATGACACCTTGTGCTAATGCTGAATACTGTAATAATGAGGCTATAAACAGGTTCATGACCTACACTGCATTTCCAATTAGGCATGGGAAGACATCGTGAAGGAGGAAAGAGACAGACACTTGATAGAGAGACAGCTCACTGACAGTTGTTTCACTCAGACTTGCCGTTACAATTTCTGCTTGTTTTTACCTTCAACACATTTTCTTGCCCTTTATTATCGGCCTCTCTGCACTCCTGTTTCTATTGACAACAGGCTGTGCTCGGAGAATAAAAGCAAAGCCTTGGCTTGATCATCTGTAATGAAAACACTACTCTTCCTCCTTTCTTCCAAACTCATACACAGTGGCAAACTCCCTCTCTTTCAAATTGTTGCATTCACTCTGTTTTGAACCATTGTATGATAAAAAAAAATAGAAATAGTGCTGATAGTTAAAGGACATAATTTAAAGAAAAGATAAAGGGAGAGGGGAGGAGAGTGGAAGAGCAGGTGGTTGGTGTGAGACGGAAACACGAAGAAACACGAGTCTTGCAGTCGGTAAACACAGAAAACTAGAGCCACAATATGGACTCAATGATAAGTGCTTCACTGACTTCCATGTGCGCGAGATACTTTCAATGTTCTCCATCTATTCACATTACCTTCCAGCTGAATGGCAAGTTACAGAGAAGTAACAGAAGGGTTCAATCTAATATCTGGTTAAATCGCAGAAAGCATTCATCACCGACAACATCCTTCACCAAATCCTCCAGGGAGTGGGATCTACAAGAAACGCTGCAGCGGCAACTTCTGAGCCAGCCAATGACAGGAGAGCTGTGAAGTTGTGTGATCACCTGGAAACACTTGGCTGCGACATCAAAGCAGGTGATTGATGTTGTACCAACGCAATTACCCCTAACCCACCCAAAATTTCTCACGCTTTAGTTTGTCAATCCAACCACTGCTCCCAAATCACCCAAGTGAAGTCCTTGTGTTCTCTAAGAAACGTTCATGTTATTTTTAGGCTGTATGGCAATTGTTAAAGAGTAAAACAATCAATAAAACATTCAGACTGCGCAATAAATTTGCTGATATTATCAGTGATTATATACTGGCCCATATGCCAAAAATCACAAGAAATTACATTAATACTTTATGCAAAGGAAAGTACTTGAGGAAAAACACTTTCATCACTACAAAGTTTGTGTAGCAGACGTTTTGTTTATGCAACTCTGCAAGCAAGTAAGTTTGTAAAGTAACCTATCACAGTTATACATTTGTGCAAATAATTGGAGGGACAACATTTATTTTCAGCCTTTGGTGTGAGCCATAAAAGCCCAGTATTAATTAGGCTCTCAAATCGCTTAGCGTTGGGACATAGAATTCTACAGAGCGCCCTCAGCCTTTTAGTCGGGTCAAATTTGAGAAAGCTGTGCTGACGCTGCAATGTTGTTACTCTCATATAGTGTACAATACGACAAGGTTTTTTTTTTGTACTTTCAAGGTTCCACTATGCATCCGTTCATTTATTCATTGCTTACGCAAAATTGACTTTCTGCAAGTAAACGTAAATTCAACTGAAAAGTACACCCTTACATTCTAATCCACAAAAAGATAACACAGCTTAGATCTGGGATTCGCTTTGCCCCAAGATATTAAATGGAAGTAATCTCTGAATGTTCTCAGAGTGAAATATGAATGAATGTGTCATATCATTCAGTGGGCATGACTCTGCAGAGCAGCTATAAAGTTTCTACAGCAGTTCAGTTGTGGTTCAATGCATGGTACTGCAGTGCCCCCTGCTGTTAACGCAGAACATTTCACCTGTTATACGCAACGTAAGAACCCCTGGAACGTCCAGCAACCTTGGGGAAAGGAACATACTTCATAATCAAGGACATTTACAGTATCAGTATTGCTTGCGTTGTTTGCTCACTGAATTGATCCAAGACAGGTACACATAACCAAAGGAACACTGAGACTGCCAGTTGCTGGTAACTCCTGCACCCGAGTGGCTAGAGATTTAAACAATCATTGCCAACTGGTTGCTTCCTGGGGGTTAAGAAGTAACCATATGCAACACAAGAACTTTATATGAGAAACTAAATTCATGTGGTTTAAGGAAAGATGAATACTTTGTTCTGCAATTTAGGTTGTATTTCTACCTAAAAAATGTCTAGTTGCAGCTTGACCACTAGAGAGTGGTTGGTACCATGGTGATGTTACATACTCTACATTAGGTAAAGAGGACAGGATAATTTTCTTTCCCCATCCCCACCACCTTCGCCTTCTCTTCGTCTACTACTACTCTTGTCTTGACCTCTCTCATAGTCTCGTGACGGTCCACACAATTACCTTCAATTATCCTCACTTCCACCTCACCAATTACATCCATTATTGATTCCAGAACCGCAGGCAGTGAGCGTTATCTATACCCAACCACGGCCCACGGTGGAGAAAGCAGAATAGGACCAAATAATAGGACATTGGTTCATTAACACACTCCATCTACGTCACACGATGTCTGACAGGAACAGTTTCGCACTGCAGTGCCCTTGAGAAACAAATTGAATGAATGCAAAATCAGTACCCTCTAAGTAGCTACAACTTTTCTAAGATGATCTACCGACCAAAATGTTTAAATGGTCACCACAATCGGAAAGCCGAATATAAAGGCAGGACTAACCAAACATCCCAAAGCTGGATTCTTTGGCAAACTCAAACAAATTCATCGTTAACTCTAAACAGTGTTCTGTATGCAACAGTGTAAAGTAAACCCATCTGTTTCTGACCATAGCTTGTCAATCATGTGGCATCAGGAGAGAGTGACATACTAATTATGTGGCATCCTGTCTGCAGATGTTGAAAGCAAAGACAGAGGCATTACAGAGAGACAATGTAGTGTGAAGGTCAGTTACACAGTACGGAAGCTGTAAATGTGGAGTAACACTGCGTCTCTCCTGCCAGATTTTTTGAATATGATACTGGCTGATGTTCAGTGATGCACAAACATAAGCTGCTGTCACCACACGCTAATGTAAAACATCCATCATCTTGAATGCACGCCAGGGCACCTGCAGAGAGCCGCGTCAATGACGCCTCACTGTCAGCTCCTGTTCCAACAAAGTTGAGATTGCCGAGTACAAAGCGCGATTTGTAATGCAATGCTGCCCCCTTGAGGTGTGACTCAAGTTGTGGATGCTGGTCTGTGGTGTGCCATTGGAGCATTAACAACAGGACGAGTGAAGTTTAGCAGGAATACAATACAAAGGAAAGATACGAAATTGTCAGAAACTTACAGGTCTATCCTTTCAGTCTGCTCTCCCACGGATCTGTCACCTTGTGGCATCACTGAAGTTGTCTATTTATAGACAAGGTTTATATCATCAGGGCAGTCCAATAAACTTTAGTTTTGCAACAAAGACAGGCAGAAATGGCCCATGTCAGGGCTAAGTGCAGTCCTTCATGAACACTGCCACATGTAGTAACCGATTGGCTCTCGAGTATATGTGAAGCTATAAGAGAAGATAAAAATTAGGCCACTTCAAAAAACTTTCATGTGAGTTTCTGTAAGATAGACCTAAATATCATAGACACTCAGGGGCCAGTTTATTAGGTGCAGCCAGCTAAAACTAATGCAGTCTCATGCAACAGTCCTGCCATTAATCCTAATGCTCCGTTCTGGTTACAACTGTTTGAGAGATGTGTTGATTCAACTTTTATGATCATTTTGGAGGCTGAAGTTTGTGCTTCTGTTGAATTGTATTGCGTTGTACTAACAGGTGTTTCTATTATTTTTGTCAAACACATTTATATCAATGAGGGTAGGCTAAATAATAAAACACTCTTTTTACAAAGCAGCACAAACTGCAGCCTCCAAAATGATCTCAGTTTCTCAAAAACTGTTTTAACAAATGCCTAACATTATAACCTTCATGACAGTAGGATTTATTGCAGGACTATTGGATAACATTATTAGCCTTAGCTACCTGTACCTAGTTATGCACCCGAGTATAACGTTACATGTCAGCTGGTAGGTCCTTAAGACACATAGTAAACATTTTGTACAGATTTAATTATTTAAATACGTGTGTCTTAATCTATGTTTTTATACAGAAATGCTACTAACCTCTTGGGGGAATAAACAACTTCAGGTAGAAAGTGACACAGAATGCCTGAAGGACACAGGTGTTGCTAATTGGAGTAATTGGAAAGTTTGTTTTGATCCAGCGTTATTTACTCTTTGTCAGCAGTGACGTTTTCCCAAATTAAAACATTAACCTTTGTCAACACCAACGCTACATAACTAACCTCAACTGTTTTTGTTTTATGATTGTAGCCCAACAAGCGGATAACTTTTCAGCAATGGTGGTCTGTGACATGCTTCAGTTGAGTTCAGACTGTGTCATTGGAAAGGGGCGTGGTTTGCCAGGTTTTATGTGGCGTTCAATAACTATCGGAAATATAATCCACAATAAATGGTGCAATTAATGACCCATCTGGATTTGATATAAAGGCACGATCACTGTGATAGGAATAGGGAAACGTATGATGCCCCTTTTAATGTTTCAATACATTATGTAAACACGCTAAAACCATTCGTGTGCATGAAATGAAGGCTAAAATACAGAAAGACTTGCCTTGCTTTGCATAAACATTGGTGCTTCACATTTTACATGTTGCGTTTCTATTTCAATTATGTGTTTTACCTTTACTTAATTAATATTGCACAGGCTTGGCAACAACAGCAAATACTTCCAAGATTATTTATTTTTATTTCTTAATATGTGCAACTACAGTATTGGTATAGAAATTATGTAATTAAAACACCGTTTATAATTCTAATGCATGTTTTCTGACTATTCCGTTACGTCAGCATATGTAGTCCTTCTATCCGCACAATGTGTCTTTCCGGTGAAACGAAAGGAATAAACAACCCGATTAGCATCGTGTTTTTCTCCAGTCTTTTGGCTAAAGGGGCTTCAAAATGCACACACGAGTGTATGCATCGTGACTGTATGAGAGAGAAGCTCGGGACGAGCACCTGAAGGCATCACTAGTGCAGATCAGTGTTGTGTGCGGTCTGCTCGCTGTGTTCGCTGCTGGCTCCCCTCTGTCGTCCATTAGAGCTCCCTCCATCCCCACTGTACGGCGCAGGCCCGAAGTAGCGCAGCCGCTCTGAGGTTAGTGCCCTACCGCGCAATCTCCATCTATTTCAGCCCCGGCGCAGCCGCATCACCGAACCCGGCAGCGTTGGGGGTTGAAAGATGCAGATTGTTGTGATGTTGACCGGAACACGGTTTTTGATGCATTTCTGGCTTTTGTGAAGAATCCTGTTCTAGGCGCGTATCGACAACAAGCTCATAAAGAGTAGAATAGCTGTGGAAGACGTGCAGGCCGCTGGGCCTGTTGTACCGCTCTGTTTTGTTTCATATTGCGCGGGTTTCATGCTAACCTAGCTTCTGTGCTACCGAGCTTTAACCGTTGCCCTCCATTGCACACTGAATGCATTTTTGTTCAGTGTCCGAACATCGGGACATTGTTGCTGCTCACGATCACAGCTAATGTCCATTCAGATGATCGAAGCTACACCGCCAAATGGTTAGCTAGCTAGCGTATTAGCCAAATGTAGTACAGTGCTAGCTTAGCTCTGTTTGGTAGTCGTTGTCAAGCGAGTCGACTAACATTACTGTACTGCATGAGCAGGAACGTTGCCTATTTAATACAGATGTATTTTTGCATAACGTTTCTTACTAGGTGATGGGGAATTTGCCTGTTTGTAGGCCATGGGTATGGTTAAACACCAATGTTATTGTCGAGTCGTGCACCGATTCGTGCATCATCCCATTGATTCAACCAGCAGATACAGTCTGTGGAGTCGTTACAGGAGATATTTCATGCCATTAAACCTGTCTGGCTGGTGTATATGACACAACTTAGACTCCTTATGCATTGGTGGGTAACATCAACAATGTCCAAGTCTCTCAAAACAATCGTGTATGGAACAGATCTGTAGAAATACATAATCCATATATATATATATACCACACACAACACACAGATGCTCTTCACTAATGAATAAAGAGACACTTTCACTGTCTCAAACTGACTACATTTAGACTTTACTTGCATATAGTGTCAGAAATTACCTTTTGGATGATTTGAAGTATCTAAGTAGTGCTAATCAATATATATTAATGTCTATAATGTGTTGAATGCTATTTTGTTAGGCAATTTCTGGTAAACACCTATGATTTAACACATAATAAATTGGAAAATAAAATATTTTCATCATTACAGTGATGCAGTAGGAAGCTATCTAGGAGGTAGAGCAGCAGTGGTTGCAGTTTTGTAATTAAATTGCTTAAGTTTAACGGTCTTTTGCATTCATGGAGTTTACATAAATACACTAATATTTGCAGATTAACGTACCAGGCAGTATGTCTGATTCATTTATATTTCATTCCAATTATGTGTGATCAGAATGACGTAGGTATGTCATCATATGTTTATAAGCACATCTTCCAATATAGATAATGGTAGATTTTGAGGACATGTTACATCATTGCCCATCCATCCATCCATTAGCTTCTGCTTATCCAGGGCCGGGTCGCGGTGTGTCCATGAAAATCACAAACGGGATTGGTGACGAGGGACAACCCTGGCGGAGGCCAACACGCACTGGAAACATTGTGCCGAGTATCCGGACACAGCTCTCACTTTGGTCATATAAGGACTGTACCCCGTATTCCCCCAGTACCCCCCCCTCAGGTCTCCCCGGGGGACTCGGTCGTAGGCCGTCTACACATGTAGACTAGATGGGCAAACCCCTAGAACAGACCTGCAAGCGTAAAGAGTTGGTCCACTGTTCCACGGCCAGGACGAAATCCGCATGGCTCCTCCTGAATCCGAGGTTAGACAACTGGTCAGAGCCTCAAACTCTCCCGGGGAGGCTGAGCAGTGTGATACCCCGACACCTGGAGCACACTCTCTGGTCCCCCTTTTTTTTAAAATGGAAACCACCACTCCACAGGCACTTTCCCCAACCGCCACGCGACACTGAAGAGACGTGTCAGCCGAGACAGCCCAACAATGTATGCAATAACATGCATCTGCTAAGATGTATATCAGTAGCCAATGAAGCAGGAATTACTCCCCATACGAGTCCTGTGCCATTAATGAATAGATTACATTTAGGGGTAAACAACAGTTTCTCATGCTGCATCTCTTCTTTTCCTCTTTCTCTCCCCAGTCTTTTTACCGTGGATCCAGCTGTGTAGACCAGGTGGCCTAACAATGGATGAGCACGTCGTTCACATGACCACCATCGAGGCCAGCGCCGTCAGCCAACAAGTTCATCAGGTGCACTTACAAGCAGAATAGTTGAACAGTGGAAATCAGGAAGGACGAAGAGACGCGCGTCCTTCTTCCCACTATTCACACGATATTTAAAAACATTTTTACAGCTAGTTAGATTGGTAGACTCAGTGGATTTAAACTAATTCTACTTGGATCGTTACTGTGTATAGGTACATGTCGCCACCTTTACCGAAGCATCCATGATGAGCGCTGAGGAAGACTCGACGTCTTCGCCAGATGACGATCCTTATGACGACACGGACATCCTCAACTCGGCTGGCACGGATGAGATCACCGCACACCTGGCGGCCGCAGGTACATCTAGACTCGACCCAGTAGCGAGAGCATTTGTGTGGATCCAAGTTAGTGGGAGTGGGTTTTATTCGATAAGAAGCATCCAAGAACACTTAAGGAGTTTTCCCAAACCAATGTCTGGCAGACAAGCAGATGATTTTATGTAATGCTTTTCACTGAACAGCAGGTGGTGCCAGTAGACTGTTTTGACAATTCTCTTTCTCTCTCTCTCTCTCAAATGGTGCCTATTTTAAATCTCACTTTCATCCTTTTAAAAAAAACTAAAATGAGATTGAATCTTGTAGGCTGTACATTCAAGACTATTATTGAAAGCAGAGAGGAAAAAAAACAGCATTCAAAGACGATCTAGAAAATATCCTTCATTCTGATTACTAGCCTCTACTTTCACTAACAATCAAAAATGCTCTCTCTCTCTCTCTCAGGGCCAGTAGGCATGGCAGCGGCTGCGGCCGTGGCAACTGGTAAGAAAAGAAAGAGGCCTCACGTCTTTGAATCCAACCCCTCCATCCGCAAGAGGCAGCAGACTCGTCTGCTCAGGTGAGCTTAAGACACCCAACAGGCCAAAAGTCCTTTATACCTCAGCCATGTATTTTCCTCTCAATAGTTAAAATGACAGAGATCATTGTTTACTCTCAGACAGAGTTGGTGTTGTACTCGTACTGTGAACCAGAAGGTAAACGATGGTGTTTGCTTACAGGAAACTGCGAGCCACCCTGGATGAGTACACCACCAGAGTGGGCCAACAGGCCATCGTGCTGTGCATCTCTCCCTCCAAACCCAACCCCGTGTTCAAGGTGTTTGGTGCTGCTCCTCTGGAGAACGTGGTGAGTGTTACAGTCAGCCGTTATTAGCAATTACTTGTGTTTCACTTGATATGTGACTCAAATGTTAAATGATCATCCAAAAGTAAGTCAAACCAATTAGCAAATAGCTACGGCACTGAACTAAAACTGTTTTTCTATCCTCCAGGTGAGGAAGTATAAGGGCATGATATTGGAGGATCTGGAGAACGCTCTGGCTGAACATGCCCCTCCTGGTGGAGACATGGCCTCAGAGCTGCCCCCCCTCACCATTGATGGCATACCTGTCTCTGTGGACAAGATGACCCAGGTCAGGCTCAATACTCTCTCTCTCTGCTCATCTATTATGGTCCAACACAATATGGTCCATTAAACAGCTGTTCCTTTGTCGAAAACCGACAAGTCCGAAACACAATGTCGGCAGTCCCAGCAGAGGGCACCAGTTGGCAACAAATCAGCGTCGCAGTTTGTGTTTTATGTGAGTGTAGCTAGAAATTGTATACGAATCACGGTTAACTATTACATGTCAGCTGTTTCACTTGATTAGTTTGATTCATGCATGTTTAACCAGTAATTATTTCTTGGTAAAGTGGGACTTCGACATTGTTACTCAGGCGGACAGTAAGCCCGATGCATCGGTAGTGTCTCCTCTCTTTGCTAGACTCGCTGTGGTACCAGTGATCAGCGAGAGGATGTGCACAGTACGCTGATCACTGCTAGATCTTACACTGCAACCGTAGCACCATTTGCAGCTTGAGTACTCTCTTCACCCGAGGGAACCCGGCTTGTTTACTCTTCCGTCCCAGTGCTGCTGACGCATTGTCAGGATCATCGTCAGAGTAGCCGGCATGACCGTGGCCCTGAGAGACGGTCCTCACCCCCCCCCCCCTGGGAGCGCGGTAGCCAATCCCAGGGCCTGGTGTGTCCTCGGGAGGGCAGGGGTTAGTTTGTGCTTGTTTTTCTGGAGGTTGTAGGATGAGATTATCACGAGTAACATGTTGCCTCACTCAGCTTGGCCAAGCCAGCTGGAAAGGTGTGTAGGTGGGTGTTTTTAGAGGTGTGTGTGTGTGTGTGTGTGTGTGTGTGTCAAGTGTTGGAGACGGGATGTTGTCCGGTCCCTGGAAAGGTTGATCAACGTTGGCAAATGTGAAAATGAGAACTCTGCAATGAAAGGGAGCTAATTCAGACTTTGCACTCCTCATCCTTATCAGCAAGGCCTTCTTCTATGCAGACACCTGCAGTAGGTTTTTACACAGCTGAAGAAACCCCAAGTAAAGTTTAGTGACGCCGGCAGAGGCCCTGGCCAGTCCGATATATATATATGGAGCATCTGTAGCAGGTGATCCTGGGTCTAGCCTGAGCCCATAAATACCCCCTAGCCTTGTTAGGACCAGGGACCTTCCTAAATGCTGATTGAACCATTGCTTGGAGGATTAGGACGGGAGGGGGGTGGAGTGGTGGGTGCGAGCACAACATGCCACTTAACTCACTAGCCACTGTAATTAGGCCATCTGGCCCTAGCACACATGCATCCACACATGGATGAGCCACAGGTGGAAATGCAAGCATCTTTTTTGCTACTAAGCCCGTCTTTCTGGGGTTAATCCAAGTTGTTCTGTCAGCATGCCAAGTGTTGGGCTGAAGTGAAGCCCCTTTACTGCAGCCACCGGATGTGTTTTTACAAAGCCGGTGTGATTAAGGATTGACCATCCATTTTCTATCACGGTCCATTTTGACACGTCTCTGTGTAGAGGTGGTTTGTGATTGTGAGTTAAGAAAAGGGGGGGTCTAAGGGGGGGGGGGGGAGGGATGGATTTATTTCTCCCGGCACCAAATTTAGCCCGTGATGTCAAGGCAGGCAGACGCTGCAGTGCCTCATTGTGCAATATAATCCCCCCCCGGTGATGCTTGCATATTACCAGGGCACTGAGGACACTGGCACTAAACCCCACCCCAGCCTGCGGGTGAGTGTGACAGCATGCTTGTTCTGGAAGTGGTGATGGTGAGGGGATAGGCATGCCGCCCACTGCCACACACGGGAAGTGTGTATGCTGGCGGATGATCAATAGCAAGCAAATCAGATTAGATTAAGGACCCCCCCCCCCTCATTCCTTGCTATGGGGCACAGTGCAAAATTATGGAAGCCTCTCATGCAACATGGCAGACAAAGCAATCAGTAGTTTAAAGACATATCAAATATATAATTGGTAGTAGCTCCATCCTGGCTCTGAAGCATGGACGTGCTATTTGAGTGCTGGTCTCTTGACTCCAGGACGAAGCAATCAGCCCACAATTACAGCAGCTTTTCTTTAGTTCCAGCGACCTGCACTAAAGACCGCCTGGCTCCCGTACTGTGAATGGTTCACTCAAATAAAGATGACCAGCACTCACTGATACAGTCAATGCACAATAATGAAACACTAACTCGAGTCCATAATGTAGCACACGTCATGAGTGACCAAAGTAAATCCCAAAAAAAATGTTTTTGTTTGACTTTGATTTTCTTTTTTACAATATTGGCCAGCTTGTCCTTGTTCACACTTTGGCTGAGTGTCCCGGAGCCTTTGCGCGAGGACAGGTTGACTGCTGAACTGCGTTGGTTCGCCCCGTATGTTCCCATGGTGTCTGTCTGACACATCGGGCTGGAGCCACGGCCATAGATCGGTCCGTTAATAAACACGATCGCATCGTTCTCCTTTTTAGAAAGCCCGTTTCTATTTGCAGGCCGTGACCACCTCAGCACCCGTCAGCGGGTTCCCGGTCGATACGCGCCCCCCCTGTTGCCTCGCTCAAGGGCGTGTGACCTTATGCGTGTTCTCAGAGAGACACACTGCGGCTTTCCACTTTTGGAGTTTTGGTGTCTGTATCATCTCTTTTCTCCACGCATCTCTCTCTCCCTTTGCCTCAGGCCCAGCTGCGGGCGTTCATCCCCGAGATGCTGAAGTACTCGACGGGCCGAGGGAAGCCCGGCTGGGGTAAGGAGAGCTGCAAGCCAGTGTGGTGGCCAGAGGACATCCCGTGGGCCAACGTCCGCAGTGACGTCCGCACGGAGGAGCAGAAACAGAGGGTGAGAGAAATACTGCAGTAATGACATCATACTTTTGGCATTTGTTCTTAGAATAAATTCGTAGAATAACTTGCCGTATTAACTTGTATTTATGTTTCCCAAAGGTGTCTTGGACGCAGGCGTTGCGGACCATCGTCAAGAACTGCTACAAGCAGCATGGCCGCGAGGATCTCTTGTATGCTTTTGAAGATCATGTAACAACGACAACCACCCATCACCATATGACCACTGCGCAGAGTATCGCTCACCTCGTGCCCCAACAAACTGTGGTACAGACCGTCAACAACCCCGATGGAACGGTCTCGCTCATCCAGGTACATTTTTAGTACTTGTGCACTTTTACAAATCCCAATCTTTTTCAGCAATTCTTCATCCTTTTTTCTGACTGCACCCCTTTTCTCTCAGGTTGGCACAGGACACACAGTTGCCACCTTGGCAGATGCCTCAGAGCTGCCCGGTGTGACGGTTGCGCAGGTCAACTACACCACCGTCACTGATGGAGAGGTACAACCTCATGTGCAATACACATGCCCACAAATCACTTTTTTATTACTACAACACACATTTATTTACCACACACAGGACTGTAGTAATACACTTGATAGATCGAATAAGACGTGTGCCTAAGAAACAAGACTGCAGCAAATTTAGGGTGTAAAGCGCACTCACACGGGAGCTCTCCGTTCAGCACCACAAAATCAAAACACGAGCCAGATAACCAACCATCCAATAACAGTAACAGTCAGTGTCACACAATCTGTATCGCCTAACCTCAGATACTCATTTGTTTTCCTTGTGAAATTATATATTTTCCCTCTGCAGGTGGAGCAGAACTGGGCCACCCTCCAGGGCGGCGAGATGACAATCCAAACCACTCACGCCTCAGAGGCCACGCAGGCAGTAGCATCCCTGGCAGAAGCCGCTATAGCTGCCAGTCACGAAATGCATCACGGAGCCACAGTCACAATGGCGCTTAACAGGTGAGGGTGGGAGGAGTGAATACGTTTTTACGGCTTTAGGGGAACATGGCTGTTAAAGTTAGAAGTAAATAGCATCTTGATGTTGTTTAGTTGACTTTGTATGGCTGACGGCAACGACACAATCCTCAAGGGTCTTCGGTTACTGGTGGTGAAGCCAGCAAACATCACAGTAAGAAGAATCCATAATTTATTCAGGCAGCCCTGACAACTGGATGAGAATGGCACAACTGTCGGGGGCAGGTTACCGGCGTCCCCCCGGAGGACGAGTCAACTGCCTCTCATCCTAGTTCAGCATCTAATTAATTAGCCTGTAGCTTTGATTAGAGGCAGGGCTCACACGTCCATGTGCTAATGACTCAGTACAATTTTGTTTACTATGAAAAACACTAGTGCATGTGTTAAATGTTTGATTGCTTCGTAGTGCGACTAAAAGCAACAGGCTTGTCTGCGGCTTCTGGAAATAGTCTTGTTTTCAGTCGTATTACTATCGGTGACGGATGTCTTACCTGCGGCCACTCTAGTAATAGGAGAATCACAGGGATTGTTGTTGGTGTAATGCTTTTCTGGAGGGAAATCAGCGACACACAATTCTATTCAGGTGGGATCTACCATAGGATCTTGAATCATGTCCCATGGAGGCCCCACGTTTCTGCAGGATCCGATTACAACGCAACAGTACAGCAGGTTGAAGGTGGTCTTTGACTGCAACTAAAACCTGTAGAGCTCTAACTTCCTGTCGCCACTTCCTGATCTACATCTTTTATGTTCCTGATCTTTCATATTGTCATCAAAAGGTTTTAAACTTGCCAGATGAATCAGTCAGACTTGCTGAGACGCTCGCATGTTGGCTGGTTCTTCACTGCAGTATTGTCAAGGCGATCATTTCAGATGTGTATGGGTATGTCCCATTGGGGCTTGTTACCTGCACCCACCTGAGTCCTCCTTCCCCTCCCCTCCCCTGTTTACCCGCGCCGAGCTACTCCGGGCTCTCTGCTCCACAGGCTCTGGAACATTTTGTCTCTGCTTCCCAGCTCCAGAGGGAGAATAGAGCCTCTTTCTCCCACTATCTCTTCTGCTGTGTGTGGACATGGATTGCCATTTGAGTTCGGCATTTTGGCCAGCTCCATCTTGGCTTTTTGCAACCTGGAAGTGATACGAGAGGCGTACACATGCAACTAAATGCTGACTAAGACATTTTTAGGCAACCAAAAACCTAACTTTCATGAACTGAAAACGCACCGTGAAAGGGTTGAAGTTCTAAGATGAAAACACCTGGAGCTGCCAACGCTGTGGTAGCGACCTGTCAATCACAGAGTAGCCCCGCCCTAAAGCATACCCTGTATTGAAGAAGACTTAAAACTAGTCAACGAGGCCATAAACTCATGATTACAATGTTTACTGAGGTAACAAACAACAAAATATTTACTGCTAAGAAGGAAAACTACAAAAGTGACACCAATATGACGGCAAGAATAATCAGAATTCAATATCTGTATTCAAGGCTCGATAGGAATTATTTTACCAATGTTGCCAGATTTTTACTGCTATTGCCTCACTGAACAACAATCCATTTGGGTGTCATCCACTTACAACCGTGTGAGTGCACCATTACTGCTTACTGCCTCCTGTCTGCACTCTCGTAGCTCCGCCTCCCCTTATCTGACCGTCTATGAAGTTCTATCTCAGATGTGATTATCAGCCAAGCTGTGAACCGTTCCATTAGTTCATAACGAAGCTGGGGGCGGTAATAGGCTCGTGGTAATTCCACCGGGTAGATTTGGTCAATAAAACTGCTTTGTTAGACCCGTAGCACCTGGCCTTTCGGGAGATGTGACAGATTCTCTATAAGTCCAGACTAGAAAAGCCTCTTACAGCTCATACACTCCTACCTCTTCACCCCTCTCTATAATAACCCTTGCCTTTGTGAGCTGACTGCGTGTGTGTGTGTGTGTGTGTGTGTGTGTGTGTGTGTGTGTGTACTTTGCTTTGTACCAATGATTGTATCTGGAAGCTTAAGAGTACATCCATCTCATATGTGTTTATTAACAGAAAATGTTAATTTTCCTGTGTTTTTTTTGTGTACACTGGTACTGGATGTGTGCGTGTGTTCTTGTGTGTTGCAGTGAGGCAGCAGCCCACGCTGTAGCGACGTTGGCAGAGGCCACTCTACAAGGCGGAGGGCAGATTGTCCTGGCAGAGACAGCAGCTGCTGTTGGGGCACTGGCAGGGGTTCAAGATGCCACAGGTACATATTCACCAATGACGTCATCAACCAGCAAAAATACACCACAAATAACAATTTACATAGAGTCATATACAGTATAAGGTCTCTTTTGTTGAACGTCTCCCTATATAATAGACTCCCAATAGTTTAGTGAGCTCTAAATACAGATATTTATTTCAACCTATTTGGGGCAGTTGGAGACTCCGGTGATCTCTCTAAAAGATGTTGGGATTATTTTGTGATGAATAGAAATATATAACAGAAAACTGAATTTTTTTTTGACATACCATCTTTCCTAATTGGAACTTGTGCGTGTTCCCCAGCCAATGGCGTGTCTAATTAGTCTCACTAAGTTTAAGCTTCCCTGCAGTAGCAGTGCGGCCTCTGAGCTCCTACGTACACTCTAATCTACTCTGTGCTGATGTGACAGATGGTGTGGTTTTTTTTTTTTTTGCGTGTGTATCTTGTAGCATATACTCCCTCCTTTTTATAATGATACCTTAGCTGTATGACCCCATCGTCAACCTCCTCGCATGTATACTTCCTTCACTGCTCTGGCAATGCGTCTGCTGGGATTGGACCAGTTTGTAACGACATTCTCCGATCCTTGTTGGACAGCATTGACAAAAGTATCTTAATGTAAAGGTAATGCTTTGTCAGTGATTAACATCAGTGGGTACGCTGCTAATCAGAAGTTGATTACTAAATGTAGACTGGAAATGTCAGGGGCCTATTCCACATAAATACAGGTATTCAAGTGAAACTAGTGAAATTTACAACATATTCTGGCCTTGCATGGCTTCTCATGTCAAAGACTCAATGCCTTTGTAATTAGGTGTGTCAATTTGATTGTTCATGTCACAAGTGCGATTCAAAAGCAAATTCTTTATCATTTCAGTTTTGGAAACTATGGTTTGATGCATTATAATTTCTTTATATTTATGTGTTTTTTTATGTTTATTTGTTGTTATTAATATTGCCATCCTTCCATATTGATTATTGCTGGTGCCGAAACAATCAAATCATCTCTAAGGCTATGAATCATGGTCATTTATAATTAGTGCAACGCCAACAAATGTAAACATCAAAGTCCATTTCTAGGAAATATAACAGGAAGTTCTGCTGAGACTCAGGGTTTAGTTACACACACTTAATCAGCTGTCAATCTTGTTTCTTATTTCTATCTTCTAGTCAGCACCATCTTACGGTGGGATAAACACACACACATACACACACTACTCTAGGGGCATGAACAGGATCCTCAGGGGCCCTGCTAAGAAGGACCAATCCTCTCCATTATCAGTCCATGGTCTAATCACAGGGCCAGCTGTCAGCATGCAACCCCCAGGTTCCCTTGTTTGTCTACATGCATTCACACATATGAATACACATATGAATATAGGCCTTTTCTAAATTAAACAAGTGTATCTGCATACCTGTTTGTACCATAAATCTGTCTTTTCTTTTAAATCACTGCTGGGAAGTACATCTCTAGATGCTTTTACCTAATGTAGCCTTCCAGCTGGATGTTTCCATTGGCTAAACAATTCAACTTTTTTTATGAAATCTGGTTACTCGAAAGGAAATTGAATTTCAGAGAAAGTACAGTAATAACAGACGGCCCTGCAAAAATATGTACAATGTATATTTGTATGCTAATGTCATTTCAAGTTATTAAAATCTAACTTCTGAGTCTTTGTAGTTTGACATCTTGCTTTCCGAAACCATAAGGAGTCATGTGGCTGCAATAGCTCACTTAAACAACTAATGGAGCTGCCAAAGCCAGTCCTCCACCTGAGTATTGACCTTAGCTAATCACTGAAGTGCTGCACGGTGGAGAGCTCCCGTTTGAAGTGCAGCGGCCCATACACACCGCTGATTGGCTTGTGTAGCGACCCTGCGCTGACACAGGCATGCAGACACACACACTAATGCATACACACGGCCACACCGCGTACAACACTTAATGTCTAAGTAACAAGGTTCGAGTGGCCAAATGAGGCCCTCCACTCAGTAAACTCTGCTACGTCTGTACGTCACTGTGCCAGGTCCAATGCCCTCTTCCCTAAGCTCTCCTCCATAATCACCGCCGGCACAATTACCTGCATCAGCGAAACTTAAAACTGTCACAAATCACTGGCGAGTGGGCTGGTCAAGGGCCCACATTAAAAGGACCAACAATTACAAGCTAGCCCAGCAACAGGGGCCTGATTTAATTTAGTGAGACTTGAAAAGATGAACAATTGTGACCATGCATTATATATTTTCGTACTTCTTGTCTTTTTTTTTTTTAAATCTTTAAATATAGGTATTGAAATGATTCAAGTCCAGTGTCATAGCGGGCATTAGCCACTGCCATCCCCTACACTGACCTTCTTGCCTGCCTGTGACAGCTTGCAGGGTGGGGCAAGAGGCCCACGTGACTGCAGCAGTAATCCCTACACACACACACACACACACACACACACACAGCTGTGCATGGCGGAAGTGAGCCGAGGACGTTCAATCGGACCATTTATCAGAAATGCCGTCTCTGTAACATGGCTGCCTCCCAAACACAGTCTAGTGACAAGATAACAGCAATAATGTGCTGGTCCTGGTGCTGGTGCTGTGTCTAAAACATCTCTGCTTCTGTCCCTCAGGACTGGTCCAGATCCCGGTCAGCATGTACCAGACTGTAGTGACCAGCCTCGCCCATGGCAACCGGCCCGTCCAGGTGGCCATGGCACCTGTCGCCACGCGCATAGACAACACCGTCACGTTAGACGGACAGGCGGTGGAGGTTGTGACCCTTGAACAGTGACAATTAAGGCCCTGGAAGGAGTAGGAGGCACTGAACGAGATCTGTTTATCCTACTGGTTTCCAGCACGTCACGCTGTGTACAATGTCAAATATATTTTAAATGTACATCTGCAGGGGAAGTGAAAGTGAGTTATCAATGTGTTTACTATGTAAAGATATTGCTTTTTGTTGGTGTAATTTTTCTCTCATTTAGCTTCATGTTTTTTTTTGTTTTTTTTGTAGCTCTGTGATGTTGAGTATTTAGTATTTATTTCTTTAAAATGAACCTTTACTTAATACAAAGATGAACCAAAAAGCCCGGGAGGAAAGCCACCACTGCTTCACCCACAGTGTGTAACTGTCACTGTTATGGATTTTCATTATCGTCTTATGTGCTTGACTGTTTCGTTTTTTTTTAGGATGCATTTACAATTCGGTGCCATTTGTCAGAGATCCCTCTTCTTCCGTCTCCCACATCCTGAATCACTATTCTAAATTTCACTGTTTCCACCTCAACCTAGAGCTCATTAGAGCTCCCAGTGAATTTCTCACATTGGATTATGAAATATTATGTTGAATTACCATCTTGTTGTGTGCTTTTTCCCTGTGCTGTTTTAGTGTAGTCCATGCACATGCCAAGATTTGTGAAGACTCAGGATATACATTAAGCTGTTTTTTACTGCTGGACTGCTGAGCTGTCTTCCTGAAGCAGCCATTTTGTCGACCAGATCCATTTATTTACAGTGCATGGATAGGGGCAGCCCTTGCTATGTTATTTTTTTAACATAAACGTGTATGTTACTGAGGAGTTGTTGGTCTGCATCACTTTGTATATCACAGGAAGTTCATATTCTTGGACAGGGGCTGCAGAATGTGTGATGCTAATATCGAAAAAAATCTTGCAACAAAAAAAAAATTGCTTGCCAAGAATCAACTTGGTTTAATGCAGCTGTAATAGTTGGTTCAACTCGCCACTATTTAAAAATAAAGTCCAATAAAATGACTTACTGTTCACCATTCACTCAGTTTCTCTCGATTATTAGCACACTGTGTTATGCCCTCGTCAAAGAGTCCCTGTGCTTAACTAGGCGGACGACTCCTTCAACAGACTGGTCGAAGGATGATGGAAACATCCAATGATGGACCACCATTTAAGCCTGATTCATATATTTCCATCATGTATTGTATGCCTCATAAAGCCTAATTGATCTGGCTACCGATATAGCAACGAATAGTGTATAACACTAAAAAAAACATGGCCTAACCTAGCCATCCACGCAAAATATTGGCATCTAATAAAAACTGTACTTAAAGACGATTTTCTATAAGTGTTTCCAAAAGAAGATGGATGTAGAGGCTATGTCTACAATGTGCTTTCTACTCGGGAGTGCAAGGAAACAAAATGGGCTCCTCGAGGGTTCAAAGGACGAGCAATAGGGCCAGTATTGAACAAAACAGAATCAGTACCACCTAGGAGCTGACTCTTTTTCTCGGGCATGGTCTCTGGTAAGATGACACCACTAACAACACAATGAAGAAGAGAAGTAAAACCTTATCAGACTCTGGGGAGAGGAGTAGGACAGGCCGTAGAAAGATCTTACTCAAACCATGCTTTGCTGTCTTGATCGCTACCTTACAGTTATGTGTTATGTGTTGATGATAACTCCCATGGACCATTCACTTTTTTTCACCAGATAGTTTTTCAGTATCACAATTTCCCTTCTGGAGAAGATTGCGTTCTTCTTCTTTCCATTTCCTACTTCTCTGCAGGGTAGGAAGGTTCCTCCAGCTATGCCAAAAGGTGTTGGGGAGACTTTGTTCTCGCCTCCGCTGCTTGCCGTAGAGATTCTTCTCATCGAATCCATCCTAGAGGGATGGGGAGTATTCACTACACGGAGACCTCCGCCATGAATGTGCTCAAGACTTCATATAGGTGAGCTTTGATGGGCCAAACTTCAACAGCATGGAATGCACCTTATGTGTCCTTTCAGTTACTCCCTCTCATATGTGGTGAGTGCAGTGGGTTGAAGACCCATCTACATCCATTGTTGTTCAGATAACCTTCCACTTCCTTATTGCTGCCTAGACCTCTAGTCCGCCGTGCCATAACCGTCCATGGACCAATTAGTGGAAACTGTTGATGTGTTGGTTTGACTACGTATGTAAAACTACTATTTGAAGACATTAATTCAATATTCACATTTAGACCATAGTTCACCGCAATTTGCATTGCTGGCTTTCAAGTGAGAAATGTTGTGGAAATTATTTTTGTTTTCTTAGTCAATGAACGTTTTCAAATAGACCAATTTTGGTTCTAAAGTTTGGTGTCTTTTCAACAGAAAACATGCTCACTGGAAGATGATAGTCAAGAATGATGGATTTATTGCGCAGCACCATTTAGTATTGACAGTATGAAAATGGAGGAAACGGATATAAAGAAGTACATAAAGGAAACAATACATTAAGCCAACATTAATAATACATTTCCATCATATATTATGCCTTATAAAGCCGAACCAATATAGCTAGCTGAAAGCCGTTCACAGTACAGGTTACATGGTGAACAATGAAATGTGCTTTCTACCGAGGAGTGCAAGGAAACAAAATGGCCACCTACAGGGTTCAAAGGACACGCAATAAGGCCTGTATAATACAAAACACCTACTGACTGTAAAATTAACTCAAAGAATGTTTTTCTCAGGTCACAACACACCTTTCATCCAAAAGCATCATAATTTTGTCTGGTAATGATGATATAGTTGCCATAAAACCCAATAACTTCCACACCCTCCTCTACAGCACAGCCCCCCATCCCCCCCCACCTTCCCTGCCGTGACAGACAGGGCCATGATTACATCATAAGCTGCCTGAACCTCCTCTGCTTTAAAGCCTGGGATTTGCTAGCCGGGCCCTTCTGTTGCAGAGTAGAACAGAGAGAGAAGCGTTCAGGCCTTAATCTATCAGGCATCAGTGTATGTCCCGCTCTTCCTCCAGATTAAAGCAGAAGCGGGTTGCATTCACACAGATGAAAAGATCCCGTTTTCGTTCTTGTTTTATTTTTTATTCTCACGTCTGTCTTTTTTTTCCAATTCGGACCCCCTTGTGAAGTTGGAAAAAAACACTCAAGGGTATGTTGGAGAAAACGTTGTATGATGTTTGAGTCACTGTAGGTGCGTGGCACGCATGCGCATCAAACTGTCACTGCAGATTAGGAAAGGCCTTATTAGCGTGCTTTCTTGGAAAAAGGCCTACACCTCATGCTACCTAAGCCTCTCCCTCCTCCATCTCCTCCGTCTCTCTCTCTCCTCACCATCCACTCAGCTACACTTAGACAAAGTGCATCTAAACCTTTCAACTGTATCATTAAAGCTGAACATAACTGAGTTATGAAATGGCAGAAGTTAAAAAAGGACAGAACTCAAAGTGATGCTGTCAGTCTCAAGATGGGGCCTTCAACAGAGTTATTATAAATGTTTAAATCATAGTAGTGTGTATGTATTTGAATACATTTTTATTTTATTAGAACTGTATAAAATGACACTGCTGAATAATACGCCTTTTTTTGTTTCATTCCAACTAAAATAACCATTATTGACAAAACGGTGAACTAAACGAGTAAAGGTAGACAAAGAGATATTAACTATGTATTACATCTTTCCCTAACGGATTCTGCAGTATCGTATTTGACGATCAAACTGGAGTAGAAAAGTGTCTTTAGCCAAAGAAGTTTCTATTGTTCACAAATGTGCTTTTGGCCAAATCCACAACCAATATTGCACTAAATTCAACTTAACCATTCTTTGTATTATAAATGATCTTAAACAAGATAATTTTATCATTATTAAATGCCAAATATGCTGCGTATTCTCTCTTTAAGAACGCCACGAAGAAATTATATAATTTTGCTAATATGTGTCCCAAAATAACAATGACTGGAGTCATTGCATGAAATGTCCTGGGTGAACGCATATTTGTTGGTTGATTACTGCACCTGCACTGGCCCCCGGAGCAATGTTTTACAAAGAAAGAGCCTCTGTGCTGCATTGCGTGTGACACTGTTACAAGTTACATCATCGTGCACCACACCGCAGTGCACTCTTCCAATCATCACATCCATCTGACTGACTTTGAACCTGAATGGATGTCTTTAAAAACCATCCAATCTAGGCAGTCAGGCTGCAGTGAGTGCTTGTGCTCATGGGGGCAATTTGTTTAGTGGTGGAAGATCGCTGGGCAGAGAGAAGGCAGCGCTATTGATTCTCCACAAGCCTTGTAACCATGGGCTTCAGTGGCCCGGCTCCACAGGGGGCACTGCAGGGTGAGAGGGGAGGGGTTGGGTCATTCTTGTTGCCCGGAGTTTTGCAGGCAGACTCTAGGGCAGAGCTTTAATCTCCACTAATCGTTTCTTAATACGTGCCCTGCACCCCCCCGCACACATGCACTCACACACTCACACATGGGCACACACATATGTACAAACTGCTCACAGTCCAAGCCCACACTTGCTCTAACAAGAGATAATCTCCTACCCCTCGTCCTGAGCATAAGGGTTGGGTCACAACTTTAAAAAAACAAAAAACAAAAACATCCTTCTCATAGGAAATGGAACCTGCTAAATTGGAATGATGTCCCTGAAAGATGAACACTTAAATGCTACCGTCTTAATTACAAAATAAATGTTGACCTGTCTGAGCCACTGGCCTGAGAAAATCAGTAAAAATGCTGTAACATAATAACTGTCTTTAAAAAAAAAATCCATTTCAGGGCCCATTGATCTTTGGGCCTAATGGAGTTTCCCCTGAAGTCTGAGCATCAGCAGACATGTTGCTGATGAAGCGTCTTCCCCATAATGTAGTCTGATAGTCTAATAATGGCCTCCTCACCTTCCCAACTCACACCTCTGTCCACCTCCAGCCCAGACACTGCGTAAGAACGACGATAATCTCATTTCACTAATGCTCTGCAGCCTGCATTAGAACACAGACGAAGCACTGTCTCAACCCGACTCTACCCAACTATGTGTGTGTGTGTGTGAGAGAGATGGAAAAAGGGGCCAGGGGGGGCTGTGGGATAGAGGGGGCACTGAAAAATGCGGTGTAACCTGAGCTGCTCGGCCCATCTGGAGAAGGCCTGCATTGACAAGGGTTATCCCACAATGCACTTTGCTGCAGAGAAGATCATTAGAGGGAGTCTGACACACGGATCAGTCTTTTGAACGTGTTTATTTGCATCACAGATAAGAGAATTTGTATGATAAAAAAAACAAAAAACATCCATCATTTAAGATTGAAAATCAGCAGGTGCACACACACACACAGAACAAACCGTTTACTTCTTACATACATCAAAGACTGTGTGGTTACATGTACACATTATACACGTCATATGTGCGTGATATGTTCTGTAACATGAGAGACAAACAAGCTAAACTGAATCAGTTTGTCCCGTGAATAACAGCTTGAGTGGAGCTCTTTCATGGCAACTAGTCCGTGCATCACCCCCACAAATCTTAGCACTTACCCACTCTCCTTCTGTTTTATTAATGGCCGACCCGCACAAAAGCAGAAGAGCCACCGCACAGGTCCGATGACGGTGTACAACATAGATCAAATAAAGCTAGCCTGCAGGCAAACTGGTAACAATACAAATCATATTAGCTAAAGCTGAAGTGTAGGCTATAAAGCAGGATTTATGCAAAGGCAGATGAAGAGGTTTTAATCCCTAGATCCCCCGGTCACCTACATTAGCAGACCCTGACCCAGATATATGGAGCTCAGTACATACAGTAGCAGCTTTTTCGAGCCATACCATCAATGGACTGTTACCAACATCTGAGAAAGACTGCCTCGCCCTCCACCCTTTTCATTTGGGAAGGGAGGAGGGGGAAAAGGCCGCATTGAAAGAGAAGGGTAAGATGACACCGCACGGTTTGCCAATTATGCCACGGAGCTAAGAGAGGAACCCCCCTGATGGCTGGCTCAAGGCAGAATAGCTGAACCTCTGTACGTGAAGTCGGCCATTGAGTCCCTCGTGCTGCAGAGCTGGACTCACGTGATCAAACTGTGCTCGTCAAACCTGAATCCAAGACTGACTGTTGAACAGAGGAACCCATTATCATCGAAACATAATCGCCACGGAAGAAACTACAAGCCAATCGGTTCCTTCCATTGAATGCATGTAGGGATGCAACGAATGACGATGATTAATGCATTATTAAACATAATTGTTAACATTAATTATCCTATTCTGCATTAGGAAAAATTGGTTTGAGGTAAAAATGCTCAAGTTCCTAGACAGTCCGAAACCCAAAGATATTGAAATGACAGTAAAATACAAACAGATATTACTAGCAAATACTCACATTTGATAACTTCTCATTCTCACTATATTTCTTTATCAAACTAGTTGACAGGTAATTTTTTGTTGGCCGACTGTTGAATTTAGTAATTATTTCAGCATGAAAAGCTTGAACACTGATGTGCTATGATATCTTGGTTTGGTAACAGAAATGTTTAATTAGCAGTATCGTCTGAGGAAGGGATTTTGGGGAGGTGCTGGTAGAATGTTTGCATTGATTGCATTGTAAGCTCTTGTTTCAAGAAACACTTAAATTGATTTTTTGACTCCAGGTCTTATTTCCTTTGTTGTTTTTAGGGCTTCTACCCATCCTCTACAACCTATTTTTAACTATATGTTACAGACAGACACCAAATATATCAGATTCATGCAGATTTCACGAAATATGAGGGACGTATCTTTTTGTTGTTTATGAATTGCAGTCCTTTGCAAAAATGTACATCGTCTCAAAGCTTTAAACATATCCACACATCTCCATATATTGTTTTTTTACCTGGGTTCATCTCATCCGGGTTTGACCGAGGTCTGGTACATTCTGTGCCCCTGACCGCTGTGCAGGCTGTCCTTCAATGAGACACTGGAGCTCTGAGGCCGGGGTGCGCAGGGGAGGAACAGAGTCTCACCCCACCCCGTCGCCACCATCAGCCACTCACTCACTGACTAAAATATCCTTAGGGTGTTTCTTCCACTTTGGACTGGAAGGCTGCTTTTGTCTTGTTTTTCAGCTGCAGGACGCTCTCAAGCAGTAGTTGGCAAGTCTAGAACCACCGGATCCAGCTACCTCACCAGTGTGAGTTCTACCATTGCCAAACACCACCAGAGAGCCGCTGGGCCTCTTCGGACCCACGTGAGCCCCAAACATGGATTCTCAGGATGTAGTGGGATTCAAACAGATACGAGGAATCCGCTAAAATGAGATTACATGAATCTGAATTGCATGGCAAAGTGAAGTTTCCTTTAATAAGCAGAGGGACGGGAACAAGGGGGAAATGAACTGATTGTTTTATGAAATGTTTGTGCTGATAGGATGTCTTCAAAATATGGGTCCACATCCACTGAAGGTTTTTGCACAGTCAGGTAATGAAGACCAAATTACAGGACAAGGACAAGTGGAAGGAGAAAATGCCTTACAGGGGACAGTGAGGAGCATTCAGAGGTCAATCAAGAGCAAATTTTTAACAGAGACGCCCAAACATGTGCTGATACAGAGACGATTACAATCCACGATTATGCAAAAGCGATGGAAGTCTGTCTTGTCCTATATTGGCACTACACATAATTGCTCAAAGTATATATACAGAAGCAAAAATGTGCTAGTGCCAAAATGGGCAAAGAAGAGGAGTGGCTGCATCCAAAGGCAAGCAGCTGTTGTTACAGAGGCACATCAGGACAGAGAGATGTCGAAGTACCCAGCAGAGACGTGCGCAACACAGCTCACGCAACCGCACCAGAGTCATTACATCACACTCACCCCACCCACAAGCACAGGAGGAGAGCCACAAGACAGTAAGCCGCTATGGACGGGGCATCATCAAGTGGTTCTTTCTCTGCTCTGTTTATGGCCCTATGGTAATTCACTGATAGTGAGCTCTCACAGTGAATTCTACCAGTGCCATACACAGAACAGGAGTCATTATCACATCCAAACACCTCGGGCCAGCCAGTCAGCCTCAGTGAGGATAGTCAGCCCAGTGAAGCAAAAGCTATGCAAACTAGACCACCGACCCCTTCGCGAGGAGAGAAGAAACAACAGCCTGGAGAGAGAAAAGTGAGAGAAGGAGGGACAGAGATGTGGGAGCAGCAAGTGACGTGAAAACAGGATGAGGAGCCTTCAATATGTTCAAAGGTTCGCAGTGACGCAGCTTAACTCGAGATGCGCTGCACTGCAGTGGATTGGCCCACGCGTTGAGTAACAGGTCAAAGGCTACTCTGTCTCCATGTGGGCAACTAAATATAAGTCTAGTCAATCCTATGGGAGAGCAAACGCCCTCATCTAAAAAGCTCACTGCTAATCACCTGTATTGTCGTCTTTAGATTTCTAGGAAAGGAGAGTTCAGGTTGACAGCTGAAAACTAGATTTTTCTGATTTAAACAGCACGGCTGCTTCATTTTCCTCTTTGCGTGGCAGTTGTCCGGAATAAATTATGCCAATTTTGTATTCACAAACAATGATGCCAATTGGATTCCGGTGGGCAAACACTGAGTGGAACTGAAAGAATACATGTAAATTAATCTACATTAATTTATACTATTTTGTGAGGATACAACGAGGAAACAAACATTAATACGACAACATAAGGTTGGTACAAAGAGGGCACTTATGGTTTATAGGTAATCTCTTTACGTCCTGGCTCTGCCCTCCCCCTCACCCCCAACTTGTCCAAAGGGTGACACCCTAAACTTGACCTCTTAATTAGCTCTGTAGATTAGCGTTGTAACATTGTCCCATCGAAGGCGGAGACATGCTGCCACCTCCTCCGACACAGCAAGTCAGTATTAGGTCTTTTTAAAACTATGTTAATCTATAGCAAGCTTTTGAGCATAAATATGTCCTTATAAAAGTCAAATAAACAGCCAGCTAACAGGTCTTTTGTTGTCTAACCTACTAAATATATACGCTGGGTTGTGGTTTGGCATGATGTCTTCGGGACTTAAAGCAAGCCAGTTGTATTTTTCCTCTCATCGATGTAAAGCACAAATCCCAGAAAATGGCTGCCATCAGAGTCAGATGTGGACATTGTGGCAAATAATCTAATGCGACTTTCTCTCTCAAGTCGACTGTACATAAACGGCTCAGTGTGAATATTAAGACCAAACTAATGATGCTACACAATACTGCAACTGAGTGATAACCTTCAGTCCATCTCCTGACCTTGGATGTGTTGTCAAAAGCATCGCTGCGCTGCAGATAATCCGAATCGGAGAGGCTCACCGCCCTCAGACGCCCCACCCTTTGCTTCAGCCATTAGCTCCCTCACCCTGGGCCCTGCAGTGCACGGAGCTCCCATTGATTCCAGTGATCAAACCATGTACTAAGTGATTCCTCAGACGCCCAAATGGCTCCCTGAGCAAGACTCCCATTGCCACTTCCTGGAGAAATCAATACCACTAAAAAGCAAAGTCAAAAAGAACCTGTGTCCTTTAAGGTTTGCTCTTGTTTAGTTTTTTTCCATATACCTTAATTAGTTAATAATGGAGCTTCGTGAGATTTTTCGGATATCCTATTACGCAGGAGTCTCCAGGAACCTTGGCACTAGTACAGATAAAAAACTGAATTTGATGCATACCACTGGAACATATTACTTAATTGATTTCAGTTAGTTCGTTTTTATTATCAATTATATTAGGATTATTTCAAAGTATGTGTTCATGTAGACACACATATACATTATATATATAAATATATACTTACTTTTTATATAAATATGTATTTTGTTTGGAAAATTTGATGACATATAAAGTCATGTTGCTTTAAAGTGTCATCAAGGCCAGCAGTTAAAATACACAGCTGGCAATCGCATCTGCATCAGCTTATATCAACAGGAACCGCCCTTTTTTTAATCATGGAGATAATTTAGAAACTGATAATTCATGTGAAAATTGTTAGATTTTTACGGTTTTGCAGATTTACAATAAATGTGTAGGTTTTATACACACCGGCAAGAGTTACTCCGTTGTGAACAATAGTAATACATTTGTACAATTCTGTACAAATATACAAATAATGTCAGTTCATATCAGAATATGCAGTGAATAAAGAAAAATAAAAGATAATAGTGACAAAGGTAGACACCTAATTTATCTATGAAGTTTAGAAATAATTGTCTCCTCATTATTAAGCCACATGTGAATTTACTAACATGCTTTATTTGAGTGAAATGTCAAACATAGCAAGGCACCGGACAGCCTTTTGTCTCTGCCATCGTTAATTTAACCTCAGAGCAGCTCCAAAGCCCCTTCAGTTAATCGCATTTGTCTGAATCGGGAGTAAAGTCCTCAACTTCACGGTTATTTCGGGAGGATTTAGCGCTCCTCTAAGTCCTGCAGCGAGATTCAAATACACTATCAGTCATACAACCTGGAGTATTTTAACGGTATGCCCGGTTTTAAAAACAGGCTCAGCCTACTATGAAAATCTTATGAAAAACATTTCATTTTATTAAGCGAGTTTATACTACTGTAATTAGTTTTTTCCTTTCTTCTTATTCTATATTCTTATTCTAAGAAACTACAGTTTTATTGCAGTTACATCATACGAATGTACAATTTGATTACTGTGTTTTTTCCTAATATGACTTTTTTATATTATCCATACCGTCCTGACTATCCTCTGTCGATGTGCGTAAAAAGTGACAAGATAGCAAACTCAGTATTAATCCTTATGATGAGGTAGGCCTACTTCGGCATTTATTGCAGTTGGAAATAAGCAGGTGCAATGTGATTAAGACGGACCAACAATCTCCGGTATTATTAGAAATAACACCTTGAAACAGCAACAAGGTCGTTGAATTAAAATGATTAATGGCGGGCAATTTAATTTTGTAACACTGGAATTGTTTTCTTTTTCTTTTTATTCCGACCAAATTCAACCTGTTCGTACCGTTTGTGTTTCAAGCCTGAATCTGGTAAAACAACACTGCATTCCATTTAATTTAGCCTACAAAGGCTATCGCAGTTGTGGCTTTTCTGTTTTTAAATTAGCTAAATCCCCAAAACTACGGATCTGTGGGACATTCCTTTCATTATAAATGAGCTGTGCCATCGAGTGTTTATCACAGCAACATCTTCTTATTTTACAAGTAAAAAGGCCACATTTTAAGAAATTTCTTCGCGCTGCTTTCTTCTTTTTTTCACGCGTAACTTTCCCTAACTAAGTGGTTTTCTAAAACCCTATTTTTAATAGTCTAACTGGAGTAAAACTGTAAAAAAATGTAGTTCATACCTTCCTCCCGAGTCCATCGTTGTGCGTCACACCTGAAGCTACAAACTGCACTGAAGTCGAACCCATCAGACATTTTAGTCCTTAACCTGTTATTATCATTAAAAGAGTTCCACTATTAAAGTCGTGTTGAGGCAACACAAGCCTCCGGTCCGTGTTGCCCGCAGGACTGCAGAATTACAATGAAACAAAAGAAATCCAAGCGGCGTACTGAACTTCCTGAGTATCAAATGTCAATTTGAGCCCTGCGCTCCTCTCCTCTCCTCTCCCCTCTCTCCTGCTGGTTCCCTCTCTCTCCAAACCCAACCTCCTCCCTTTTACCTGCGCGTCCAAACTGCACACTGGCAGAAAGAAAGGTGCTTCCTGCACCTTTTTAAAGGCGCAGACACACAAAGGAGCTGGTTACAGCCTTGTAAAACTACAGCCCCTAAACATGTGCAACTGGTTTAACATGCTGCGTTTAAAACATTTTAAATACAGCCACCGTGACTGATACATTAGCTACATGTGAATTTATATAACTTCCGATTTTTACTTCCATTTTTACGTGCGTAAAACCTACAAAGCCTCTTTTTTAGGGTACGCATCGTACCGGTGTGTACCTGTGTTCTTAACAGTGGACGTTTTTTCTAGAAGCGGGACCCAAACAGCTTCCATCCAGTCTTCCTCCACTTGGTTTAGGCTGCGAGTTCAGGGATTTGCTCGGTAGGAAAGACACATTTTCGAGCCCCAAAGGCATAATCCAAATGCACGCGCCTCTGTTGTTCTGCTGCGTTCATGGCCTCGAGTACCGGGCCCTATAGCCTAGTCTTTTTAAGGTGGATCTCTCTGAAGACGAGGATACCTTAAAAGTGCCGGTGTTATAACCCGGGTACTGCTGCAGCCTGAGCGGATGAGGATTGGTTTTGTCTCTCCGGATTAAACGATTTCCTGACGAATAATTTGGACCAACCCCCATTTTAGAATGTCCCAACCCGAGAAAAGACAGAAAGACAGACACTTTTTTTTCGATTGGGACATCCAGATCATTCTATTTGTATTTTATTTTACTTCAATCATTTATGTTTGGCCAGTTACATTAGGATTAAAAAGTGGTTTTATGCTATTCCCATAATATTGATACACAAATGTAACGTTATGTGTATTTTAGTGATTTATATTGTATAGTTTTGTATATATTTGTTTTTCCTCTTCAGACATTTATTGCTGCAATTCAAATTTGACACAACAATGTCTCACAGGGGCCTAATGTCTTTTTTTTTTTTTTTTTAATCCTTAAAGGCCTCTTCAGGCAGCAAAAAGGAGGCCTGCAGGCCTGTGGTTTAATTGTGGTTCAGTAGTTTACCTTAGCAGCACCTGCAGACCCCAACGTTGTCTCTATGGAAAGAGAAAGACAGTGTGAAAGAGACTGTTGGAGAACATTAACCTCTGGATTTGTGGAGAACAAATAGGCTCCCCCATTAAACTGACAACTGCGCAAAACAATGGCTCTCCGTTGCATTTTCAGATATGAAACCGAGCATACATCTGATCAGATAGGCTGTTTGGCGCAGCTTCCCAGCCCCCCATCCCGGGATTAGTTTTAGTCGGCTGATGCTGTTGAGGCTGCAGTTCTTGGGTCGAGACGCTGCAGGATCAAATGACCACGTCCAGATGGCTAATGATTATCAAATACTGCATTTAAAGCCTGCACTAGTGGTAACTCCATGCAGATTGCATACAATTTCCAGTAGAAAAAAATACCTTGCTATAACATTAAAGTGGGAATATTTTGTGCTTGCTTATATATTTTCCCATTTGGTTATCACCTATATTATATATATACTATTTTTTTTACGTGTCTTTGTTGAAGAATCCGTCACTAAAACCCTTCCAGTCAAAACCATACAACCTGATGTTGGCCCAGTGGAGGCCTGGTGTCCTGACAGGCAGCAGCAGCAGCAGCTCTTGTGGGGCCTTCAAGGGCCTCGGCGTTGCTCCTCTTCTCCAGGTCAGAGCTGGACACCACCAGAGGGGCCCCTGCTGAAGTGGGAGCCCAAGGTATGTCCCTTCACTTCTGGCTGCCTAATATATGAGGGCGAGCTCCTCTCCGATGGCCAGCCAGAGTCCATTTACCTGCTGTTGATAATTAGACAGATAACTAGGTGGACAAAACTCGTCTAATATTTAGAGGTGAGGGGGCTGGGTTGTGTTACACTCCTTTCAGAGTGGATAGCGACAGTGAAATCAATCCGCGGTGACTCGCCGCTGCTGCTCAGCGTCGAGGAGCCGGACCCCAAAGCCTCTCCAAGCCTCGACGTGGTTTCCAGCTGGAAAAGCTGAAACAGGAGCCGCGGATCATCTGTGCAAGGAGCCCGGAGTGTATAGGAGATGAGTAGCCCTCGATGAATATTTAAAACACTCATTTGATTCTGTGCTGTCGTGCCGGAGTCAGATGAAACATGGTGCCAGCGGAGGGATCAGATGGATGCTGTGCGTGTGTGCCGCCATGCACCAGTCTCCCCGGTGAAGGGATCCAGGCCATATGATAGGACGCTGGATGAAATAATAATGCGGCAAGATTTAGTCTGCTGCCCCAAAAGAAAAACTAAATGGCAACAATAGAGATCATGTTATTGGGGATGCAAGGCAGAGCTCAAGAAACATTAAGAGGCGGTTGTTTCATCATAAATATTAAAAAAAATATATATATAGCTGAAAAAAATGTAGGAAAAGATCAGTTATCTCACGGAACTCCACAAGGACGTGCGGAATAATATAGTTTCACTTACTGTCACATCTCATACAGTCATTTAAATGATTGTAATTCATTCTAAATATTGGGCCCGCATGGATGAAATGTTTAAAAACAGACATTTTCACATTATTAAATCAAACAGGATAATAGTTACTAATATCCGTGGAGGGGAATGTCAATTCTCTCCTGATATGAAAATTTTACAATTTAGCTTCAACTGGTGTTACTTCTGGAGAGGATTACTGAACAGGGGATTATGGACTGCACTCAGCACGTGCAGCATCATTACTCGGGAAAATAAAGATGACGGGAAAAATAAGGTCATGAAATAAGGCCAACAATAATACACATCTGACAACTGGCTTGTCTGTTTGGTGGGGTGCTTAATATTGAAAAAGCAGATGTGCCAACAGTAGCACTGATCCAAAAATGGTCTTGACATTTTATTCATATTAATATATATATTTTTTAATGTTGAAAACTGCTCTTACTCACACACACACCCTCCCAGATTGTGTTCATATAAACCATCTTCAGCAGGGTCTCCTGCACCGCTGTTGCAAGCAAAGGAGCGGATGGGTTTTGTGGTGATGGGTGGGGGCATGTTAATCAGTGGGTCATCTATTAGTAAAGACCCAGGGATCATTGTAATGCTTGCTGCCGCTGCACCACCACCTCACCCCCCCCCCCCCCCCCCCCCCACTGTGCCAGTGAAGTAGAGCTTGTAAACTGAGAGAGCCCACTGCCTGCCACCCAACCCAGGCTTTAGAAACCCAACACACAGCCTTGCATGTCAGCGACGGTTCACCCAGATCGGTTGATGGGCTTGACAGCTCACCAGCAGCATGTGGTGATGCATGTTGGGGGATTGAAAAAGAAGGGAATTAGTAGGGGGGAAAAAAACACAAGAGAAGAAACCAAATCCGCTTTTTTTATTTGAGGTATCTTTAGTCGCATTACACAACAAACAGTTTTATATGATTGCAGAATGCACCGTGGATCTGTCGAGGCCTCGTGTCATAAAACAAGATGATGGAAAATATCAACAGTTAAACTGACTCTTTTCTAAACATAGAGAAGTATAACTTGAGCTGCTGGGGGCCTTTATTAAAGAATGCACGCATATGTTACTGCTAAAAGCTTTGCTACAGAAAATACCGCAGCCAACAGTGATTGATCACAACTCGCAGCAGACAGCTCATGGGCCTAATGTGGAGCCTCAGGGCATCGTAATGCCTTAAAAGGCCATAACGGCACAGGTCACCTGACCACCCTGCTTCAGTGAGGACCAATCAGACGACTGGCATTACGTCATGGAGGCCCACGGTTTGTCTTGACCAACGCACTGCGGATAAAACAGAAGCTTTAAATATTTCATTGAGGATCTCAGGTTGCTGGACTTCTGGAGGTCAGGACTGTGAAGAGACAGATAGCCTGGTCCTCTCCTCTCCTCCCTCCCTCCATCATCCTCCCCCTCCTTCTCCCTTTTGATGCAGGAGAAGGGTGACAACACAGGGCTGGGTTTTTGCAGCAAAAAGAGTCCGCTGTGAACAACAGTCCTTTACCGGGGGACTTGATATGAAGTACACAGTAAGGTGGTCCCAGCTATTGGTTTCACATACTTCCAACATGCTGCTCTGACTTGTGTCTACTCAGATGTTCTATATTAAACAGAAAACTCACCAGACGGGATACAAAATAGGTGCTGCGTAATGGCAGGTGTCCCAGGAAGCCTCTTCATCCCTCGTACACCCAGTTTAAAATGAACTGTATCTGGATCATTGAGATTTCAAATTCTGCATTCAAACTGGGGGTGTGGAGTCTGTAAGACGAGGGCTTTAAACGAGCAGAGAGGGTCAAATAAAAAATGCATTATGGGAATTGTATGAACCATCGTTTTTTGAAGCTTGACTCATCCAGACTTAAAGTCAGGATACTTCAGCCTCTGCTGCTTTGGACAGTTTCTTCTAGGTCCCCTATCATAATATAAGTTAAATACTAAATTACTCCTTTTATTTGTAGCCACAGTATGGCGATTCATTGTGAGTAAATACTGTAGCTCTGAACATGTCTGCCCTTATAAGTGCCATCTCTTTTGTTGGAACACTGACACGTGTCAATCACCTCACTGACATTCCTGTCCGGGATGAAGACCCTCTAGGGCTCTGATCTGGACAGGCTGGAGCTTGTGGCCTGGCACAGGATGTACAGTCGGGAGAAAGAGGTGTGTATACAGGAAGAGCACCAAGTATCTTATACTGTGCTGTCAAATAATTCAATACAACGTCTTAACCTTTTCCTACCTAGCCCTATTTTTAGGCTTCTGCTCGAAAATACTATACCCATACTCAAAGGGGCCTTACTCTCTAACTACATGGTCTATTTGAATAATTTCAATGGAGTAATAACACTAAGAAGGGGTTGCTCGTATGAATTGTGTAAATATTGTGTATATGTTACTGGTTAAGAGGAAAGGAAGATGGCACACAGCTCAAATTGAAAAGTGTCAAGTTCGCCTGAAGACAAAGCACTTTTTGACATAATTTCTTTGAAATAATGGCAGCTGACACTTCTAACACCTCTCCCAAATCATAGCACAACATGTCAGCAGTGCACTCTCTGCAAAGTTTGACTTTGATAAAGTGAAGCAGAACAAAATTAGAGGTTTTAGTACAGAGAGTTTAGGCGAGGTTTCCAAAATGTGCATTTGGGCACCATGTGTGCCATGTGTGCCATGTGTGCCATTTGAATTTTCTCATGTACCAAACTACATATTTCACTTGTATATTACTAATGGTGTTCAATACATCCTAATACAGCAGTTTTGGGCATTTTTTTTTTTTTTTTTTTATTTTATTTTGAAAATTCAACCAGACATAAAAAAACGATAATGTGATTTGTGTTGCTGGTGTCTGTTTGCTCATATCTCAGTGATAGTATGACTTAGAGAGATGTTACAGATATGTCCCTCATCTGTGTGCTGTTGGCATGTTTACTGCAATCTCGGTTTCTTTGTTAGCATCGAGCTTCGATTGCTAGGTCCGGATATGTGGGTGTGCACACTCCTGGCGAAATATGAATATGGTACTGTAGTAATTATAATAGGCTTTGAGTGAGTTGTGTTTGGAGCATGTACAAATGGCATCAATAGTCTTTTAACTGAGGTTCTGAAGTTTCACGTGGTATGCAACATCATTTTTTTTTTTTTTTTTTTTTTTTTTTTTTATTATTTTTATCAAACCATATAGGAGCTTCCCTTAAGGGACCCTTAAGGGACCCTCTCGGTAGGAAAAGGTTAATACAGCCTAAAAAACAACAAAAAATAAAAGAAAGATGACACACAAATCCCACAGCATTCATTCTAGGGTTATTGTAGTAACTGCATTACATTTGAGGGTGTTCTTGGTATTTTGTCTACCCTCTTCGTGTGTACATGACAGAGACAAAGGAAGAGGATGTTACATGAGCCAGGCCGACTGAATTTTAAATATCCAACACAAACAAAAAGCAACATTTTAGGAATATCAAACCGCAGAGTAATTTCACATCTCTGCAATGCCACAGAAATAAAGACAAACATGAAGAGAGAGCAGATTGCTGCGTGACAGAATACATTTTTTCAGAGGAGAGGGGATTAAACAGCCTTATGTCACAGCATTTATTTTGCCCTGCTGTGATTATACAGAGGGGGTTTCAGCAGAGGATTGAGGAGGATGTATGTGACAGCGCCCTCATCTGCCTCTTTTGGGAAACTGCACCTACCATTGCATGTGAAGGCTGACCTTAATGCAAGGTTAATCTCACACAGTCCAATGTCCCCCTTCAAAATAAAACCCCAGTCAGAAGCTCAAATGCTTAGCAGATTTGGCACAGATCACTGGAGTATACAAGATTTGCAATGCTATATCAACGCAAACAGCGCTTTGAAGGGTCGACACAGTGGTCACTCGGTGTAACGGATGATAGAGCTACTACCGAAAACACCAGTTTATGTTGGCTTTTTGAAGGAAAATCCAGAAGCCAACTCTCAGTATTTGGAGATAGCTGTAGTCGTATCGGAGACAGTGGCTCATATTGTACAGGCTGGATGAGACATGGAGACGGGGAGTCGAGACACAGTCCAGTGTGGTGCCGCACTGACACCTTGTGGAAGTGCTGCTGCTACTACAGGCCAGTTCTCTGTGGAAGACAAAATGTAATCTGTACAACATTACATAATATAGATTAAAAATGTGGAGACTAACTGAATAGAAGTATTAAAATACCATGTGTGTGTTTACGACCTTTGTATTTGTCCCCATACATACAAATGTAAAAAAAGTGCATTACGGCACAGTTATAAAGCAAACCATACAATATTAAAATGTTAAAAATGGCTGAAAAACAATGTAAAATTGAAATGTAATAAACATCAATCTGACAACATAAGTGTGTTTGAGAAGAGTGCAATTATTTTGTTCACCTTAAAGACATCCGACACAACTGGGATTCAGCTCGATGAGTGAAAGTAAAGGGAGATAAAGACATTCCCTTATCAGACCACCACCCATCCACAGGTTCCAACTTGTATGGACAAAAAAGAGTGTACGTTTAATGTGTTTAGACATCGTGTGTACATGTTTTCTTCAGTAAAGTCCTGAAGATATATTGTATCAGGATGTCACAGTACTCGGGGTGCAACATATGAGAATCATCAGACTCAGACAAAAAACCTTTTATACACATTGAATGTTTTATTAAAAAAGAAGTTATAACAGTTTATTTTATACACAACTATTTATGAGGTTATAAGCCTATTAATAGAGAGCATTTGTCTTTTTGACAAGCATGCCCACTTCACAATGCAAAGAAAAAAAACAAGAGGGCAAAGAGGGTGATAAAAATAAGACCAAGGATGAACTTTAAAAAAAAAAAAAGTATCGCACACTAGGTAACAAATACATAGTTTCTATTAAAAAAAAAAAAAGAAAAACTGCCATTTCCATGCTGCGTGTGCCTGCTAAATCCCCTGATGGCAGCAGTAGGCCAGCACAGGGCACAAATCCACACAAGCACAAGACGTGGGAGGTGTGCACCAAGCGAGCCTCGACTCCACACCAGAAGCATGCAAGTGCACAAGGAGATACAGTCAACACACAGGGGGGGGGGGTGATATTACAAGATCAGGGTGCTGGCTCTCTGCAGCTGTGCTGATTAAAACGGAGGACGAGCCCCGGACGTCCCCGTCTATGGATTAATGACAGATCGGTCCATTTGTTTAGCAGAGGTCCTTCATCCTCATTGAATCCGGCAGGGTGCGGGGGGGGGGGGGGGGGGGGATTGTGCAGGTATGGTTTGTGGGGATATGGCTCTGGACTGGACCTTCTCTGCAGTTTTTGCAGTTAGAATTTTTGAGGGCCCCATCAATCATGTTAATGTGGTTGTCTGGAGTCGCTGTTTAAAAACCGAGTAGTGAAGACAGTAGCTATCTGTACACCTGTGGTCTTAGAACAGACGAGGACGAGGGGAGAAAGCCAAAAGGAAATGAAATAAAAAGCACTATAAACATGTTTCTCCATATTCTTTTCAGATGTAATGGGGAAACATAATCATTCGCTGGTTTGAGGACATTTTCTTTAGTGGTTGACCTGAATCACAAAGGCAGTAATTATGTCTCTTGACCTTGAATTGAGGAGAAAAATGAGGGAGGCCGCTGAAAAGATCAGATGGTTGTCATGTTGACCAGAGCACTACAGGGCCACAGTTGAGTAGACCGTCAATTTATTGCTGAAAACTAAAAACCGAACACAAAAGTCTTGTTTTTGAAAAAGACAAAAATATCAGTTCCCTGTTTGCACCATTGCCTCATAATGTGCTACTTTATTACAATTCTCAAACTCGGATATACCATATTTTCGGCACTCGCATACAATACTGCCCCAAATGTAAAGTAAAAGAAGCATTCAATCTGAATTACTGAAAAAAAAAAAAAAAAAACTCAAGGATATCATCAGTGTGATAATTTAGCTGACCCATAAGTTACAGATGACCAAGATTAAAAACTAAAAAGGAAGGTCTCTATAGTGAATAAAAACATTTATAGGCAGCTTAGGGAGAAAACACAAGCCAATTGAGAGAGCGAGTGGGGTTCTGCACACAGTTTGCAGGTTTGTTCTGTTGAAGTGGATGCGGATGTCAAACTTCACCACAAACACTCTGAACACATGAAAACATTCACATAGCTTTATACTGCCTTGAACATGTTGAATATCACAAAAAGTTAGCTCTGCGACAGTTTAAAGCGGCTGCATCCTGCCCGGAAGCTAACCCTGAGCTAACAACCAAAACCTCATCAGACAGGATGAGAGAACTTATTACCCCCCCCCATAACCTTTAACAGCCAAAGTCCTCGGATAAATATTGGAAATTAAAAACAAAGTCAGGAAGTGTGTCTGTTCTAAATCGGCATAGAAATGTGACAATTAGGAGCATATAATTGTGTTTTTGGGGAGAAAATCCAATCTCTTGAAAAGGGCTGAACCACTCTTTTGATTTCTGTACAGTTGGATCCATCAGGCTCACGACAGGTCGAACGTAACCCGAGTTTGAAATCACTCACGCTCCTCTGTACAACAGGCATGTCTATGGAGTATCTCACATTTTACCACACAACAGACTAACTAAAAACCAGATGATTGCTTTATCAGGCAGGTTTACCTAACTAGCTAACTCTAATCTGTAACACAGCCATATAGCGCATGTTGTTTAGCTGAAGTCAACACCCAGTGAAGCTAACTATCCTGTCAAAAAACCCACAGTTCAACAAATATTAGTATGATTTCCATCCTTTCAATGCGTCCTGGGTGAAAACGTTAATCACAATGTAAGATACAACCAAACTGTATTTCAGACCTGAGCCAGAAAAGTCGAACAGTTCTACATTAGCTCAAATGAACCCAATGCGACTCGGCCCTGGGTAACTCCCCTTATCTGCAAGAGCGTGGAAATGTAGACGTCGAATCACAATTTGCACAGTGTCCACTTTACGGACAGAGGAGAGTAAAAGATGTGTAAAAACCATGTGCTTTTCTCGTGACTTCATGACTGTTTGGAAACATGGTTCTGGAGAGTTCTCCAATGGTCGCCCTTCCTTTTGTGATGAGGCACAGAAGAGTTGAGATCAGAAGTGATACGGTGACCCTGTTTGTGCCAGATTCAGCTTCGACTCTTTCGCACTCTGGATGCACAATCTGCCACAAAGCGACCCGGTCACTCTATACTGCAATCTATGAAGTGGATACATTTCAGGGTTTTCTCGGTGGTTTCGACCGCAACGTTGGCCTCGACAAGCGACACTCGCTCAGTGTTTTGGGTTCAACACTGAGTTTTCATGAGGCTACAGGGAGGCGTCTTATCACTGTACAAGGTAGATGCTGTACATAAACACATTGACCCCCCCCCCCCCCCCCCCCATCGGGCAAAAATTAAAAAAAAAAAAAAAGTACAGGAAATAAAAGACGGAAAAAACAGCCAAAGGTCGAAGCTGCGATTGCAATTTCTTTCCATGCATCATGGATTTGCATCTTAACCCGCCGCATCGAATCAACAATGAGTAACACCTTCTTTTTTGTTTTTTTAGATAAGGAGGTCAAATCTATACATATTAAATCAATCCCCTCAATAAAAATTGCTGGAAGCCTGAATGTCATACATTGGGCTCCTGGTAGGCAGACACAAAGGGGAAATCAGAGTTGATGCAGTCGGGGTACATACCACAGGTGGGACCTATATGACGGGCATGCAGTGGAGCAAACTCCAGGTAACAGTGGAATGTGAGGCGGACCGATAACTACACAAACTGGAATCTTTTCCATTTTTGCTGCTTTTCACTCAAATTAAAAACTGACTTTGGTGCTGTTTTTTTTCTAAATTCACCAGAAGAGGTGATACATACATTCTTCCTCTACCTGAAAAGTTGTTCGTGACCAAAACAACACTAATAGAAATGTGTTTTTAAAAAGCAGGACAAGGTGATTGAAAGCCAGCGGCATCCTGCACAGCGAGAATGTTTTGGTGCTCAGGTGTTTTGACAGAAATTTGCATGAAAAATGAAATTCATATGTTTTAAAGGGTAGCTCTGGTCCGTTAGCTGGGGTTCCCTCACACCGAGTGAGTACGACCAGAATCTCCACAAATGCCACTTCCGTCTTCATTGCCTTTGTGCATGAATCATCCATGCAGTTTATGCACCTAGTGTGTGCGTTTCAACACCGTTAAGCACCCAACACGTCTTTGTCATCACATTGTCACTCTGACAAGACACGGATCTAATTCATTATTCCCCCCCCCCACCAAGACCTCGTTAAGCATTTATTTTGCTCTGCACGGTGGCACATGTAGACAGGCAGCAGCAGGTCAACAAAGAGCAACACAAAAAGGTAAAGCAACATGCAACTGAATGTTGAAAAAGATATGCTGAGGAAGCACTCAGGGTTGATTTATGAGCTTCTTTTGGCACTACACTTCTTGTACTTTTATATATAAGGTGTGCTACGACACCTCGGGGTGGGATTGTGCCTCAGAAACACCGTCTCGACTACGGGATAATATTGTAGAGCTGTACCACCTAGGCAAGCAAGACCTAAGCAGCTCTGTGGTGGAGCAACTACAAAAAAGAAAGGAAATTAGGTTTCAGGTCAAACAGATACATTTTTTTATGTATTAAAAAGTGAAATTTTGAGTAAAGAAATGAGATGTTCACGGGGAGACTTCCTGCCTACGCCTACATGACGCACCTTAAAAACGTGGAGATAACAGGGGCGTGTGAACGCAATCGCGACATCTGTGTAGGGAGAAACAGCTACAGAACGGGAGGGGTGTCTGTCAAACACACCAAAGGCTAGATATCCATAAAAATCCTTGTTTAGTAGTAATAATAATAATAATAATAATAATAATAATAAAAAAATCAACTTGTTTAAATATGAATATTATAAGTCTGCTTTCTCATGGTTAGGAAATCAAATATAGTCTCTGTGGGGGTTAAAGGATGGAGGCGGGATGGGGGAGCCCTCCGATCACTACAACTCCATGTCCTGGGCCTCGTCTTCTGAGAAATCAGACATGGAGCTTTCAGATGAAGAGTCGCCCGCCCCGTCTTCCTGCTCCTTCAGAGCCTCCTCTGTTGCATATTTCTGGATGTACTCTGTGGAGGGAAAAGAGAGAGAGAGAGAGAGAGAGAGAGAGCATGGTCAGACAGGAAAAGGTGAGGGCCTAAACTCCATATTTGTGAGGTAATGACATTGGATAAATAACTTTTTCTGGGTGTGCAATAACCTAGAGATCTAAAGGGATCTGGAATCTACATCCAACAGATTGTGATTAGTTTTTAACCTTTGATTTTCTGCTTGTACTCCTCTGGCCGGTGAAGGTACATGGCAGCTGCATCTCCATTCAGGGGGTCGATGGGGTTCGGGTAAGCCAGCAGCTGGGGCAGGAACGACTCAAAGATGTTGGTCAAATCTGGGGAAGAAGGAAACAGATCAATGGGCATGGGCTCACAGAGGCTAGAACCACACTACTCCCCTCCCCTAGCTCTCTGCTAGAACCACACAACTCCCTTCCCCTAGCTCTCTGCTAGCAGGCCTCAGCTCTCTCACAGCTGAGGCCTGGTGGGGAAAAAAAAAAAAAAAAAAGAAAAACTGCAATTCTGCGCTCATCTCCGGGGTGTCACTGTTGAGCTCATTGAAGTTGGGAAAACCAACACCTTCCTACATGCTATTGTACAGCATCATCATGTTTACGTGATTTAATCAGTTGCTTTTGTTCCCTCGTGCGTTACACAGACAATGCTTGATTGATTGGTCTATTCATTCCATGTTCTCTCTTCAAAACACCAAGTGGAACAAAATCTGTGTACAAACAAATAAAATATAAATAACTCAAATTTTCAGATTCTTGCTTTGATGTAATTTTAGAGAAAAACAGGCCAGGCTGCCTCACTTGACATCGACATTAAATCAGCAAATATTTCCGTCTTTATTCCAAAAGCGCTGGAATCAGAGTTCATTCCGAATGAAGTTGCTTAAATAACATTTAGGGTTTTAACATTTGCCTTGGAGTCATATCCAGAACACGAAGTGAAGATAAATAGGCAGGGAAGCTGAAACAACTGCTAACGGTATTACTGTAATGCCATTTATATTGCTCAACAGCCATCTCAGCCCTGTGGAGGGGCTGTAATGAGAAACGAATGGGGAGATGGGGAGATAGGGCACAGAGGGAGAGTAGCAAAGAGACACGTGGGCGACTAACGGTAAGTACAATCACGACAGCATGTCGTTCACAGCTGACAGACGGTGAACTGTCCCCGTCGAAGGTGACTGTTTTCTGACCTTGCTGGGCGAGGGTATTACCGAGTTATTGCTCACTTCTCCCCTCAGTAAGTAGATTAGGGCCAATTGTGCGCCGCTGTCCAACGTGGCCACACCTTCTAGCGAGGGGGGGAGGGGGGCCCGCAGTCACCTATCTGGTGCCGATGGCACCGCGTCAAGATATTCGCACATAATTACACAGACCCCCCACTGGTCCACTCACCATAAAGGGCTGTCCATGTCTGGTTGATGACATCTAAGCACACGGTCCCTGACCTGGGAAACAGAGAAGAAGAACAAGAGTTAGAGGGGTTAGAGGGGTTAGGCCGAAGGGAGGGACGAGCCAATCTGTGTGCAACGAGGGTCCCAGTATATGCAGCTTTCTTTTGCCTCACAGTGGACCACAGGGGGGGGATATATTCCTTGGCGCCCTAAATACTCGTGTGGCAGTCAAGTGCTTAAAAGGAGAGTCCAGGAGGTTGTTGTTGTCAAGTTGTGAAATATCATGACCAGGTCAGACATAACAGGAAGTTGCAATCAAATAATGATCAGTCACTGGTGAGTGTATTACTGTAAGTAGACCAATGGCAAAGCTGGGTTTGAATAATGGAAGCCCGACATATATAAATGACATATAAAACTTTCTGAGGGAGCCTCAATGCACCATTATCTTTGGTCTTTGTGAGACTAGGCTGTCCTACTTGGTCCTCCCTTCACAGGGCACGTCCCCTCAGAGGATCTGGCCTCTAAGCAGTGGATTACTGGGCCCAGAGAAACAAAGAGCTTGGCCCGGTTCAATATTTTGTAGGATTTCCTGCCGTTTAGCGGAAACTAGTGACTCGTATCAAAGTATTAAAAGTGTAGTTCACGACATAAGATGACTCCGTCTACACTATTCCAAGGCCTAGAACACAACACATGAACAAGTGTATGTAGGACACTTCAATTGCACGACTGAAATCAACTTACGCTTCGTCAATGTTGGGATGAAAAATCTTGTTCATGAATCCTGAAAAAGCAAAGCAGAGATGATGAACATGAAGTGGAACCCCCCCCCCCACCACCACCAAAAGATTGCGATGTTATCTTGACACGACAGTAGAGCCCCTACCTATTGATGGTGATTTGAAAGGGTATTTGTCAGGAAGATCTACTCGCACCTTCCACACGCCTCCTTCGTACGGTGCTGCACACATAAGGAGGGGGGGACACGAAAAAAATAATGAGAGAACACCGTGGAGGGCAGAGGAGAGACTTTCATTCCATTGAACATCATATGTCATCCTTTATGCACTCTAATGGGTTTAGACACTGTAGGGTTGTATCAATTTTCTGCACTCCTTTCTCCGCTCTCAGAAACACAACAGAGAGAGGAACACTTGAGAAATGAGCTACACACACACACACACCACCTCCCTCTGCCGTTTTCTTTTATCTTATGCAGTAATGTATTTCAGCCCAGCTCCCCTCACATAATACACCGACATCAAAGAGGAAGAGCGTGAGATTGTTGGAGTGTGCGGTGCAGTACTGAAACTGAGGAGCACATGGACGAAAAACACACTTGTTGAAGCTGAATGGTGATGAGCACGTGCATTCTACACACACACACGTGTGGGGCAGAGAGCAGTGCCATTTTATTTCGGCGTAGTTTACGAGGCGTCATAAACGGGGTCAAACGGCAACTTCCCCTCTTTACCGATGCGTAAGTGGCGGTGGTTTCAGTGGGGCAGATGTTGTGAACCAGCACACCAAAGAAGTATTTCCTGCTGATGAGGCCACTCTGCTCATCCAAATTCCCCCTCAAGCCCAGCTCTTCCGTTTTACACACGCCGTTGCCTCAGTTGCCTGGTTTCAATCCATTTCACGTTCCAGGCCTGCTGTGACGAACCGCTCTTTATGTTGCAACGACCGATTCCTGTGACGGCTGACGTCAGCCATCACATTCATTGTGCTTTCATGCTCCGTTTACTTTAACTACATGTCAGATGTGGTAAGATTATCAGTTATTAATAGCAATGGCAATCTGGTTTTATTACTACTTTTAATTGATTTTTGGTCAGAGACGAGGCATTAATGGGAGAGCATTCGTGATCCCAAATGGCGGATGCACGAATAAACGTTCCTTAAATTTGTTGAATATTTCTTGGAACCGGGATGAAAACCTCCTACGGCCACTTACAGGAGAACATGAATTAGCCCGAATGAGGATTCTTTCAAACAAATCAGGAAACTTGTTTAATGTGTCTGGACAAAAGAAATGTTAAAATCAGAAAAGAGAACACTTACTTCCTTGTGGGCCGAAAAACTTCACTACAAATTCATTGAGTCCACTGAGGATGGTGACTTCATGCTTGCTCTCGATGCTGTAAAGTCGTTAAGGACAACATCTTCACATGACTGCATAAACATACACAACAACAATAATAATAAACCACTCTTGAATAATATTCAAGACGACTAACAATGTGGCCTCTGTGGAAAACAGTAATTCAGCCGCTTCAGCTGCTGCCAGTTAAAATCGACCTTTTTCCCTCTCTCCTCGCCAACATCATCCTTTCACATCATGCAGAGTTATGAAAACTAAAGAGAGCCACGATAGCTTTGGACAGATAATGAAAACAAATCAATGCAGGAAAATTACATTCGGATTCCTATTTGACCCGTAGTCCTGGACCTTGAATGGCAATCGATAGCCTCGCGCCGATTTGTCATTCTGCACGCTCAATTAATATCCCCGAGACTGAATGTGAAGTATGCGGGCCAGTGATTCCAAAACAAAAAAAACAATGAGGAACACTCCCATCAGCCAGCGGATCATATTCAGCCACGCTTCAGAACCATGCTGGCCTTCCTCCACCCGTCACTCTGTAATGGCCGACCCTAAACAACAAGTCCACCCCCTTAAAAACAGAGAGAGAAGCACTCTGCATGTGCAAGTCACTTAACGGAGACGTGCTCCTGTTAAGCGGTGAACTATGAGGTGAAAAACCATTTAATACTTAGTAGTTTTACAAGAGGCTCGTTTGCATCATTGGTGTTATTCATTTCGGACCATTTAATCTGCCTCTTGGGGATCTATGGCAAGGGCAGGTGCTCTCAAACCCATTTGAACCTAACCCTCTCCATGCAGCATTCTGCAGATAATAAGACCGTTATTATTAATAATATCAACATCTGGATCACAGATGACATACATTCTTAATTTGATGCAAGAATGTTGGGACTCGGAACAAGAAAAAAAGGGGCCGGCCGAGATATTTATCCAATAAATCTAGCACAGAAACAGTCAATACATAATTACACTCATAAAAAACCCTGCTGAATTTTTGATTATTTGTATTCGGTGTATTATGTGGAAAATCCAATATTACAGCTGTGAGCAGATAGTATACTCGCTCTGATTATTTTTGATCTCCGCTCGCACACAAAATCATCACAGGGATATGATTTCTCTTTCATGTGAGCGGAGGGAAGAGAGAATAAACACGAGGGAACGGAAGAGTCGGAAGGTTGAAGCGATGGGATGAAACTCAGTTTCCCCAATGCCACACGGCAGCAGCTGGCTCGTCAATCCGGATTGAGCGAGTATCCCATTAGCGGTAGCCCTGACCCCCCCCCCCCCCTGAAGGGTTAAATCAAACTGGAGGTTATTTTTAAGCTTTTGGTCGAGCCTGCGAAGAGCAGACTGAATCCCTGGCTTCTGCAAGGAAATGTGTCACTGTCAAGACAGAAGAGGAAGCTCTCTGTTCTGACTCGTGTTGGCGTCAAAGAGCCATTCTGAGGCAAAGTCCAAAAGCAGAGTGAACAACCACCGACACGAAGAGGACAATACGGGCAAAACGACAACCAGCCGCATGCAATAGGGAGACTCCAGTCAGACGACATGCGCTACGTTTGCATTCTGCAGTTCACCAAGTTCTGCCCTTCATAGGAGGACACAATATGCACCACCGTACTAATGTAGTAGTGAAACTACTGGTGTGTGAGTGAATGTGTGTGCGAGAACACAGGAGCGAGGGCAGCAATGCAGAGGAGAGGGGGGGGGGGGGGGGATGGTATGGACTGTGTGTGTGCGTTATGTTATAGAGGACAGCAGTGAGGCAGGGTGGGGGGATAAGCTATTAATGGGGTTGAATCAACAACGATTACGCCGCGGGCTAATTGACATTAGCCACGCTGGACCGAGAGGAGCCAGAGGAACGAAGAACCGGTCAACCTGTTCGAAATGAGATTCAAGACAAAACCGAATTACAAGAGGAGCAGAAACGCAGAAGGTCAGAGTCTTTGAAGGGAAGGGAGAAGCTCGAATTGCAACGACTGACTCTCTATGATAATGATGTGAACACAAGTTACAGTTACACACAAAGAAAAAAGCCCACAAATGACCAATATCCCCTCCATCACTAACACAATCACCTACTTACAACCTTTATTGTAATCAAACTTTAACACCATAGTCGTGACACAACGGTCTAGTATCCTGGCCTTTAGTTTAATACAGGGACACTGAAACCTCCAAGCACTTATTCCCCCCCCCCCCCCTCTCCCCTAATGAATAACTACAAGTCACTGTCGGCCGCACCTTCCTCCACCCATGAAGGAGTTTTAGAACAGAGGGGAGCTGCTGGTGGAGCCTGTAAATCCTCAAGGAGTGGAAGACGCATCGAGAGTGCAGTTGACACGCAGCCACTGAGCCAGTCGGACGGAGAGGAAAGAGATACGCGGTCGGTCAGGACATTCAGTATGTAACGAGGTGCTGCATTGTCTCGTTTTTTAAAAACAAAGGTGACACATTGCTATTTCAAAAGGGAAGGCAAATTGGTTTCGCAGGAACAGCTGGCAAGACTTGAAAAACAGAAGTAGGATTGTAATAGTGCATTTACATGCACAGCGATATTACATTTCTATTTCAGGGCATTCAAATATTGTGTTTGGGTGCTTCGGTGTCTCAACTCCAGTCAAGTGAAGTCATTAAGTGACTCAAGTGTCCACCCCCCCCCCCACACCTTGGATTAGTATAGATAAAACATAATCTGTGGGTCAATATGCTTTTACACCCACTTGTAATCTGATACAGAGTCCAATCAATCCACACACACACACGTCTTCACTGAAGTATCTCCCTGAGCTGTCTCCTGTGGTAAAAAACATTTCACTTCATATAATAACATACTGGCTTGACTTTTAAAACAACTTTAAAACGCTGCACAGCAAGACGAGGTCTAAAAGACCTACTTTCAGGCTACCAATTAGCCAAGTGTATCCAAGCACTAAGGTCAATGTTATCCTGGTTTTAAACTTCATACGGCACATTTAAGTGTAGAAATATGCAGTAAATAGCATTTAAAGGTTGCGGTCTAGACTCGTCTTGTTTTCCTTTCGGCCCGTTTTAGGCCACTATCCCCGTCTGACCCTGGATTAAAATATCCCCATCCCGACCAGACTCTTTCTAAGTATGGAAAAAACAAACGTGATGGGGAATCATAAACAGCACTCAAACAACGTGGTGTCAACCATGCGTGAACATTTCCCTCTTTGGAGGCAGAGAGGTTGTTGATCTGTTGAAAGGGAGGCACTGTATAGTTTCAAAGTCAAACTCACTTTTCTTTTTTTTTTTTTTTAATGGAGGGGAATAAGAAGGCTGCACTGTCCTTTCATTATAAAATCCAGTATCAACTTCTTATGGTCTTTCTCGTTTCTGTTTATTTTCTTCAGCTGTTAATACATCTTTAAATTATCTGCATGTACAATCAAACTCAAAAAGACCAAAGTGACTCCACAGGTCAGATTAGACTATTTACACCTGAGCATGCAATACTCTGACCACCTGCTGACACCTCCAGCTTCAAGTAATCCTTTTAAAAAAGGAAGGTACAGAGCTTCTGGGCCGACTGGGCTGAAATAACAGGAAAGGCAGCAAATCAAATAATCCCCAAAGCATTGGGAGAGAGTTCAGTTACCGAGTAGCACAAAGGAACGCCATGCTGAATATACAGTTATTAATGATATTAACCAGAGAAGAAGACCGTCAAAGACTGAACATAAGAAGCAAAGCAAAGTTAAGAAGCCCGCCTGGAGGACATTAATAGTCCGTAACCCCCAAAAAGCCAGCGGGGAGGAGAAACATAAAAGGAGAGAGGAGGAAAAAAGGTCAGCGAACAGAGCAGGGGGCTGAAACGGGGGAGAAAGAAAGAGAGAGAGAGCATGAGAAGATGATACAGAGAGCTGTGAAGAATGAAGCAAAAAGATACAGGGAGAGAGAGACACACAGAGACAGAGACAGAGACTGAAAGAGCTCAGCCTGGTGAATGCTCATCTTGCCTTGCAGGCAGATCTGTGGACGTGAATGACATCATTGCTGTGGACTGCAGGCCCACGATGATGATGATGATGATGTCGCCTGTGTGTTTACAAGACACATAAACGGGACAAAACCCATGTCTGGATTTGACTTTACGAAGAAAAAGCAGCTCAAGATTTACAAGTGATTGACAAAAACTTGAAGTATTGTTTTTTTTCCAGTTTTGTTCACACGAGAGCTTTTGTTCGGAACGCGGTTAATGTTACTTAGGTGCCGGCTTTTCATGTTGCGGTTTCCAATAAGAAACCCTCTGAATTGCCATGGGACCGATTGTCAAGGAGATAAAGAGCAGGAAAGACAGGGCCGTGACATGCTGGGCTACACTCCGACCACCAGATGACCCGTCAACACAAAAGAGAACGCAAAGTCATATCCTACCACTGGGAATAGAGCTCCGTTTCAGAGAGGTGAGATGCCTTCCTGCACAGCCTCATATGGGGAAGGTTTTCTTTTTGCATTGAGAGAAACCACGGCGTTGAGGGATTAAAGGATGTGGATTTGTTTTAATGGCAGAAAACACACGACACTCTTCACAGAGAGCAAATGGTTTTACAGCACACATCTCTCTGTTTGGAGATAAGGAGGCAGCAACCTCTCTTTGGTTTTCTCTCCCTCACACACACCGACTGAAGCTGCACAATCTAAGGCCGTGCAGATGAAAGGCAGGAAACACAGCAGCTCTCCCCTCAAGAGTGCAAGCAATGGGTTGGCTTCCTCCGCCGGAAAAAAAACGATACAAGCTAATAAAGAAGTACAACAGACTTGTAGAAAAGCTGCTCCTTCTTCTTCTTCCTCCCAATATGAGCTCAACAGCCACTCTCTGATATTCAAAGAGAGTGCATACACCTTTATTTAGACATGTGCATCGTTTCTTCTAAAGTCTTGCGCCCGCGTTTGTGCAATAAACTTCTTTATGTATTCGTGCTCTGCAACCGAGCCAAGCGGGATTACAGCGTGACCTCCACTTCACTCGGCGGTCTGAAAACAGAGGCAGCTCGAGTAGCACAGCAGGCAAGAGCGAGCGATAGGTGCTGTGTTGCTGCGATTTAATCAGTTCAACAGCAAACCCCCCCCCCCAGTGGTCACCGGTCAACCCCTTACTGACCCATTCCTCTCTCTCTCACGTGTCCTCTCATTCTGAGGCCAACATCTGCTCCCAGCTGCTTGCTTTCGACTCAATCTGAACGCAGATCGGGAGTCGAACTGAAGTTTAACAACAGCTCCCGTTCACACAGGCCACCGATGGCTCCACACAGCTTCTTCATTTACACTATTGAGGATGTGAAAATAAGGATCTTCTTATACCAATCTCATATTTCAGGTGTTTCCCCCCCCCCATTTCATATCAAAGATGTTAATAATCAGGTTCAGGAGGTTTTAATGTGGGTGCAGCAGTAAAGCAGCTAATCATCAAAGCCAGCTTGACAGAACTCAAAGGTCATGCATGTTGCTTTAGGGTTCTTCACATGGTGGCCAATGGTGGAACAGAGGGTGCAGCAGAGATAAGGAGCTTCAACGTTTGCGTGACTGATTTGGAAATGGTGGTGCACCTCAGCCTCCGTCCTTCATTGTCAACGCAAGGCATGTGTTCTTCTCAGCTCCAGCATGAGGCGAAGGGGGGGTCCTGGCTGATCATGGCCGCCCTGGCTGGCTCCGATAACTGAAAATAGGTACACTGGTATGATCCTAACATGCCTGTGGTCATGCCAGCTGCTCTCACTTCCCCCTCATCCGGGCCCGGATCCCCACAAGAGATACGAGGGATAGATCTGCAGATCTGGGGAGCTGGGGGACTTAATCACCTTCGCCACAACATACTTGCAAACAGATTAGGCACATGTGATTATTCTTTGCGGAAGCAAAACAAACAAACAAACAAGCCACAAGGAGCGATCTAATCGTTCAAGGACCGGGCTAGAATAGTCGCGATGAAGCTCGCGGTGACTTGTAGATCACATTCGGACGTCTACAAAGTTGTTCATGAACAAACTCCTGACGGGATCGGGAGCTTTCTTCAGGTCAAGATTCTACTTTAACCTCCGCTTATCACTACAAACACAACATAAGCTTCATTGATCTCGGACAGGAAATGGGTTACACACACACGTGACAAACGTTAATCGTGACCGAAACAGCGCCGCTATCCTCACGTTTATTCTTCGCTCTGCCAACTACTGCCGCCTCACAAGCCATCTTAAGAAATGAACTAGACAGCAGTTATTAAATACAGTTTGGTCAGACGGCCAAGTTCAGAAATTGGCATGATCACAGTCCCAAGGCTTCACCTAATAATTAGAACTGCGCCACAGCACTTGTTTCGCTCAGTTTGGTAACAATGAGCCCAGAACTACCGGGCTATAAAGGCCCATGGCTGAGAAGGAAGGCTTAGTTTGGTACAACCATGCCGGTACATTGTTCTCCCCTTTTCAACCACTTTGACAGGTTACCGTACAAATTATTAAGAACAATGTCAGTTATATGAAATAAAGTAGGTTCGCTCGCTCTGACACACTACGCGTTTGAATTCTGATGGAGCACTCGGTGCCAGCCGTGTGCGGCCGGTGAAAAGAAAACCTTGCAGCACGTTTTACATATCAATGGGCACATGGCCCCAAAGGCCTGACTCACTGAAGTCCACATGTAAATGCATGGGAGCTTTTAAGTGCTGCACTCACTGGATGGTGGATTGGGGAGGTAAATTATCTCCATGAACACTTCAGTTACAAGTCCACATCTGGAATTTCAACACATTTAACGTACGATAAAACAAAGGATTAGGTGAACCCAACGCATTGTAATTATCTTGCAATGCAGATTTGGTTCTCATTGAATACAGGTCTATGTGTACTACGTTAGCTGACGGCTAGCTTCCCCGTGTGAGAGCTGGAACAGGCACAGTACTGCACAGGCTAGGTTCTTTGTCTTCGCTGGTGGGAGATGAGAGCCCACCCACTGCAATCAAACGTGAATCCCTCAGCTGCTCCTCCTTCTCAGCCTTTCACTAAATCAACAGTCTATTTACAGCAGGAGCACAGAGTCGGAGCGACCGGGCTGCGTGCATACACACAAACAAAATTATCATTAATGATCACAAAACTGAGCCAGGGCAGGAGAAACAATGACCTGAATCCGAGGCAACCATCTAATGAGCAAATCTACCAACAGACAAGACAAGATTACAGTCGTCGCCCCCCCGCCCCTCCCGAATTTCAACCACCGACATGTTGAGGAAACTGCTAACAAACCTGGATTACAGTGTACTGAGAGACAGACACCACGGCTAATTGTATCAACTTGCTACAGAGGAGACACACAGAGGCAGATCACCAGATGGAGTGACGTGTAGGGTGTGGACAGCGTAGGTTGCACTTTTATGATAAGGCTCTTTAGTTTCATACATAGGTGTACATTTTAGCCAAAAAACGAAGGGGTACCTTAAAGTCAACACGTGTCTCAGCGTCACTGGTCCATATGCCAAATGTAGCTCCTTCGGTTTCCCACATTAAAGCAGCAGCGCACGTGAGCGACGGAGGCAGGCTGAGCTCCCCAGTGGAAGAAAAAAAATGTGAAACAAAGAGAGGAACTTCAGTCCATCTGTTTTTCTAAAGGGAACTCAGCCATGCGTGCAGGAAGCTTCACTGTGGGATTAACAGTGAGGGCCTCAAATCTCCTATACTGTCAAGAGATGCCTTTGCTCCTGGAGCCCCCAAAACAGGGCTGTCAATCAAGGTGGGGGGGGGCCCCCGCTGACTGGAAGGGGACCTCGTCCACAATTTACTAGATTAAAAAGAGCAGGAGCTTGGCTTAGGGCTGAATGATGCGGCATTATTATAAGCATAACAAAGAGGTATGTGCACCCAGCAATCACAGAAAAAGTAAATGTACCATAATTATCTCAGTTCAGCCCTGCTAATTTCATACCATCACTGGCTGAGAGTGTACAGCAGGTGGGCCATTCCCTTCATTGTCTTAGTCAGTGTTTGAGCTTCTTACTACAGATTAAATATTAACCTGTAGCCACAATAAACATGCGATAACCGGGCTTTCGGGTGAACCGTACGGCCAATGCCTACTGAAAGCAAGGAACTCATGGCTTAAGTGAAGTCCCATCACCAGACATACTGTAGATTCCAATCTGTGTAAATTGAAACATCTGTTTGCGTTTGAGTTGTGTGCTTTTATACCCTACAGCCTGCTGTACGCTAAATGGTGCTGTGCACGTTTTCTGTAACCCTCTTAAGCTTCTTTGCGTCTCCTGCTGCAGTTATTTCTAGAACACCATAACAACAAGCATTTTGTTCAAGCAACTTCATTCAATCTCTCGGTCAGGAGCGGGCAGAAAACCTGCTGGCTCCTTCGCTACAGTAAACCCCGCGTCCAGTTGGTTCAGTCCCGCAATAATAGCGCTGGGCGCCTGTGACTGTGTGACATGGTCTGACAGAGCAGCAGCGGGAGGTGGAGGTCACATGGGGCTTTTGTAAAAACGGGGAAACACAAAAGACTCCGCTGCTGATGCTGTCCGGATGTCATGTTACAAGTGCACAATGGGGCCGAAAAACACCGAGCGGAGTGCAGATAAAGCTCAGGATTGGTATTCCGCTCAGGGAGGACGGAGGGATGTGGTGGGGAAGCTGAGGACATTCAAATTAATAAAAAGAGAGAGGAGGTGGACACTGCCCCTGAAAAACTAACCCCCTGATTGTGGACAACTGAATGAATCAAGATTACTGAAGGCCAAAGGCTGCCTCAACAATCCCTTCAAGGAAAAATGGATCCTTGAAGAAACAGGAAGAAGCACAAACGTGACACACAACATACATGCATCATACATCTAATTTGGGGTGACATGATTAAGACCCACACACACACACACACACACACACCAGTATTGATGCCAGGTATGATGATGGGGCTGGTGAAGTATGCAACTCCCCAACAACTCCCCACAGTCTCGGATATAATTAATCTGTGGCCATGCTTCACAGAACTGCTATCCAATCACTTTCAGACCTTCTGGCAGCATTGGAAAGGTTGAAAAGTACAGCCGAGACGCAGTTCAGTTGTCATGAAAATATCTAATGAGATTTCATATATATATATATGAACAAATATACACCTCAAGTCTTCAGGCGCACCGTGTTATCTTAAAGAGAAACACTTCATCAGGACCATGGACTAAAGAAGAGCTGAACAAAGCGAGGTTCACTGATTTGAGAGAAAGTCTCAAACTCTGCTCCTCCGTGTTATGAATCCATTAGTTTATCTACATCTCTTAGCAGGGCACCGTCCCACCTACACATTTTACTTTCATATCACACAAATTGTGCAGTACGTTTGCTTACCTGAAGCCATGTGAAATGACGTACGGTTACACATACAGCATGCAGTAATTCTTTGACCAATATGAATTACATTTTCTAAATATCAAGACAGATGAGAGACTTAAATAAATAAACAGACATGATAAGGGCCTTGTTGAGGGGGATAATTATGAAAATACACAACGTTTCTTCTTCTTCTTCAGGTCATTCTTGACTAAATATAAAAGTGCTGTACAGATCATTATACACAATTCCTTTTCTGTCCCGTTCTCTGCATTCAAACCCACAGGCCAGACACCACAGGAGCTTGTGTTAGCATTCAAAATAGGCTCAGTCCTTTGTAAACCTACCTGCGCTCAAATTCCAGCAGTTTACTGCTTGAAAGCATTTGTGAAGCGAGTGGAATGATGAATACATGCAAATAATAGCACAACTACCTACACAGCATGTGCAGTCAACCCCACACAACAAGCTGAACGTAAAGCCCTTTGAAATGACACACTCGAAGACTCTTGTTCAGGAACATCGTGTTCCAAAAAAATCAAAGCAACATGTCCAAGAGCAAGACCGTATAGCCAGTGGCCAAAAGTTATGCAGGAGAATAGCTCTGGTTTAGGGTTTAGAACTACCGTTTGGCTAGAAGTTGACGATAAACAAGCCGTCTCTTGCCACTCAGGACTACTGCAAAGGAGGGGTGTGAAAGAGTAGCGGACACACAGGACAATAGTGTGTGAAGTCAGTGTAAACCAACACTTAATGTCTTCTCTGGGACTATATATATATATATATATATATATTAGACAGTACGAGTCCAGGCTACTTGCATGCAAAAACTATACATTTGGTGATGAAAGCAGGCTGCCACCCATCAGCCTGGCTCAGGACAAAGCTTAAAGCCCAGTGATACGACATGCGGAGGTCATTCTGACATTCATTTTCATGAATCCCCTAATGGCCCACGCTCCAGATTCTCAGCTCTCCAGTGGCCCCAGCAAATTAATACGCGAGGGCTCTCAGTGTCATCTCGTAAGAAAGAAGCCACTCCTTTCTAAATGGCGGTGTGAGTTTCTGGTTTTGGTTACACTAGGGGGGGGGGGGGGGGGGGCACAGGGATAGGGAGCACAGAGACAAGGTTGTTACTGCTAGTTTTGCTCTGGGGACACAAAACAGGAGGACGGAACTGTTTCCCATACCAGTAACATGGAGCCCTCCCTACTTTAACCCACCAGCCAGCAGTGAACCTGTGAGATATGTCAGCCAGTAAATCTCAATTCTGTAGACCTACATTTAAAAACACACACATGGCTGTCACCCTGAACACTTGCTGACCACTGCTCACTCATGGTACAGTAAAACAAACACAAGTCATTGTATGGAACCGAGCAAGTGGCATAGAGCAAACCTGCTCTTGCCTGTCAACCATGTAGCTTAAGAAGGACGGCTGCTCGTCTGTGCGTGTGTGCTGCAATCCTTAAAAAAAAAAACTCTTGGTCTGCCTGCTTTACCACTCTGTCATGGCTGCCTACACATTAGTGTGTGTGTGTGTGTGGGGGGGGGGGGGGGCGTAAGCTTGCTCAAACAAGTACTGCTGCTAGCTAGCAAACGTGATAAAATACCTTAGGTAACAGGCAAAATAACAAGACAAATGTAGCTTTAAAAAAAAAAAAAAGCCTTAGCTGCAGCCTCCTGGTTCATGTGTACTCACATATCGGCCACTGATGGTATGAGACGCATCTGCAGATATGTAATCCTGTATATATAAGTAGACAAAACTCATAATACAGTAATTATTTGATTTAATTAAAAACTTGATAAAGTTGAAAAAGGATCAAACAACCAAGATGCTCAAACCTTTCCTTTTTAACCATGATGTTGACCCTGTTGGGACAACTCACCCTTGTTTTTTGGGTGGTTATGACCAGCCCAGTTCTAGTCTCATATTTGACTAAGCTGCACAGCCATCCCATCAGCTGTTTTAAGTCCCTCCCTCTTGTGGTTTCCGGCTAGTAACAGGCTACCCAATCATTAAGCTGGCTTCCACAGTGCTGGGACAAAAACTACTTTTTTTCATAGTGATCTTCTGGGAGATTTTGTGGACTTGAATCGTTATGGCTCCATTTTAGAGCTCCCTCTGGTCAGCCCCGAGTGAAGTTGAACAATTCTACATCAGCAAGGCAAAAGTAAACATGGTGACAACGACTTGGAAAAACAACACACTTAAAAGTTCAAGCATTGCACGATGAAAACGACTGCAGGCTAAGGACAGCAGCTGTACCACTTAACAAAGCAGCTGCCACATTCATTCAGATTCCAATATGTTCTGGCAAACACTACAACCACAAGTTAGCCTTCCATATGCCTGCAGACACTGAAGTACAGTGAGACACACACACACAGATCAGGTGGCCATTTTGATGTTGAAATTAACCAGCAGACTAGCCAGCCAGTTCGGCAGCGTTACAAGGTAACGATTCCAAGTGGCAGATGCAACAGCACAATTAGAAAACCCTTCGTAGGGCTACAAAGCAAAGCCAATAAGACCCAGAAATGCTGCAGTAACAGCGACGTTTTTTTTACGAGAGTAGAACAAAAGACAGCAGCATTTGTAGTTGACGTTAGCCTTACGTTATGTAAACAAGCTCTCGTGTCAACGTGTAAAGGGGCAGTTTAACTTAACTCCCCTGACAACAACAGGCTGGACAAAGAAACCACATTTTCATAAGGTGTTTTTACAGTGTGCCAGGTCTATTAGTGCAACAAGATGAGAGAAATTCCTGGAAAAGGAGAGTATCGTTAGCGTCTGGTCGGCTGTTACTGTAATTTACAAATAGAGACAGCCAACTAAACAGCTATACAAATATACAGAGTTGGAAAACGCTAAAAAAAAAAAAGAAAGGCTGATGGGACCGATCTGATTAGCTAACACAGCTGTCCCGATCAGCGACTGCAGGTTCGCAGTACAGAAATAGCGAACACTTGGCTTTGCTAGCAAAATGTTGTTTACACAAAAACACCAGTCATTCACAATGAAAGCCTTCTGCTGTGGGTTACCAAGAAAAAACAAGCAGCATCAACACATCGGTTTTGCTCATATCATATTTCCACACACATCAGGACATTAACGTTAGCTGACAAGACAGCGAATGAGCGACTGTTGTTTATGTTCAGAAAGGATACAGTTTCACCACATCGGTATCCATTCGCCTTTTACCCGGACTTGGAGACGACATTTTTCCTATTTCCACCGCAGAGCACCACTAAGTAAACTGAAAGCTAGCCCACGAAACGCTAGACAGTCTAGCAAACGGTACTATCCGAAAGTTAACATTTGTTTTCAGAAATGTCCACAGCGAAACGTCTTCACGGCTCAACGTCTCTCTGTCCTAGTGAGTAGCTGAGCCAACGTTAGACCTGCGCTGTTCACTGCCTCTTAGCGTTCTGACCGTGGTCCTGACAAGTAAGGATCCCTCCGCGGGTCACGTCATATACCTGCGACCAAACGTCACCATAAATGGCCATCTTTGTAGTTTTATATAGAACACTTTTTGTTCTGTATCTTCAATGTAATTGTATAGTGCCGTTTACGTTATTTTGATGTAGAAATTATATAGAATTATCAAGACAAACCTTAAGGTTTAGACATTTTTTTGAAGCCTCATTGCTGTGGCACTGGCTCTTGCTCTGGTTTTGCATGTCTTCCATTTTTCTCCACCACACTCAGGTGATGGATACCAGCATATAACTCAAAATGTCTGTCCACAGCAGACAATACATGGAGGAATACCTTCTCCTTATGATAGCTACACGCTGTTGGGGAGGAGGAGTTGCTGGACATATTTTTGTGGGACAAGGCTTAAATCAGCTAATTTCAATCAAGAAATAAGTGACATATACAGTACTACAGGGTACAAATGAGACCCAGAATGTTTTCAAGAGTGCAACAATGGCTAAAAATATACCATTGCTCCAAGGACAGCCTCATAACTACTGTGATAACAATGTCTTTTTACGTGTGTCCTCACAAATTATCCAGTGACAAGGCTGCTTTTCCATAAAGTAAACATAGTAGTCATTTGTACATACAGTGTTTGTTTAACTGTCATCTCTCTAAGCAAAGTAGGTTAAGATGTTTGCTAATCTGAAATCACATCTATGTGAAATCATAGACCCTTTCTGAAGTCATTCACTGTGCAAGCTGCAAAAACGGGTACTAAAATGTGTGATAGCCATATCTTACTGTACTGTATATATTTGCCTTTTATTCACAATACAATCATTTTATTAAATTCTAATTCATCTTTTCTTAAGTTGAAATGTCAGTGGACCAAAAATCAAAGTGAAACAAACTTTCAGAAGAGCATTTTATTAAACGCTTTTTGGGAAACTCCAAGAAGATAAAACCACATGCAAGATAGAAAGGACTGCATTAAGAGACGCACACAAAGGCAAGAAGGAAGTGAAGGAATCCGTAATCTAATTAAAAACAGGTCTGAAGTTTATGGCACATAGTTCTACTTGCCTGCAGTAATCAGGACCGAGCCTGGTGGACAATAAAGATTTATTGTATTGTAAAAGAAAATAACATTTCACTACTTGAAAAGGGATTGTTCTATTCAAAAGAGAACTCATATCCACATTACCTTTTTCACGCACAATGGTACACAAAAGTGATTCCTCACAGTTTCTTATGCTCATCTGAGGTTAAACATTGACCACTCTCTAAATTGACTCCAAATACATTGAAGGTAAACATTGCCTTTCCAGTGTCAAGCCATTTGGCCCTTTCTCACCATAATAAGGGATTTCTTGCCTCTTGCATTCTACAGAAATCCAGACTATCATGACGTCCTGCTGAAGCAGACTTCATGTGAGGTTAAAAATAGCAAATGCCTTGTTTGTGGCCAATCTATACATTGAGATGTGTCCCATTACTTGATGACTTCTTACGCATACACATGATACAAGGCCTATAGAGGCCCCAATATCTGCACATCCCAATTCAAAGGTTTTAAAGCCACACAGGCATCCTTCACATATTTCACTGTTCACAGAGAAGACACCCATTCATTCGCCTAAAGACACAATCGACTTTCTTTTCCTCCAGAGACACGTTGACTGTAAACACAACTTCAAGGGATGGCATACATTTATATGATATGACATTCCCGTCACTGGTACTACCGACTCTGCACCACAAAAAAAAAAAAAGAGGGCAGGTCAGTCCATCAATTCAGTGTTGTGATGCTGTTTGGATGGAAACAGTCTACTGAGATGGAGAGGATGCCTGCCACTGACGGAATATAGCAAACACCCTTTTAGACTTGTCACGAGGGCCCTGGGAGGAAAGAGAGCATAGAGAAATGTCAGATATTGTTTAAACTAAAGCGACATAGCTATGTGGTGAAATTAGATTTGTTTTGGGTGAGAATACAAATTGTTGACTCGCCTGTCCTGGACTACCCCGTGCTGTATTGGAGTTCCTCCTCATGGGCATGAGGAGGTCGAGAGCAGCCTTCCAGCCCTGCTGATGAAGCGCCGAGACTCCATCCAAACAGGGGATCGACCCTGGATCCACATTCTCCTTCCCCACGGAGATCCAGGGACACCAGTCTCTGTGCTGAGCGAGGGGGTCAAATGTATTCCTGTGCAGGAGCCCATCCTGAAAAAGTAAGTAGTAGTTTGTAATAACACATTCAAAATAAGTAATGAAAAACCCTCTTTCAAATTGAACTCGGACTAGGATGTAGGTTATAGTAGCGTGTCTTGAATTAGGTAATGGGTAAAATACTGGATAAAGTGAGACCATGTCGTGTTTTTGTGCAGCCCTATCTTGAATATTGTTATTACTCTTTAAACTGGTCTTACTGACCAGGTGGCACTGTATAATAAGTTATGAAAGTAAACGTGCAGCCCCTAGTACTGCAAAAAACAATGTGTGAAATCAGCAGTAATGTTAGTTCTTACAGGACCGCCAAATGATGAGAGGCACAGGCGTTTAGGAGGGGGATGCAGGCTGGCAGCGCCATCAGATCCAGAGTTGTCCCCGTGTCCTCTACCGCGAGTTGCAGACCTTTTGCCCCTGGGCGAAGGACTTTGCAGCTCTTCACTGGGGCTCGGTGAGTCTCTGCTTCGGGCACGCAAAGACACGGGGGAGGAGGTTCCCTCACTCTGTAACACACACACACACAACATAGCATGGTAAATAAAAAGCCGCCCGGTGCATTCCCCTTGCCATTGTTATACACAAAGTAAAGTAATTCTGCTTAAAATGAATATGTGCATATTAGCCCAGCTTATTTCGCTGGTCAACCTTCATTTGCTGAAAGCTTGCCTGGTCAGAGCGGGTGGAGTCCTGGCTCCTCAGCTTCATGCGACATGGAGTTGTAGCAGGGCTGGGTGAGGCAGAAGCAGGCTGGTCCCCCAGGCCCTCGTGCGGGGCTGCTGGGGCAGGACCCGTTGCTTGAGGAGGCGAGCCTATAGTGTTTGGTGAGGAGTCTCCCTCGCCTCCCGTTCCCTCCATCTGGTGGAAGTTCCACAAGCCAACCTTGCGCATACAGTACGAGCAGGTGAGGATGGGCAGGTTCATTGTGTGCAGAGTTGGGCTAAGAAAGAGAAATTCATTGCTCAGACATCTTAAATCGGGGAGGAAGTGCTAATGTTGTACCATGTTTCTCTCAGTTAACTAGATGTCCGTTCATTGTATTTCCTTCTGTAGCTAGTGCATCATTGAGGATACATTTGACATTGAAAATGTACTTCTATGTGTGCTTACTCAGTGGTTTATGACAATATCAAGTGTTATTGTAAAGTGTGTTAAAGTGTCTAGCACAGCAATGGGGGGGGGGGTCATCTCACCTTGCAGCCCAGCCACAGAGAGAAACAATGCATGCAGCCACTTGGACAGCCAAAGATTCAGAACATGGAGAACCTCCTTTTCTTTTTTGTTCGTCCTCGATCAGCTGCAGTACGACACTGATAACATCCTCAGTCAACGACTGCAAAGAAACAGTGGACATTCATTTACATGTGAACAACCGAAAATTGTACGTTTTCTTATAGTTGAACACGTTATTCTACAATTAATCTGACTGTCTCTTCCATAATCTCCTGACTAAAGCAATTTCTGGAAGGAAAACGTGTTCATAATGCTTCTAAAGACTGTTCTCCTGCCTCACCATAGATTTCAGCTGCTCCGGCTTCATGGCAGGCAGCTGCTGTACAAGGAGACAAGTGCTCTGGAAGCGCTCTAAGAAGGCAGTGAGCAGTGCTGATGGTTCACAGGCCGGAACCAGCCAGAACCGCTCTGAAATTACATCAACATTCACCATAAACATGTGGATAACTCAGGGCAAATTCAGCTTAAATGACATGACATCATATTTTTAGTACAAACATGCAATAGGAAGTTCTTGCTCCTACCTGGGCATGGAAAGTCGGGCCAGGGGCAAAACTTCTCGTGCTGCGTCCGAAGCTGCCTTGTTATCTCTGCAATGCGGCATCCATCTATTGAATAAAAAGAAGAAAAGTTGCCTGACCTTTCATTTCTTGGCAGACTTGGATCATCATCAGCATAACCGTGCCAAAATTAAGTGTGCGTGTGCCCTTGTCGTTTTCTGTCAATTTAAGCTTTGCTCACATTTTTCAAAGTCTAACGTCGGTTGTAGTGCTGCACAAAGGAAAACCTGGCAGCTGGAGCACTTGAGCATATCACAGCCAATGTTGATCCAGCCATATCTGGCACACATCAGAGGGGACAGTGTGCGGGGTTTTCCTGCCCATTTCAAACAGTGCTACGCTAAGGAAAATTTCACTCAGACACAAAACAAGTACTGTCACATTCAGTATTACTCTGAATAAAAGATGATATCTAAACATTTACTTTTTACGTGAAGTATCAAAAAACATCAAAATCATAGATTAACAAGTGCTGTCTTCATTAATGATCACATAGTGAGATATAAAAAAAAAACATGGATGCCTCCTCAAACTGGATCAAAATGAGTAAAAGGATATTGAATAAGATTCCACTCTTGAGAAAAAGGCGTCTTTGTTCGTTGCTTCACAAGATGCTGGAGTGTTGCTTTTTACTTCCAGAACTTTCAAATTTCCTTGTCCACTGAAATCCACAGAGAAAAAACAGATCGTCAGTTTCCACGTGCACGCTTCTTATTTGAACAATAACAAAAAAAACGTGCAATAGATTAAATCTATGCATACTGTATATTGTGAGATTCCTACTTTCTCCTAATAACCCTGCACAGCTAGACATGGAGGCTTATTGGGGGGGGGGGCACAGTAACACGCAGTTACGCAACATTTCACCTGAATGAAACAGCTCCACGTTTCCTTTTCTGCTTAACACGATCTGTTTGCTATACTAACAGATCGTGTTAAGCACAGTAGGAAGTCAAACCAAATGCATTTAAACTAGCCCTGGTGGCCGGGCAGCAAGTGGACAACACTCCAGACGTGAATAGTAAACTAATGAGGGTACCACGTTCCAGTAAAACTTTCGGTTCCCACCCCCTTATCTGTAACTGTGCACGGGAGCAGTAGCAACAATGGCTGCCATAACACATTTGCCCGGCATATAGACTAAATACAAGCAAGAATAACAACGGTGTGCACGCTCCCGTTCCTGGCATACAAGCTCCTAAATCTGTGGAGACTTGTCCCTCTTCATATTACGCTGAGTGAAGGCGGCTAAAGTAGCAGAGCTTCCAGGCTAAGTGGCTAACCAAATTAGCTAATGTCAACTTGTTCCCCGGCTTGTTCAACAAATAGCGCGCGATTGTTTAAAAAACAAAAATGCACCTGTTGGATCCGTTATCTGTGGACGACACTCCTGCATTGAGGAGCTCACGAACTTTCTCTGGAGATGCAAAAGAAGACTTTTGTTGATTAGTGTTGCCGAGACGATCCCCACGACTGCCGCCGAGAGTCGCCATGATCGGCTCTGTGGTCCTCCGGAAAATACAACCTGGAACCGAACGTTCCGCCTTGTAAGACCCACATCCACAGCACACGAGTGGGCTCACAGTCACAGACCCAGAGCCGAATAAAGAGATCATACAAAATAAACGGCTCTGACTGGACCTGCATGACTTCTTCACTCCCGGCATCTTTTGCATTTTGCTGTTGTTACCTATTAGAATTTAATATATAAATATTTATCAAGAAGGATATTTTTTTTTCATTTGACATAATGAGTTACTTTATACAAAGCAGGATCAGATTTAAAAGCTGTTATTCTTTTACACTTAATTTATTTTTCATCCATTTTGACATATATTTCCTAGCAAGGAGATAAAATGTTAATTTAAAGGACTCTTATAACACTGGGAATGACATAGGAATTATTTATCGGACCCTTTATGTAAAAGCAGTAGTACTGTGCTCCAAAAAAACTCCATCACAAGTAAAAGTCCTGCATTCAAAGTCTTCAAGAAGTAGGAGTATTGTCATCACATCCTTATTGTCAGATTGATAACCAGCTCATGGATCAGTCTCCTAAGTCTCCTCCTCCCTTCACTCCTCCACTCACTACCACGTCATCTGCATTCACCTCAACCGAGTACATTCTTGTAACACCAACCTTGCTGATGACGAAGACGACAAAAAGAGAGAACTCTCTCGGCTGGGTTGATGAGACTGATGAGGTCAGCAAGGTCACCAAAAGTTTGCCTCTGGTCTTCCCCTCTTAGGAACATCTCTAACAAGCTGAGATCAGGGATAAGGGAGCTGGATGTGATGTTAACGGATGCCGCTGAGCTGCACTCCTATTGGGCATAGACCTACTGCCTGGTACAATGGTCCTCACCAATGCCCAGAAGCAGGCTCATCTTCTGGAGAAAGGAACTTTGTTGTATTCTGGATGACGACTGACTGTTTGAGCCCACACACAGTAAGGAGCTCCCTCTGGACTTAATCATCTCCAAAGATCTGAACATTGCTGACGTTGAGGTGACTGATGTTGCTCTTTCCCTCTTTTTTCTTTGAGACGACTATCACTGTGCACGCACGTTTTCAAAGTTAGAATCAGTAAATGGTATATCACTGAAAACACCAGTCAGTTATTCGTTCAAGCTTTCTTTTCCAACCCCTGCACCCTTGTGGGTCTCAGTTAATGAGTTTGTGATTATTTCAGTCCTAAAATGACAGATGTTATTGATGCCATCGCTGCCATTAAGTTAAAGGTAGTCGCTGGCAAGAAAAAAAAAAAGTTAGTGTCAAAAAAGTGACATCTGTAAAGTAAGATTTTGCATTTATGATTTAGAACTGAGAAATGCAAGGCAGTCCTTCTAGTACGACATAACTGCCAAAAACAATAATAATGTACATTTCTTATTTGCTTCTATTACATGGCTGAGAAACCATCCAGCTGCCCACTTTTTCACAATTCATTTTTAATAGGGCTAGCGTATTCTAAACTGCATTGATATTATTTCATAAAGTTGTTATTATGCGTTTTTCCCAGATATTGTTATGGGCCACAGCTACCAGTGAGGATACTGAGGTTATGTTCTTGGTAATATTTCTGGGAATTTGGTGTTTTGATGACATGAAGATAAGTTTACCTTCTAAGATTAAAGAAATATTACCTGTGTTAATATTACAAAGTGTGAAACTTTGACTTTCTTTTCAACCACGTGAATAATATCCAAACCCTAACAGGTCCCTGGACCATGCACTTGGACAGAGAGAGAAAAAAAAAATGTTGTTGTTTTGGACACCGACACGCGCAGTCCCGCCCATCTCTAATGACGCAACTTCCTAATAACAAGCCTCCTGATTGGTCAAGTGTCTCACGGCCCGGGGGGGGTAAACATTTGTGAATGGCTTCATACTGACTGAGATGTGGAATGGTTTATAATGTTTTATCAGCACTTTAGCAGATGTTTTTATTCGATGTGACGTCCTTCAGGGCTGGATTGTAACAGGGAAACGATGTCGGACACTGAAGGCGCTCGCAGTCCAGACCAGCTGAATAGATTCCAGAAACTGACACACAGGCCGCCGCACGGTGAGACGTTAGCAGGTCGGTCAGCATGCTAACGATAGGTTTTAACTTACTGTTACCGTATTCTGCCTGTCAAATAAACACGGTGTGACTGAGATCAGCTGCTCCACGTACCCCCCCCCCCTCTTTGCGTGTTAAGACTGGAAACGTTTCCCGTAACCGCTACTGCTCACACTGCTAAGCTTAACGCTCAAGCTAACATCTAGCTATTATGCCTGTTTATCTTTGATTAGCTTTATAGCCACCATATATTACGTGTTACTAAATGAATGAAAATGGTAGCTTAGTCATAGTCGTTCACCTATTTGTAAAAACGTGTCTTTCAGCTGCACAGATAACTTAGTTATAGTTATATGGCCTGACACACGATCATTGATTAGGTTTTATAGACCTGCAGTGCTCCCAGGAGATTCAGGGCTGGGGACCAAGCATTGATCATAATCATCTATAGTACTCAATGGACATAACGTTACATGATTGAGATCTGTCATGTGTGGAGAAAGAGAGTCTTTGGTTCCTAACATTTTCCATTTGGCTGTTAGTATTAGAGTTATGTTGTGGTACAGATCCTGGTCATGTTCTGTTTTGTTGTTGTTGTTGTGTACCACAGATATAGACTGCAGCTGGCAAGGCCAGTCACACCTGGGGCCAGTCACAGTCACACAGTCCAACTCGGGTTCCTCTGACTGGTATCGACACGCAGCTGCAAAACATATTCAATGGCCTTGATGATTGATAGACACCATTGTCTCACATGTCAGACGTGAATGTGACACTCCCTTCGAGCATGTGGTCATGCGTAGCTTTCTGAACACACTTTTAGCTGTTAGGCATAACCCTCCCAAATAAACACACTTTTAGCTGTTTATTTGGGAGGGTTATGCCTCCAAGTTTGATCAAATATAGCTCTTCTTCCTAATGAGTCTGAATGCACTATTTAGTCTTCTGGATAAAAGCATCTGCCGGTATTTGTATTTGGATTAATGTGCTCTGCCTTCTGTCATCGTGCGCCTGTTTATGCGCCTGTTGCTTATCCCTCAGACCAAACATCTTAGTATTGTGGTAATGTTTTATTCTCTGCTATTTGCAAAGCTTTCCTTATAAGGTAAAACATGTCGGCCTGGCAGATGATGTGTTGAATGTCTGATTCTGTATTTTAAATACAGCACTGTATATGAATAGACTTGTCTGTCAGCTTTAGTGGCAGAGTGACATTTCATTTGGACTGCACTACATACACCGTATAGTGTAAAGAGGACACGCCTATCGTTTAAGGTTTTTATGGCTTATTATCTCCAAGCAGACGTATTTAAGTTGAGATTCAACTGGGTGTGAACGCAATGCACATAGGAATAAGTCTGTCTTCAGGGCAGGGCTTGTTCAAGTGTTAACCCTGTGACTACCTGTGTGCAGTATGGTGTTTCCCTGCTTTCTGTCAGGGCATTCTGTGACAAGGAAGACCGATAATGAAACTTTGCTCCTCCCTCTCCAGGCCATCGTATGCCCCCTGCCCGCAGTGGGCATCGCTGTGTTGCGGACAACACTAACCTGTATGTGTTTGGAGGGTACAACCCCGACTACGATGAGTCAGGAGGCTCAGAGAATGAAGACTATCCACTGTTCAGGGAACTTTGGAGGTACCACTTTGCCACCGGCTGCTGGCAGCAGATTCGAACAGAGGGCTATATGCCCACAGAGCTGGCGTCTATGTCAGGTGAAACATTATTTAATAGTTTTGAACATTTCAATACTTACCATTAGTATTTTATACACAAAAGAAGAAAAAAAAAATCCAGTTTTCTGTTAAAAAATGTTTGTATATTGAGTTTTGGTGTTTTGTTTCCTTAGCTGTTTTGCACGGCAACAACCTCCTGGTGTTCGGTGGCACCGGGATTCCCTTTGGTGAGAATAATGGCAATGACGTACATGTTTGTAACGTGAAGTACAAGCGATGGTCACTGCTCAACTGTCGGGGGAAGAAGCCCAACAGAATCTATGGACAGGTAACCTCATAAATCACTCCTTTGATTGCTATTGAGACTGGTTGTTGGATCCAGTGGATATACAAAACCTCTAAATTCATTAGAACGGCTTCTTACTAAACGGACACTTCATTCCTCAGGCTATGGTTATTATAAATGGCTTCCTGTACGTGTTTGGAGGGACGACGGGTTACATCTACAGCACAGACCTGCACAGGCTGGACCTGACCACCAGGGAGTGGATTCACCTCAAGCCCAACAACCCTCCAGACGACCTGCCCGAGGAACGGTACGCCTTCAATGTCGCCTGAATGTGCTGCAGGATCAAACCCGGCGAAAAGGATCTTTTCAGCAAAAGTAAAAATTCCATGACATGGCGTGCTATTGTGTGTGTCACAGGTACAGACATGAAATAGCACACGACGGACAGAGGATCTACATTCTGGGAGGAGGAACGTCCTGGACATCTTACCCTCTGGACAAGGTACTACACCACTAAGGGTATACTCGCCAAAGACATTTAACTGTGTGCCAGACAGAATTTCAAATTCAACAATGCTTGTTACAGTTTATGCTACAGTTTCAATCTAAAATCACTGCTTTAGACTAACGGTAAATATTGTGTCTTTTTTAATAGATACATGCTTACAATCTGGAGACTAATTCCTGGGAGGAGATTGCAACTAAACCTCATGATAAAATAGGTCTGTATTCTGCGCCTCACTTTTAACTCGGCCTGTGTTGTGCGCTTTCACAGCCTTCTAAAATGTGTGTGCTTTTGACAGGGTACCCTGCTCCTAGGAGATGCCATAGCTGTGTACAAATACGAAATGGTGAGAACTTTTCAATCATGCTGTGCAACCAATATCCCCAGATAAAAGGTGCTCCTGATATCTGATATCTGATATCACATCCTTATATGTTTGAAAGTAACTTCCTGCCAGTTAACACGTGCCCAACTACGTGAGCGCTATCTGACCATTTGTTTTTTCCGATGTAGATGTATTTATCTGTGGAGGCTACAACGGGGAATTGATATTAGCTGATCTGTGGAAGATCAACCTGCAGGATTTCCAGTGGAGTAAACTACCAGCAGTGATGCCTGAGCCGGCCTACTTCCACTGTGCTGCTGTCACCCCAGTTAGTACAACACTACCGTCTCTAATCACTTGTCAACTGAGCTTAGAACCTCAGGTAGTAAACGCTACGCTGAATATAATATTTACATCCTTCCTCTCTTTCCTTCACTCTGTCCCAAGGCTGGCTGTATGTATATCCATGGTGGCGTAGTGAACATCCACGAGAACAAGAGAACTGGCTCTCTGTTTAAGATCTGGCTGGCTGGGCCCAGCCTGCTGGAGCTATGCTGGGAGAAGCTCCTCAAGGCCTTTCCCCACCTGACTTCACTCCCTACCATGCAGCTGCTCAACCTGGGCCTCACACAGGAACTCATTGAGCGCTTGAAATAGGCCGCACAGTGGAGGACGGACAAATGAATGGATGAGACTAGACTGGACTGGGAGGAGTTGAGGTCTGACAGAGCACAGAATTCAATTCATAGCAAAATTCTCTGGAAAAAAACGCACTCTCCCTCCCCTGCCTAACGTAGCCCCGCCTTAAAACCAAAAACAATGGGATGCCTTTTTCTTTTTTTTTTTTTGCTGTTTCAGTGAAGATAAATTAATTAAATGTGGAATGTTTTATGGATTTTACTCAACTCCCCCCCCCCCCCCCCCACACTTACATGATGCCTTTGTGTCAAGCTAAACAAGAATTCCCTCTTATCCTCCAAACTGTGACAGCTGGAAATACTTTACTTTGCCATGTCCCATTTTCAAGGACCGTCTCTCCCATGTAAAAGAAAAAGATCTGCCTTCTCTAGTACTTTTAAAAAAAAATATCTGTGCAAAAGGAAGAATGCATGTGTATTTATTTGAAGGACTACATTTCTTTCCCCCAGTTTTTCCTCATCATCCGATTGCTGTTTGCACACTTTGTCTTGCATATTTGTGGACATTTACTTTTTAATAAATAGATCTCATAATCAACCGTAAGTCTAAAACATGGAAGACAATAGTTTTGCTAAAGGATCATACCAGTGTTTTTGCACATTATAGCCAATTTAATCCAAATCTCATTTATAATTTGTTTCTGCCAACATGCTGTTTTATTTTATTTTTTTTAAATGATTTTGCGACCTTCCAGGCAGCAACTTTCAGAAGCTTGTTGTACATCGTGACAGTCAATCACACCGATTCCTGTGTTTTTATCGTTGAAGTTATGTTACATTGCATAAGTTTGGCATAAATTAAAGCAGACATGATATTCACTTTGAGGGATTACCAATCTTAAATATCTTTTTAAGTTGTTTTCATACTATATTAATGAAACCCAGTGTCTGCCTTGAGGGAAGGAAAAACATTTTTTAAGTTTCAGTTCAAGTATTGTATGCCTTGAAAATGGTCTCGAGTATTTGTCGCTTGTGGTAAATTAGCTAAAACATGCAGAAACACTGGATGCTCTTAATTAGTGTACGGAGGAAAGGTTCAATGCTGGATTCGCCCACGTCTGAGCACTTGTATTTCCTGTATTTTCCATTATGTCACAGCCTAGTCTGCAAAAATGTTTATCTTCAAAATTGTTTCATTACCATGCCATTTTGCTTTCAGGTCTCATTTGTACACCAAACCCGTGCAACACATCACTGTGAATCTGGTGCTCTTTAAAATTAAATCTAAATGCTTTTATTCGAATAAAGACTTCATTCTGTTAAGACATTTACTCCCTTTCTGTTGACGACACGAAATGTTTGGCACAGGGAGTTGCTTTAGTAGCAGGATAATAACATGTTTTTACTGCAGTGCCTTTTTCAAACTTCTAATGAGGCTGACATTTCATCAATAGGCAGTATAAGAGCTTCGCATATAAAGAAAATATAAACAAAAGGGTTTATGTTGTAAATCGTGTTTTTAAGAAAGTGAACATTTTAGCTATTTTGACCGAGCCGTTGACTATAATCACTAAACATCTTGGTGTCAAAAATAACTTTCATATGCTGTTTCAAGGATGCAGAGACTTTGTATTCTCTTTCTGTTAAAAGGCCAGACAGTAGACTTTAAGGACAGGACACAGCATATATTGGGCCTTTTGGGTATTAGTCCTAAAAGCACTTGTTAAAACGTATACAGTTCCTATGTGTAATTCATTAAACAGATGCCAAAAATTTGAAACTTGCATAAAGTGATTCTAATGATGAATGAGAGGTTTGATCTGTCTGCACTTCTTTACGTTGCCCCTTTATTTATGTTCAACATCAAACTACTTTGTGCATGATGTCATTTCCTGCTTTTTAAAATGAACATAATCAAACCTTTACTTATGGGACATAGTTTTAAAGATGACCACTACAATGTTGTACAGTAGGCTTGTGTGAATGTTGTGTTGGAGTAATGTCAATAAAAGTGTTCTGTAAATAAAAAAAACAAAACTATGTAGGAAGTGAATCCCTGGTTGAAAGAGTGGTCTTATTTCACAGAAGTTTTGTAAATTAATGCATTTATTATGTCCTGTATAAATCACTTAGTACAATATATCAGAACCCAAAATGAATACCACCAATTTACATGAATGCAAGAGCAAAAAAAAATTGAAGTTACAGATTTTTACGAAATGTGTTCAAGCGAAACACCACTCAGTATCACATATTGACAAGAAGGAGACAGCTGTACGCTTACAACTCTGCTGTCAACTTTCAAAACTCAATCCAAATCCCTTTCCATGTTTTGTGCCACTGAATCCACAGCACCTGAAGATGAAGTAAGTGTATTTCTGTAGTGGCGTAACATGTTTGGAGCCTTGGGATTGTTCTTGGCAAGCAGGTCAACAAGAGGGCGGAGGAGGAGCAAAGAAGTACAGGGACAAAAGGATGAGGTAGACCACCACTAGGGCAGTGCCTGCAAACAAAACAGTTGATTATAATCTACATATTAATTCAAGATTAAACTTTACTAAAAAAACAGATCGCAGACACTCTTCCTCTTACCTGCTCACTCATTAGTGCATGGTTTAGAAGTTAGATATGCTAACTACCTTGCTAACACATCTAATATTCTCTCTTGGTCTCTTTAAATGTATGATGTCCATATCTAATGTGGAGAAATCTGCATCCTGACTTACCCTGAAAGTAGTCACATTTTCCATCCATGAAGATGTAATTGACCAGAATGACACTGAAGATGCTGGCCCAGAGATGAATATCACTGAACACAAGCACGAACCCAACATCCTGGGGAGGACAAATGTCAGGATTCAAACAACTGCATTTTGTTAGGAAATCTAATATTACACTTTTGAATTGAACTTACATAGAAGGCATTGAAGAGTATGAGCAGTGGGATCTGAATCATGCAGACCTGTACAGCAATGCAACTGCCCACTTCAAGGCTGTAGACAAAAACACATTTCAAGGTGAAAAGTTTATACACTCATTTTCATTATTTATGCATAAATTATATATTTAATAATGCCAGATCTATCATTGCTCAAGTGTGGCCTTTATAAAAAGGGGAAGAATTCAGGCGATAAATAAAAAGTATACTTCAACAGCACAGTGTACCCGTACCTCAGGCTGATGTTGTTCTGCAGTGCAAATTGGATCCCATTGACAATCTCAGGAAGCTCTGGCACCATGGCCAACACGGTGACACCGATGAAGTACTGCAAAAGGTGGGGCAGCATCAAGTACAAAGACACACACTGAGGTACACAATTATTTGATTTTGCCCTCCTCTTTAAAGAAAACAGCATTTTAATACCTGGGAGACGTAGGAATTGGTCAGGATGGGCTCTATGTTCTGAGTGCTGAGGTCAGCGCAGCAGGCCATCAATATTGTGGCAGCAATCAGCACTCCAAGAGCCCTCCACCGGGACCAGTGGACTACATGATGACCTGCTGGTTGAATACACATGATAAGCTTACAGAATTTTAACATTTCTGAATGACTTCACCAGAGCAGAAGGTTTTTCCTCTCCCCTTTCACATCCATCCAATCGAGTTCAAAGTCTGAACCTTCTCCCCGTGTCTCGGTTCTTCACCCTCGCATGCTTAAGGGTTTTGTCATGCACAGGCACAGCTTTACCTCACTGCAAGGGAAAGGCTTTCCTTACATGCACAAATACAGCAGGCAACAGGCATCAGTGCTTCGCTATTTCATGCTCCTTCACCCGAAACACTACGTGCACACCACAGACACACCTGTTGCAACGTGGCTGGTGGAAACAATGCTGGCATTAATACACGTGTTGGATACAAGGTGATGGCCAGTGGTGACCTCACCAGTGGGGTGGTAGGTACCCTCATGGGCGTACTGAACACCGTGCGCATGGCCCCCTTGACCATCGCTGATATGGATATCATAGATGTGGGAGTGGGTTTTCAGTGTGAAGATGAGGCCGATCAGGTATGCAGCGGGCAGCAGCACAGAAATTGTGTACACCAGGGGCCTGGAAAACATTTTTGGTATTTAATAACTAGTTAAAACACTACTGAGTTGATAACTTTAAAACTACAAATTACCGCCTCACGTCATGTTGCAGTTTACATCCATGTCTGTCCAAACGTCATCATATTCTATTAGACATTTGTGTGAAATCGTCATAATTGGCATATGACCAAAAATGTGTTTTCTGAGGTCAAAGTGACCTTTGACCACCGAATCAGTTCATCCTGGAGTCCTGGTGGACGTTTGTGCTAAATTGTATCCCTCCAGGCGTTCCTGAGATATCGCGTTCACGAGAATTGGACGGACGTACAACCTGAAAACTTAATTATGCTGCAAAGTAAAAATAAATATGCATGTAGCACCTGGACTTACTCAATATGGGACAGGATCAATTGCGGGACAGCTTCACTCTGTTCAAAACAAAAAAACAAAAAGGTGAACAATAAAAATAAGTTCATTTTGAAAACCTTTTCTATAATCAAACTGTGGAGAAACACAAAGATTTAAGATCTTCATGATAGGAGTGTGGAGAAGTTGCTACAAAAAAAAAAAACTGGAATGAAATCGTGTTTTCAAACTCACCGTGTCGTAGTGACAATTCTTACAGACGAAGGGCACACTGCCATTGCCTGGGATGTTGGTGCAGCTTTCACACACCAGATTACCGAAGGCCTTTGAGAAGAGGGTGGGAGCAAACACACCTAGGGACGATATTACAACACGAGGGTCAGGTTTTATGACTCCGTCGGTGGAGGACAAACTGTATGAAAGAGAGTTACATGTGCAGCTGCCATCCATACCTCCAACGGATATGAAGAGCAAAGCTGAGCTCACTCCGGCTGACCGACTGTTGAATCGTTGCTCCCTGTGCTTAATGCCCCCAATGATCATACAGATACCCTGTGCAGTTGACAAACACAAACAGTCAGCAAGAGGTTTAGAATCATATCAGAGGATCATAACGCTGCATGTTAACTGATATGTACACGTGTTAATTTTGTCCTTCTCGGGGCACTCACAGGTACAAACAGTATACACCCGAGCAAGGTCCCAGTGAGCGCTGCTTTAACGATCTCCTCATAACATTTGGTGGCTGCATTGTGTCCCTGCAGCAGTGCCGTGATGTAAAAGGTCATCTCCGAGATGGAACCAAACGTCGCATTCACCACCGCTCCCACTGCGAAGTTACTCTGTGCAGAAATGCTGCGGGAATATGCAGTTATCAATAAAGCAACCATTTTATGTATAGTGCATCATAATTTACGATTCAAATTACACCTCCAGTATGTACTTTCTCCTTTTATTCACATTCATCTACTGGCCACAAATAAAAAAATAAAACCTTACCTGGCAATACCCATGCCAATAAAGTAGGATAGAGGAATGATAGAGGTGATGGCTGTGGCAAACTTGGTCTCTGCGCTGCAGAAATGGTGTTCACGGTCAGTATAGCCAATAATGAGAGTGGTAAACACCAGGGGGAGCAGGTCTGCAGGGAACAGAGACTTAAGGAGAACAAATGGAAAGACAGCAGTACTGTATTTACCATGTACATCTGCAGAACTGTGCAAAAAGGATACTGAGAGCAAAAATGTTGATTCCTTGGACAGTGTATTTGTAGTAATACGCATTGAAAGCATGATAACAGCACAGGATGACTCTGGTCTCACACCCAAATGTCTGCAAAAGAGAACATAAAAACACTCACCTCAAGTTACAAATTCATTCATTAGATTGTAAACAATCAATTAACGGGTGAGGTTTAAAGGGCCAGTTCACACAAATCCAAAGAAAAAAAAACAACCTTTCTCTGCTTTCCTCTAGTGGCATCAGCAACACGTCTTTCCATGAACAACATCCTGGTTACTCTGGATAGTGTATCAATGTCAATTTTCATATAGAGATATTTCTATTGAAGTCAATTCCCAATGACAACTGTCCACAGTGTTAGAGGTATATATATATATATATATATATATATGTATATATATATCTCTAAACATTTGCACAGTACATGTTACATACCACTTGGGGGAGCTGTGTTCTTTGTGATTTGATTGAACTGCCCCTTGAAAGGAAATAGTAGCTGCATGGCGAGCACTTCAGTTAGATGTTGCCGTAGCTAATAAGGCGACTATGAAAACCTTGCAGTTCATGGTTTGACAAGCATGACCCGCGCTGCCAAGGAAGGAAAATATTGCACACATTCCTTGCCTTGATACCTCACCAAAAGAGATATCTTTAATCAGTTTGGACTTTTTGATACTCCCAGCACCTTAGTTCAGATTAAGCAAAGTAGAGGAGCTGCCATCTTGGACTATTCTTCACTCACCACTGACGTTTCATTCAAAATTAACGTGTACCTTTTCCAGTCTGTGAATCTGAATGTGCTCCGGTTCCATGAGCAGGACGATGGTCAGTGCGCGAGCGTTCATCTTGGCTACAGGTATAGTGAAGACCGGCAGCCAGGAGAGCAAACAGGCCAGGGAGTGGACCACAGCCAGGACAGGGTAGCCCAGCAACAGCCAAACATAAGTGCTGATGCGACACTGCAGAGAAAGAACAATTAAAATCATTCACAATACGTAGAAATATTAATAAAGCTTCGATGCACCAAGTGGTTAAGATTCTGACATTCTTACCCAGTACCTCGAAGTTCTTCTTGCTGGTGGTTCTGGGACAGGGATCACAACAGGGATTGGGGAAGACATCAGAAGGGGCGCAGAGTCCTTTTCCCTGCTGTCTTCACTGTCTTCGGGAATGACCTCAAACGTTGGAGGCCTTGCAGTAGAACTCTTAACTACACCACCAGCCTGAAAAGGGCAGAGAGACGACAACAGGGCATCACTTGTTGGCAATATGTAAATAGCACGTCTCAGCTTCTTTTGTGACACTTAAATAGTGGAATATTCTTATACTATATAACAAGTTACCTTCGCTATCGACTTCCCAAATGGCCAAATAAAGTACCACGCCAACTTTAAACAAAGTTTGCCTGGAAAGAGCAACAAAAAAAAGAAATGTCTTGATGTTCCAGATTTCAGAGGACATTACAATACTCTTGAGTGATGCAGCTGGTTTTTAGGATACGTACCATAAGGGGCACCGACGATTGTTAGAAACATGACAGGACAAACGAGGAGGTAGATTAAAGATATCCACCATCCAAATAAAACTACATAAAGTACGTTCCCAAGGGTGGCCACTGAGCCTGGAGGAGAGGAGAGATCACAAACGCAGGTTATTGCCTTCCCCGTATAACAACTCCGTATCCGTCTGTACGAGTATGTAGGTCCTGTTAAAACAGAATGAATGCGCAAAGATAGAAGATGAAAAAAAAAAAGACCTTCTTGAGGCTTAACAATGCTAAGATCAGAGTGGAGCTCTTTGATGATGTCTGATCGGTCTTCAATGGGCTTCTCCGTTACATTGCCCTTCCACTTTCTGAAGCCAAACTGAAAGAAAAAAAAAGCGTGATTTTGGATTAAAAGTATGTCACACAAAACAGTCACATAATTCAGTTCAACTCCACATTTTCCCCTTCAGCCATGCATACACCCCCTGCAAAGGATACTGAGTGATTCGGTGCAAAGTGTTTGGAGTGAAAGTGTCGCCTTAACCCAGTCGTGTCCCACCTTGTAGTTGTTGGCCTCCCTGTGTGCCTCCACCTCATTCTCAGCTCGGATTGTAGTCTTTGTGGTGCCCTCATCCCAAACCTCCTCTCCGTAGCGAGAGGGAGTAGATTGTGAGGTACCGAGTCCTCCTGTGGCAGATCACAGCTGTGAGAAAACTCTTCCACATGGCAAGATGGGAAAATATCCCACATGATAATCCCCCCCCCCCCCCTCCCCCACAAAACAAGCAGAGATTCCTGCACTCACTCATTTCTCCTGTCTATATTTAAACATCTCCAATGTCAATGTCCACAGATTCTTACAGAAACTTAGCTACTGTAGCCAATGCATTTAGTCTGGCTTTAAATCAGCCAATTAGAGTTTTAAACCAAATTCGGACATCTGCTAGAGAGGTTTCCAATTCAACTGTGCTTGTTTTTCATATCTTTTAAGAAAACTGGGACACCCACCTCTGTGGACGGCGAGGAAACATTTCGGTGTGTAGTGGCAGAATTGGTGGGCAGAAGCATCCGGGGAGGGCGTCTCCGTTGCGCCGAGCTCCGGATGCTGGGGGCCAACACAGAGCAAATCAGTTTGGCACTGTCGCCGTGGAAACCGGTGATGCTGTTCAGGACCTACAGAGTTCTCTGGATAAGGAAACATCACGGGGACGGGGGGACGGGGGACAGAGTTACGGATTTTAAAAAAAAGGCACAGCACATCAAGCAATCTCTTGAAATAACTTTTTGCAAATTGTGCAACAATGCTGAACCAAGAGAGGAGGTGGTGCATTGAAATGATGAATCGACACACAAAGTCACCTCACAGAGGGGTATCATTGAATTAGAGGTGTAGAGCGTGATTGACGTCCAGCACCAACGTCTTCCAGCCATGGAAATGTGTGACTAACAAAAACCTCCTGAGAGTCATGCAGAGTGTCCCCCTCTGCCGTCTGCCAAGACTGATCACATTATAAATGCATTGCAACACACCACAACAACTCAGTTGACTATGCTATGGTTTGTTATTAAATATAGAAGCTTGATGCCTGTACTGTAAATAATCCATCTGCTTATAATGTTCTACTCCCAATGTGTGAGGTTTAGGATTTAATGCTGCAATGGACAGATTTTGGAAGCAACTGAAAGCTGATGCTTCAGACTCACACATTCATAAATAATATTTAAACTCCACAGAAAGCTGATATCTACTTTTGGCCTGGCGCCTTTTTAAAAACTTCATGAAAACAGCCAAAGCCGAGGAATGCAAGTTTGCAACAATCAATGGTTGCTTATTTTTCATTTTGTCAACCCACCAAACTAACATGATGTAAACAAGATGAATAAACTGCATTATGATTGAACAGTTTTGATCATTGCAAGGCAATAGACTGTAGGAAAGAACACATGCCTCTGATTTCGGACACAATCCTGAACCTGTCTGAACATTAAAAAAAAAAGGTAGGCTGCACCAAAAGTAACCCCAGTAACGTGTAGACGTTTATAATGAATTCAATTCTTCTCGGAATAAAGCGACTTCTGTGGAGTTTGACAGTCAAACAGAAAGTCCTCCAGGAAGTCCTCTCAACGTTGAGCTCAGACCGGAGGGACGTCTGGAAGCACAGGTGACGTTGATGAACGCGCTCGCGACAAAAAACAAGTCAAACGTAAAAGAAGCAAAGAAATAAACACAAAACGCAAAGAGAACTTCTGACCGCCCGGGTTTTTAGACTCGTTTTAAAAGGGACAAATGCAGGAGGGGGTTGTCGAAATGGAGGTGGAGAAAGCAGCTTTCAGAAGTAGTTTGGCCTCACCTGAATCCGCCGCGGATCTTCTCCTCAGGTTCTCCACAGCAGGTGGCATCAATGGAGACTTCTTGTGGGACATTGTGTCTGTCTGAGTGTCGCTCCTGGATCATCGGTGCGTCGAGGGTTCCCCCCCTTCTTTATGAAGTCTGCCGTGCGGTCACTGCAGGTTCCTCACGGCGGCGGACCGACACCAGCAAACACGGAGAGGGGCGGGGTGAGGGATGGAGTAGCTGGAGATACTGCAACATGTTAAATCTGATTTAACCCCTGTGTCCATTCTTAAAGGCCTCTTCTCTTCCTCCATGTGTTTACTTTCTACCTTCCTTTCTGTGGATACATTTGGATGTTTACTTTTTTTTTTTTCAATTTTCAAGCTACTGTGTGTAGGATTTGAAAATGAGCAACTTTAACGCCCCCACTGCTATAATCAATAAAGAAGTGTGGCATTGCAGACAGCAGCAGATGCACGTGCTTACTGCGTTGCATGCTGTTATTGTTAAAAATCAGAAGCAACATATAAAACACGTTATTTTGTAGGAAAATATAAGGTTTTAGAAAGTAACATTATGTGCAACTTTTTGGTTAATGTTATACAAATTGACTGAAAAGATGTCATGTAATCTTTGTTTGTGTTAAGAAAATGAGGGATAACCTGTAAAAAAAACAGGACAAAAAAATATTTAATCGTTCAGCAGACAGAAACATTAAGATGGAAGAAGATTTTTGAGGATCTGAAAATCATGCAATTTGTTTTCATACAATCAGATGCTCAGCTCTGTGACTCAGGTGTAATAATAGCAATAAATGAGAGGCACAAACTGTGGCTAGTGCATTGTGTGACATAAGGCAAAACATCCACAGAGAGAAGTGTAGGGTTCCTTTTATTTACATATAAAAACAAAAAAAGTACAGCTGCACAAAGTGACAGTAAGCTTATTTTTTACACAGTTGGGAGACTAAACACAGAAAGCAACTCGAGGCCTGCGGGTAGGCCTACATCTTTTTGACAGCTCACAAAAACAAGTTATTACTTTTCAGGGCACAACAAGTAAAACCATAATCTTCATTTAGCCTCTTAATAATCGTTGATCATAAACGTTTTGGGTGGATATCAGCTATTCTTTATTTTGTTACCCAACTCCCTATATTGTAGAATTCATAGCAGTGTGGTAACTACTTATAACATAAATAATTCTCTATCATACACATCTCACATGAATATCTAGACACTTACATTAAACTACTTACCGTTGGCTACGAATGAGTTCAGCATCATTTATCCATATCGAGTGTGAAATGACAAGACTAGGTGAAGTTTTGGTTACAGCACAAGTACAGTGACAACTTTTTATAGCATAGTTGACTCTTCCCTTTTTATTTATTATATCAGCAGAGTAATGAAGTGATTTGATATATAAATCTGTACAAATAATACCCTTGTAGAGAAATCTATGAACATCCTATATACATAACACACATTTAGAAAGAGACTGTAAAATAGAAGCATTTACGTAATAAAGTGGCCTCTGAGCCCACTGCTGTCTAAAATACGTCAAACACAAGATTTTGAACTGGACTGAAGAAAAGAAAAAGCACATATGAAGCCCAGTTTATATTGAATATGTACAACAGATTAACAAAAGTAGAAATACTGCTGTAAAAAAAAAAAAAATAACACTTTCAAGGAGAAAAGTTGTTCTGAAGTATACAGGCCACAGCATTCATTTCACTATTTATTTTTTCTCCAGGCAAAAGATAAGCTAATTGTAGGTTTATTGCACCAGGCAACCGAGCATAATGCAAATAGCACCTCACGTTAACTGTACATAAACATAAGAGATTAATGGCTAAATAGTGGTGGGAAGAGAGAAATGGAGTCTTATAAACACAAAAGAAGACCTGGGTTCAAAAGTATTTGCAAGTAGCCCGTAGCATTTTTTAAACCTGTATGGTCTTCTGTATGAGTCCGGTTTTTACAGCCCCGGGGCAGTAAAAATAATGATGACACAAGCTGTCATTCAAAGAATAACAATATCATTTGATCCACTGCGTTCATCTTCAAAATGTCCTTAATGGTAATTCCAAAAAACAAGTTGACAGTGTCAAACTGAACTTCATCTGTGACACCGTGACTTTCCCGGCCACGTTTAGAGTTGGATGTCTGGCTGGGCTGACACCTGCTGATGAATACATAAGGGTTCTGTTTCAAGCCATATAAAGTTTAGCTGCCTTTTGTCTTGTCATCATGGAGTTGCCTTTGAAATTTGATTGGACACAAATAAAGTATAAAAAAATAGTCTTTCATTAACTTATTCACAACATATTTTTTCACTTTATCCCTTTGTTTTTTGACCAAAAAATAATATATAAAAACTTCCATCTGGACCGCTGGACCGGTGGAATTAGATGCACTTTAGTACGAATTTTGAAAGTATCCAGCACTTTTTGTAGCTTACTGTCTGTGTACCACAAAGCAATACATCGGAGCCGTGCTCTTAGAAGTCAGAGTCGGCATCCATAAGCTCCGCCTCCATTAAATTGGTCCGGGAGTGAATGGGTCCATAGCCGGACCTTCGTCCTGCCGGTACCCGAGCCACGTGGGCCAACCTCTCTGACAGCCCGTCGGTGAGATCCGTCTCCCCCGGGTAGCTGGAAGGTCCACTGGGCTGCCAGGTGGAGGCTGAGGGGAGGCATCGGGGGCCGAGACCCAGATCCTCTGGGCGGTCGTTGAAGGGTGGAGGGTGGCTGCGGCCGTAGCTGTACCGACTGCTCTGGTAAGATGGATAAGGGCACCTCTGCTCACGGGACTGGGAGTGGGAGGGTTGGATATCTGGGTAGGAACCTGGCAGGACTTCCTCCTCCAGCTTCTGCTGTTGCCTCTGCTGCTCCCGCAGATTAGCGACCAGACTGGGGTGGCATGGCAACTTGGGCAAGCGAGGCACCGAGCTGTGACCAAACTCGCGCTGCCGATAAGCGTGGTTGTCCACCGCTTCCTCCGCTGGACGCACTTCCTTCTTCCTCTTCTTCTTCTTCTTTTTCCTCTTTATCATCTCTGGTGAGATCTCAGCCTCCACCATCCACAGCCTGTTCCTCTCCTCTGGAGGTGGTACTGAGAAGAAATAACAGACAGTAGGTCGGTGTTCAACAGTTCTCGGATAAAGAAAAGGGCAAAAGATGAAAGAATTATGGCAGGAAAATGTGATTTGAAATGCTCTGCATATGTAAAGCAGGAGGTGTAATGGTCTCCAGCTCTCACCTGGTGTACCAGTAGGAGTAACAGAGATGTCCTGAGGCAGGATGGCACCTCGCCTGGCCACCATCTTGGTCACATGCTGCGCCCAAGCTGATGACATGTCATTGGACGGCTCATTTAGCTCAAAATTTATTCCGGCTATGAATGAGAGAAAACAAACCACAACCTCTCCAGTTACAACAGGGACAACTGAGGACAGCTTTGAAACCCAACATACACTTAATGGCTCCCCCACGGTGCCTCTGTAGCTCTGAACCGCTCCAAGCTAAACAAGCGCCGCAGCCACAGCAGCCTCACAGTTTACACGAGCAGAGATGTGTCAGTCAGTTCTTAGCGACAGACATAACAGTTTTCCCCTGACTGTGTAGCTTTAAAGCCACACAAAAGCGAACGGAAAATCTTCTCAGGCCAAATTCGAAAGAAAAATAACAAATAGTGGTTGTTTACATGAGCACATATGGTGCCATACCCGAATATATCTGCGTGCTTATACCTCGAGGGATTAGTGAGAAACTATCTTTTTGTATTTTGGGTGAAGCAGCCATGTACTAAAATGGTGAATTATTGAATAATATGCATACAATAACGATACTAACATGAGGTATGATCTCCACTATAAATGATCCAGATTAGACGGCTTGCAGTTTCAGTTATCTACCACAAGGTGGAGGTATGCAAACATCACCAGACATGGTTTCAACTGTTTCAATCTTCATCCCAAGTGGAGGGCAATGTAGCAAACCCGAATAAGTCAAAACAATTTTCTGTTCTAAACTTATCCTAAATGATCAGTTTAGAGTGAAATACTCACCCACTGGTCCTTCATGGGACACGGTGTGCATGCTGAAGGACAGCTCCTTCTCTGGGTCCTTGTGAAGCTCCTTCCTCAACGCGAATGCCTTGGCGATCATCTTGCTCTTCTTGATCCTCTTGGGTTCATTGTCACTACGGCCAATAATCCTGACACAAGAACAAGAAGGCAGGTTCAGAAAGAGAGACACCCGACACCGTCTGATGATTAGAAAGACCCGATCGAGGATCACAACGTTCAATGCCACCAGCGGCCACGTGATACCGGGCAAGATGACGTTCTTTTGCGTCACTCTGGATGAGACGGTCTTAAACCCACACCGAAAACAATAATTCCAAGAAGCTGAAATACTGTTTTCTTCTTCTTCAAAGCCAGAAGGAAACTAATTCCCGTGAGTAAAATCCAAGTCACAGTGAGCCCTTGTGAGGATTAACACTGCACACCTAAACGCACACACTGGGGACACACTGCTAGAATGTATGCCTCCATACTTTTAAATACTCAGGGTTCTGAGTTATCTACGGTTTTTGTCAGGGAAAGTCTGCTACATGTTTGGATGCATAGAGGTTAGACTTTTCCCACGCTGTTATCATATCTTTAAAACCATATATGGACGTGGCCAGGCATGTAGCCATGATAGTAATGAGAAGAGACTGATAGAGAGATTGGAAAAGGCAGAAACATAACAACGAACATTAAACAGAATAAACATTTTTACAACTATAGCCTTTAGTCTTTATTACTAATGCTACACTTCGCTTGATGTTTGCTTACTTGCACCAGGTCCGCTTCCAGATGAGGATGGTGGCCTTGGTCCAGACCCAGGTACTCATAGCGATACCCGTCCCAAACATGGAGAACAGGTTGATCTTCTCCACCATCAGGCTGGGCCGGTTCTTAATGGTGCATTCTGGGATCGGCTTGTTGGTCTGAGAGGCGATCGTCACGTTGGCTTCACACCTGTTGAAAACATCGCAGAGGGGGAAAAGTCAACGCCTCGACCATGCTGCATGCGCCTCGCACAACTTCTATGCGTATGACTGAGGTACATTCAAATGCTGGATCTGGTAAATAAGAAAGTCTTTCACATGTCGGGGCAGGAGAGAGCGGTTTACATTTTTGAGGCTAAATTAATTCCAACCCAGCCAGTGTCAACACTGTGAGGAAATAGGGCTGCATTCACCGCTGCAGGCTGAGTGGTTTACGCAGCAGTTTTGAGACTCAACAGCATCAGTTTGTGGATTTCTGTGTGCAGAGTCTGCAGGTGTGTGCAGCAGCCCTAAAGAAGGACGACAATAAAAACTTACAGCACATATTCTCTGAAGCTCCTCTCCCATTCAGCCTGGTTGAAGAAGTCATAGAAGTGGCAGCCGAAGGTGATGAAAACAAAGCCAAAGGCGAGGAATCCAAAAATACCTGACGAGGAGAAAAAGAACAACAATTTAGATGTGAGGTACCAAACACTTCACTCCAAATATCATTCATACAGTGAGGACATGTACCGTAGAATATTTTGCACCTGGTGATGTTATTTCTGTTATTTAGTGTGCCCAATAACATGCTGCTACAGACTCCTAAAACATTTCATTTCTTTAACACCCAGGTCTCAAAAGTGATTATTACCAGCATGATGTTTACCCTCATACTATTTCTCAGGTCGCCACTGTGGTGTGAAATGGCACCAGGTGAGAGAGAACGTACCAAGTCTGAGCATCGTCTCGTTGATTTTGCTGGCAGCTTTCTCACTCAGTAGTCCTGGGTGGTTACTCTTAATGGAAAACAAAGTCATGACGCCTAAAAGGAGAAATAAACAGATTCAGTCAGTGTTGGCGGCTGCGGGGACGAAATCTGAGGAGGCCTTCTGGATTGTAACAAAGCCTGAAAGATTTGGATAGAAGAGTTAAATCTGCTTTACCAAGGAAGGTCATGAACTATTTTACTAGAACGTAAAACAAAGCTCACCCCGAATGAGGAAGTAGCCGCCGACAACAAGCACCACTCCAATGGGGGCCAGCACAAACCCAGCACGGTATCTGTAGTTCTTATAGCCGACGAAACAGATCCCGCTCACGGAGTCTCCATCCACCTGTGAGTAACGGAGCCACAACAGATGAGAAAAATAGTCTTTTCTCGTGACTGTAAACCTTTTTTCCTGTCCCAGAGAACGGCTCCCTACTCACCTCAGCGATAGCCAGGATGGCCACGGTGAGGACGAAGGGGATGGACCAGGTGACCATGTGGAAGTAGGAGGTTCTGCCAGACAGCGGCTGCTGCGTGGTGCCCAGGGCTTTGAAGGACGTGTGCCAGGCGTAGGTCAGCATGACGAACCAAATCACGCCCGACATCAGGGAGTAGTACACGATGATGAAGATGGTGACGCATGACAGCGTCTCTGAAGACCTGTAGAGAACAGACAAATGATGAATTAGATTTTTAGGACTTTAGGTCGGGAACGATCTCTGATGTCACAACTGAGCGGTTGTGAAGACGTTCACGTACGACGGCTCCCCGAGTCGCATGGTGTTGTCGCTCTTGCACACAATCTCGTCGCGTGCTCCGTCCAGGAACTGGGCCAGCCAGCCGATACTGCCCACGAAGAAACAGGCGTTGATGTAGAAGAGAATGACGGCTGGGTAGCGGTTGGAGTTCTTCCAGTCGGCAAGAAACGTCGCCTGAAACAGAGGACATTTTGAAAGTCGGAAGAGGGCTAGTAGAGGAATATCTAAGGAACATCCTGAATGAGGCAGTTATGTCTCACCAGGGTGAAGAAGGTGCAGAGGAGGGTGATGGTGCCGAAGTACGCGATGTAGGCGTGCATGTCATTGTGCTCCTCCTCGGTGAACAGCGGGTTGTCACACTGGATACCACAGCCCTCCACGTCCTTGTACCAGCTGGACTGAATGTCTGTCTTCACCAGGGGAGCTTCACACTGGCCCGACATGTTGAACTTCAGCTTCTGCACCTCATTCTGCACAAAGAGGACACAAAGGTGAGCTTCTAATTCAACCAGCGTACTCTGACCTTTTCACCCGCTTGGGGATCAATAGTCTCACACACACACACACACATTACACGACAATGAAAGCGTACCGAACAGCCCATGGGGAATTTGTCACACTTGAGGAAGCCGGGCCAGCCTCTCTCCTGGTCTACGATGCTACATGGTCGCCGTGTAGCCAAACACAGGCTCTGACTGGGTAGCTCGACCCGGTCGTTCTCACATTTGGGCATGTAGATGGCACAGAGCAGAGGCTGGATGACGGACCAACAGCGAGGAGCGTTCCGCAGACCTAGGACAGGAAAAAAAAACACATCTTAGAACATGCTGAAACATTCAAGTTAGACAGGAGAGATGTTCGACAGGACGCAGGCTTGATATATCAGACTGATGGTGGAGATGCTCACGTACACATAAGTAGAAGTTATGACAGGGACGAGCAAATAGTCAGTTTGATTATAAATGACTGACCGACTGTAATCATATTCAGTCCCATCATCTAACTGATAATTGTGTAACATATATTTTTTAAGATAGATTAGTCGATTAATCAATCACCTAATCAGCAAAAATGCCCCCAAAAACATGTCTCCATCCTCACTTGCACAGATGTGAGGATGGAACTGTTCACATCTTGTATCTGTTTAGAGTAACAATGTTTCCAACTGGCTACAATTTAACATCCAGCATAGTAAGGAAACGTGTGCATGACAAACATGTATCTACTTAAACATGAGCACAGTTAAGAGGTAGCATATGAATGGATAATCTCTCTCTCTCTCCACCATCAGGCCATAAGGCTCCTCATCAGATGTGGGGAGCCCTTGACACCCCTGAAGCTGTGACCTGGGTCTGACAGATCATTAGTAAGTGCTGATGAATGTGAAGCAGAATATCCAAAAGCCTTTTATTAGTGAGAGTATCCTATTGTTGGCTCCATAACACCTATGAGTGATTCCTTTTGTTGCCTTTAAGGGCTTTTAACCCTTCATTTCCTGTTGAGGCTCTCTTACCACTTCCAGCCTCCATCCCAGCCCATTGTCAAACCAATTAACATTATTATCACATATAAACAATGCAAACAACACTGAATATACCTGTAAAGTGAAACTGATCCGTATATAGTTATTTATTAGGCTGCTACAAATTGCAACCATGCACGCTACCAGTTTGCTTTTTATTGGATTACAGGATGAGTACCACTCTTCTTCTACGATCTTAATTATAAAACAAGACGGATCACATTTAGCCAAGTTACTGGGCCAAATTAATTCTCACCGGACCACATGGTCAACTTCTCAAAAGCCTCCTCCTGGGTGCTGGAGTCCTCCGCCAGGACCAGAGATGTATGCGTGTACGGTAGAGGCGATCCCAGACATGTGTTGTATTTAAGAGCCTCGCAAGTCGAGGTTTTCTTGCAGCTATCCTCAAACACAGTCCCGTTTGGAGACAACGCCGCCCCGGAGCCCGAGAGCCAGGCAGCCCAGACGCAAAGCATCCCGTAAAATCCAACAATGGGGCTCCGACCCTGGGAAGACATCTTGGGAGTAGAGGTTCAACTGGGCAAAAAAAAATAAAAAATCACTTTGAATTCTAGTGCTTCACTTGTGCGGTTTCTCGAGAAACCCAAAAGATGAAGCTTTCCTGGTTAGATTTCGAATAAGTTACCAAATTCGGCATGGTGAGGGGAATCTGCGGGGGCGCCTCAAAGTTTTCTCGCAGTCCTCCCAAACTTTTTTTATTCTGCGCTTCTCGTCCGATCCTCGCTGCGTCTTCTTGGATTCCTTCATTATCCAAATCCGAACAGCTCCACGAAAAAAAAAACCCCCCGTCCTCACTTCCAGAAAAAACGCATCGTTTGTTCAAAACAACGTAAAGTTTTCGTTAGAAGCATTTAGGCTGGGTACGAAAAAAAGACAGAAAGTTGCAGATTCGCCCTCCCCCCACCTCCAAAAAAAAAAAAAAACTTGCCATGAAAAAGTCTGGATGTCTGTAATAGGATCTCCAGTTCAGACGCACCACCCCCTTCTCCTCAGCCCCCCCTTTTTATGCTGGCAGAACAACAAGGTGATACATTATCCTACATCTCTCTACGTGTGTGCGTAAAAGTGCCTTTTCTCATGTGTCTGATGAGAAGTGTCTGAAGCGGTGTTGTGGTCCTGAGTTGCAGCTCAGTGTGTGGATGTTTTTTTTTTTTTTTTGTGCGTCTCTGGTATGCACATGGTGGGGGAGAGCCCGAGCAACAAAACCTCCCCTCCCATCCCCCTCTGCAAGTGGAAGAATGTGCCTTATGGCAGGCCTTCTCAACAACGTCTCAAAGACCCCCAAAACATCACAGACCCCCCCCCATCTGACAGGTTTACTCTCATATGACAGAGATTTTTTTTGTAGTTTGTGCTGAATCATAGGATCTTATACACAACATGTCACCAGTGTCAACTTCAAGGGAGTGAAGCTGAAATGTCTCTCACTTTTATGATTAAGGACCCTCAGGTGGTCCTCACACTGTCAGAGAACTACTGATCTACCAAATCAATATAGAGGGGCCATAATGCAGCAGTCAATAATAACAGGATGTTTAAAATGTAATTATGTGTGCTTCTGATGCTGTACATTTTCTGAAGAGGATAAACGGCTCTTCGTAGTCTATTAAGTGCTTTTCATCATCTTTGAATAAGGTTAAAGATTCACATCGGCTTTAGACGTGAGCACACAGACGAAGAATAATTAGAATGCAATAAATACAAATGAAAGATTAAGTGAACGAGATGACATTACACAGCAATACACACTATATACAATACAATACCTGAGACTGTATAAATTAATTGAACTATTCATGCAAAAAAAAATCAGAAAAACATGTATTACAAATACAATATTTTGAAAGAACACTGTGAGCCGCACAACATACAGATATTAAACATGTGCACTGATGATGCCGACTTCACTTTTTAGTGAAACTACATTTTAGCTATCAAACAGAAGATGTTTTTTTAAACGTATAAAATGTATATATACATATGTATTTTAAATGTATAAATGTCTTTTTTTTTGTGTCTATTTGCCTTAAAAGGACAGTTCACCCCAAAATCAAAAAGATATATTTGTCCGGTTATGCAAAGTAATGAGCAGTTTGAGTAACCGTGTCCTGATTTCTGGAGGATAGAGATATTGCTGTTGAGTTTTTTTCAAATGTATTATTTTAGTGCTTTGAGCACCACAAGCCGGGTGCAATATTGTACCATTATATTGGAGAGAAGGCAGAGATCTCTATGGCCAATATCTCCAAAACTATGCAACGTGTTTATATGGCAGTAGTGTGCATGTTAGTATCTGAGGGAGGGACACGGTTTATAACTCAAAGCTACATTGAGTTTCCTCTGGGACATTCATAATGACCTGTGCTTAAGGTGGCTGCAAGAATATTCGAAAACAACAAGTGCTTAACGTAAAATATGAATGTACATAAAACACAATCTAAGTGACATGATTTTCTGCTGCTTTAAGTGTATTCTAATGTGCTTGGATAAGCCTGCTCACCACTAAATCTCAACCACAGTGCTGTTGTTATCGCATTAATTGGACAGTGCACTTGTGGTATTTGCATGGCTGTAGATGCTTTGTTTCTCTCCCGGTGTTCTGAGAGTAAAACTGGGTTAACTCTGGTTCCTCCTCTCTCTGTGTGTGTGTGTGTGTGTGTGTGTGTGTGTGTGTCTGGGCCTCCATGAAACCCACAGCAACATGGCCGCCTGAATGAGTCAGAGGCAAAAACCAGGGACCACACACAGAGCAGCGGAGCACAGGCCAACACACACTCTCACTCTCTCTCACACTCACACACACACACACACACACACACACACACACACACACACACACACACACACACACACACTTACTAACACCTGTGCCATTCCAAATTGTGCAGCATTGGATTGGTGATAAAGTACGTTTTGTTTCGTGCTGATGGGGGAATCACCCAGAGAGGGGAGTTACTGCAGCTTTAAACTAACACAGAAATGTCTTGTTTAGATTGCAGACTTGCGTCAAAGGCTGTTAAACATGCAGGTCTGTTTCTGCTCACAAAGATTACAGGCATCAGGTTTCAGGCTGAGAATGCCTCTCAACTCAGCTTTTCATTCGCCGGGCAGAAAAGAAACGGTCGGAGATGAGAGGTCGTGTTTGGTTTGTGCTTCTTCACAGTTAAGTTAAACCTTTTTCCAAAAACTTCTGTGGGCCAAGAAGGAAAATGTCAGCAGTTAAACGAGAGCTCTTCATTTGAAAGAACCTGTAACGATTTGCTTAAACTTACCACGTGATGAAAAGAGATAGAAAAGCTGAAATTTAAAGCTGTGGATGGCTTACACGGACACAAAAAGCACTTAACATTTACGGCCACACTAAACCCAAATCCGAACAAAAACATTTAAATACAGCTACAATTTCCTTTGCTGTCAGAGCAACTGAAGCTTTAATTGGTAGTGTATCAAGACAACAGGAGAGGGTATTTTTCGTGTTTTGGTTCCAAGTACTTTTTTTTTTTTCCTCTTTCTTTCCACAGTCAGAGAACCTCAACCACTGTCTGCTCACTGATTGGCCACAAAATACAAACTTGGCCCGTTCTAGTGACCACATCAACAAAACAACACTAGAGCACCTCAGGCATTCACACATACTGTTTTCTTTAGTGGCGGAATTCCCCCCCCCCACTCCTTTTGTATTTAAATTCAACATTATTACAACAGAAAAGCGGAAAAAAAAATCAAGAGGTGAGAACAGGATATCATCGACAGCATATGTAAAAAATATGAACTTTGTTCAAAGCCTATGTGGTTTGGCAAACATGTACTTATAATGGCAACATATTGAAACAAAGTACAGCAGCTCTGCAGGCTATCATCTGGCGACACGTGAGGAGGAAATGGCATCATGTGCAGTGTCAGGTCTAGGCAGGACAAAAAAGTAGCCGAACATGGTCATTTTGTTATGGAGAGTAAACATTATCTTTACAGTTAATATTCAAATGAATCCTTAAAAAAAAACATGTAAAAGGTTTATTATACTGTTAGAATATTCCTTTTTTATAAAAGGTCCCATTTCTTGGGACCGCATATATAGGATTGTGAAGGTTTAAAAACGACATACCAACTAGCATATGTGCCTGCTTTATCCACCATGTATAAAGTAGGCTGACCTATTTGACACAGGTATGTCAACACATTGAAAACATGCTTGTTTTAGGGTACGCATTGCTAGTACAATAATAAAAACATCAACCAAAATATCAGATGCATCTCACAGACACTAGCAGCCATAAGCAACATTGCTGAGCATGTATAGGACACCCTGTCTGACATTCCTTTATTAAATAAAAAAATCAATATGTTAGAAAATGCATTTCCCTTTTTGGGTAGTTCATATTTGCTGCATCATGGATTCAGTTTGAAACAATAAAAATTCATATGCGTTTACTCACTGTCCTGTTTCGTGTCTTTGACAAAGAAATGACTTGTAATAGATTACACTGATTGCAGTTCTAGTAAAGGTCAATATGACACCGAGTGACCACCAAATACGCTCCTAAAGTACTGTCTAAAGTTTGGTAAATTCAAGCATGGTCTATGTCCAGTAGGTGGCAACAGAGTCCTGTTTCTCCATGCATTTCTTTTGACCTCCACTTCCATAGTTCCATTTGAAAGCACATTAATTGTAAGTCCACATGCCGGCTGAACACTAGTCTTGTGTTTTTGAGTCCAAGAGCAATGATACTGAATGCTCAATACCGGCAGAGATGACTGTGTTTTCCAGACAGTTGTGGATCCCTCCTAACTGCCGGTGCCACCGTGTCTCTGGCACCGCTCATCAGAAACTGGTCTGATCCGGTCGGGGTTAGCTCCACGGGTCAGAGCGGTGCATGAGGTTGTAGTTCTGGAGCTTGATCTGGTCTTTGATCTGGTTGATCAAAATCTGAGACAAGAGGATGCCAACCAGCTGCAGAAGAGAAAACACAAACAGAGGGCTCACTAGCTGGGCTTAAATTGTGTGCGTGTGTGTGTGTGTGTGCCGTGCACCATATCCTACCTGTGGTATGGCCAGTCCCAGGGCGATGCCCCCCAGTAGGAACAGGTTACTGTGGATCCAGTTCACCAGTTTGTCTATGCAGCCATTGGTGTAGATGTGGTCTCCAGCTTCAATGTACTCTAAATTCTGCATGCCCTGGCCACACATGGTGTTGATGACCTCCTGCTCACGTACACAATACAGTTGAAAGACAAATGCTTAAAGAAACATTCACAAAATACATCCAACACACATCAGGAGATGGCTTGTACAGAAGGTGACCTTGTCTTTGGACAGGATGCAACAGGAGAAGGGGACAGAGCAGCGCTCTCTGCTGGGGTTGTCCAGCTTGCAGTTGAAGTACATGTTCTTGGACCAGTCGGTGTACGTCACGCCACCACAGCAGCCAAACTGAAGACACAAAAAAACGAACGTTTGAGATGCAAGACATTAGAAGACACGCTCATTATCTGTGTACATACTGTTGATGATGGCAGTCTGTATTTGGACTAAATCACTCACCTCTTTCTGACCATAGTCAATGAGGTTTTGCAGATCAATGTCCTCTCTGTAGTGGACGACGGCGTTATTGATTATCTCCGTCACTCTATTCCGAGCCTTGGCAGAGTATGAAAAAAGTACAAAAAGATACATAATGGGTGGTTATACGTCATATCATAAAGTCGAAAGTTTCACATCGGCGAAATAGATGCAACACATTCTTTTGCTCCTATTTTCCACGAGTTTAAATAAAAGATGGCTCACACTTTTTGTTTCTTGGCACAGAATAAGCCTTTTTGCAATGAAAAGGTCAACTTTTTGTTCAGTGTAGTAGGAGTTTGATAACAAATATGATAATCCCAAGAAACCAACTTTTCTATGGCTGTAAAATATCAGAACCTTTTCTTAAAGTCCTCATTTCTAACAAACAAGAATCCCATCAAGTAACCCAATCTGTGAGTGAACTCTGCTGTTCTTTTCTCAAGTTTTTTTTTCAAATGTTGCAGCAGTTCCGGGCAAAGCCCAGAAGAGGACAGTGTTTCGCCAATCTACACAATCAGAAAAGGGCAAATAAAGCAAAGTCCACCCCGAGAAAGAGTCAATAAACACATTTAGTGCCTTTTTCAAGGTGCATCAGTATTATTGTGAAGTCTTGGCTTCTCACAGATGAGACATCCCATTTGTATGTTTATTTTTAACGTTTTAAATAAGGGAAAACGTGGAAAAACATACATTTACACATACATTATTCTGATAAGAGAAGCCCCTCCACATTATTTCATTACCTTATCAGAGAAGACAAAGCCCAGAATCCCAGCAGTCAGCTGGAGCAAGAAGATCACCGTCAGACAGATACAGAACTGCGAGGAGGAAAGAGAGAGGGATGTTTACAGCACTGTAAAATGAATCTGTTTTGGATTAATTCTTTAGATGACATGCAAACTCAGCTGTTACTTGTTAGCTCACGTACTTGGAGGAAAAACATGCAGAAAAATCAAGAATCCTCAGAGCAAGAACTTACGATAAGCTAGTAAACACAAGACTGATGTGAAATTGATTTCAAAATAAAATCTTTGTTTTGTCATTTTCTTTATGGAAGCACAAATCACAAACAGGCACCGACCCTAGTATTACTGAGCTAATATTAAAATGCTGTGGCGATGATCTTGCAGCTCATGTTGACTGAACTTGAATCTGACACCATTACCTCCACAGCATGTCATACAGCATACTCTCTCTCTTTATAAAAACATAATCTTTAGAGGATACATTGAAGCCTGGCAGTTAATAAAAAAAAAAAAAATCCTGATTTACTGTCTGCAGAAGGCAGATGTTTTCTCGCAGGGAGCCCACGCAGCCACAGAAGGTGATGATGAACATGAGGATCCCCACGACCATCAGCATTATAGCGGGGTCCACTGCCAGACATGCCAGAGCTGCCTCTGAAAAGAGGAAGAGAAGAGGGGTGTAAAGACTGATGTGAGAGAGCAACTCTCTTTTACTTCTAAACAACAGAATGATTCCTCTCTAACAGGAACACGTGTATGGAAGTGTGCTGCTTTCAAGCATCTTTCTCTAGCTCTGCCAGCATCCATAATGTTAGAAATACATTTAATTTGCTGCATTTCATTCTCTGAACGACACAGATGTAAGCTGCTGTTTTCCTCCACTGTGTTGTGGAGCAGTGTCCTGACACGCAATCCTCCCACTGTCTCACTATAAACATGAGGAAAGACTGTATGCTCCATCAACTGAAGGATCATTTACCTGCATGTTTCATCATGCGGGCGTACACTCCGATGGCCACCATCACCAGGGAGATTATCTAAGAACAAAAGAGAAAAATCTTTACACTTCTTTGCATCTTAAAAAAATTATAATATTATTATAATAAGGAGAAACCATACTATGTCTATACTTGTCTGAGGAGTGGCACCACTCACCAGGTATATATGAGTCATAAAGACATGGCTGTACTGGTAGAATAAAAGCTAATTTCCCCAAAAAATACACTCTACACTGTATGCTTTTTTTTAGTAGCGTCAGTGCTCCAAGTGGTATCAGTGTTTAACTAGAGGGCCGAGACATTTTCCTCAGAAATGTAGATTCTGCCATCCACTCCGCTACCATTTGACTAAATCCACCTGGCAGCAATCTGTACCTTTTCCTAAAATACAAAGCGCCTTTCACTCAGCACTCCTCTCTCTCAGTTACAGTAGAATAATAGGGATCCCTCACAAACACTCGTCCCTCCCTGAATGAAATGGATCCAGTTACCACAGACACTGAACCTTCTTGGGGTCGGGAGGGCAACGCTAGATGCGTCTGCTCCTTTTGCAAAGGTTTGGTTTTTACAGTGAATAAATCAGACACCTGAAGCAAACAGGTTTAAGTGTATTTTGTTGTTTCGAAAACGGATTCACTCACCTGGTTAATTCTACCAACTCACCAAACTAACAGACTCTGAACACTCCATGACATTTTCAGACAAGAAAATAACCGTTCATTTGCAGTTATCTTTGGTGTGTCCTCTACAGAGCCTGAGGCAACGGAAATAACAACAACACATTCCACGTTCCAAGAGATTCAAGTTTTTACAAAGCCTTATCCTGTCTGCGCACGGCCAGAAGTCACGAACACGGCAGACACAGTCATACAGGTGTGTTAGAGAGACACTGTTGAAAATGTAGATGGAAATGGATAAAGAAAAGCTCCACAGTACTTTATGAGGTTTCAGCACGTAAAGAAGCACTCCTTAAAACTTCTTGTTTGTTCATGTTCTCAATAGATATTATGTTTGAACTGTTTTAGTTCTCACTATTTGTAATTTGCTACAGCATTTTTGCTCAACCAGCAACAAAAAAAGTCTAAACCCCAACAAGAGTAATCTGCAGCAACAGATCTGCTTTCAAAATGTTTTAAGCCAGAAATCTCCTTATGTTACAGCCCCTGAGCTCCTGACACTGGAACCCACCGCTATGAACTTTGGTTTGTTAACAATCCACTGCCGAGCTTTGCTGTAAATTTCAACTGAATTCTTGACTTTTAAAGGATTAAGTCGTACAATTATTAACATCCCATGTGGGAGACAAAACGCCATAGTCAGACGGTCTACAGTTTATGATACAGTCACCTGCTGTGTTCTGCAAAGCTTGTTTGAAACGTGATCAAATGCAACATCTCACTTAGTGTGAAATCTGCTACACCAGTATTTTTCCACCAGTCAACCAGAAGTGGGGACCCACTTGTGCAGGGCCCATCAGCATATGAATCAATGAAGGTTTCTGTTCCTTGGCAACTGAGTAAGTCATGAAAGGACCTAGCCTGAAATTAAATCACAGCAGTTTTGTTGACTGAGGAAAGGTGTTTTAAGCATTGTTGTTGAGATGACAACATGTTCAGGTCGAGCAGGTTCTGAGCTCAAAATAGAGCCACAATAGACTTCCGATTTAAAAAATAAGAATAACACTTGTGTGTGTGTGTGTGTGTGTGTGTGTGTGTGTGTGTGTGTGTGTGTGTGTCAGCTCTACATATTAAATTCCCTTCTCCTCTTTCCCTGACACTGTTTCACGTTTCGTAAAACGCTGAAGTAAATGAACAACTACCTCAAATAAAGCAGTGGATGCTGCAACTGTCAGCAGAGTTTAACTTCAGCTACCAAATCTGATTAGCCGAGAAACATAATGATTAACCTGCGCACAGAGAAGAGTAAATAAAGGGGACCGCGGTCTTTGTTACACGCTGGGTTTAACAAAAAATAAGAAACACTCACCCAAAATATAAAATTAAACAAGAACACCAGGTACTTGACAACTGGACTGACGAAGGAGTAGTCGTCGCCAGAACCAGGTGCGCCTCTGCGTCCTCCCATGGTGACAATTATCCAAGCGTGTTATCCAAGTTGGCGCACAAATTAAAGCTTTTAAATGTCTACAAAACGAGTTACCGAAAGCAAAAGCAAAGACCGAAAGGTTAATAATGACGACCAGCTGCGGATTTCCGCCTGATACCTGAGCCGACACGTACAGTTACAGTGAGTAGTCACAAGCTGCCGCCCGCGCTGTCTCTCCAGCGCTGACTGAGATTGTAAAAACTGGGTGTTACCGTCGTGTCTCACGCCTTTACCCGTGATCAGATGATACGACCTGCTCCTGAATATAGAAACAGGTCCCTTGATTGACCCCGTAGGTCTGAAGGGAACAGTTTGCTAGTTCATGCGTATAATAAAGTGTATTATTTACAAATAAATGCGTGTTATGACAAAATGCACGTGTTTTATTTTATTGGTACTTTTGTTTTTTATTTACTATGTTCTTTTGTCATGAAAGCGTAATGCTTAAAGTTGCATTTACTTCAAACTGAATGGATGCACCTGAGTATATCGTTTTCAGTAAAGATATCTGTGGAGGTAATGAAAAGTCATACATTATACAGCCAGATAGACCACGTGAATGTTAAGCCATCAAGATGATATCATCTAATCATTATTACATATGTACATCGTTTAAAGCTGTATTTGATGTTGTAGCTAGCTTGTTGAGTGGGAGCTAACTGCTTTAACACTATAAGCTGCTGGGTAGTGTAGTTCATAGTGGTGGAAGAAGTGGTCAGATAGTTAGCTATAAGCAGCAGCACCACAGTGTAAAAATAGCCTATTACAAGTCCTGCATTCAGACGTTTCATGAGCAAGATATAGACTACTATAAATTTATATTTTTTTAGAGATGAATTGCCATTTAACTGTAAACCAGCTTTTTACAGTTGCAGCTCTCTGTGGTGGAGATCATTTTAAGAACCCGTGCTTATACACGTACTGTTGTAGGCTTTCCTAACCCTCAAAATGTAAATAATAAAGTACAGGTACTTAAAAATGTGTGAGTAAACATGGGCTATTAGTAGTTCTAACATTAGTAGAACTGATGGGAATACTCAAAAGTAAACAAATGCAGTGGCGGCTGGTCCATAGAGGGCGCTAGGGCGCCGCCCCCCCTAGAGCTACAAAAAATAAAAATAAAAATAAAAATATAAATAAAAATAAAATTTAAAATAAAAATAAACTATACAAATTGTCAATATTTGTGTTTTTGAAACATGGAATCACCCAGTAATATGTGTAAAATATGATATCTGCGGTAAATATATGCTTTTCCTGCATGTCCTCTCTGCCTGTCTGCTCTTCCTCTCTGTGTGTGCACGTCTCAGCTGGCTGGGGCGCTGGAAAAACTGCCCCAAAGAGGCGGGTCTATAAAGCAGTTTAGCCAATGCTGAGTAAAGATATAAATGAGTGACATACAATTCAGCCAATCAGCGTCCTCAAATAGATTCAGCTTGGGGCAGTTTTTTTCCTGCCCCAAGCTGCGCGTTCTCGTCAGGAGAAGTCTCTACAGGAGAGCGCCAGCGCGAGCACTACTCCTCCAAGACCCGTTTGAGAGGAGAACTGAGAGGAGAAACTACTGAAAGAGCTGATCCCAGATCAGCCTGACCTCACAATCAGACAGCAGACTAGCAGGAAAGAGAAGCAGTACATGAAGCTTCTCTACTAGCTGTACACCAGACAGGTTTGACTAGCTGGATGACGTCATGATAATAACTTATTTATCTTTTTAAAACAACGGGGACAGAATATGACATATATATTATTATATTATACAGAATATTATATGATATATATATTATTATATTATACAGAATATTATATGATATATATATATATATTATTATATTATACAGAATATTATTATATGTTATATATATTATATTATACTGAACTCCCTGTGAGGGTGACTAAAATAAGATGTCCTGACGTGTTTGTGAAAGTGTTATTTACTGCTTTTTTTCGTGTTGGAATAAATGTTAAATATTTAACTGCAAAGTAGTAATGCGCGTTTGATACCTTAATTTGTTTGCATTAAATCATTCTGGGATGTTTGCTGAAATTGATTGGATGTGGCACAGCCCTACCAAGAACATTTTCCACCAGCCGCCACTGAACAAATGTATTTTCTTGTCAGTTTGGAAAATCCCGTCTTTTATTTTGAAAAATACAACCAGAAGTCGTAACGTTACATGTTGATGTCAACAATTCTCCAGTATGGCTGACTGACTGAAAACATGTAGTTTTGTCTTACAAAGCTAGGGGATAAAAGGAAGGAACTATTTCTTAAAAACATAATCTGTGCAGTTCTTGTGATACATTCAACATTTCTTGTCATTTAATTCAAGGAAGAGGCTTTACATTCTCAAGGAATACAAACCGGAAGTAGCGTTGTTGTTGCTGGCGAAACAAAAGTAGCTTGATGCTAACTGCAAACATACTACACTCAGGCACACAACGTTCAACAGACACGCTTACTTGTAGGTTGAAAACGGCCGTTTAAAATGAATGGGGACGTGTTCAACCAATCAGATCTTTAGTTTGACATGTTGGGCATATTCTTGAGTGTTAGCAGCCGCTACCCCCAGACCAGCCGGCCTACTCCACCGTCAACGTTACACGTCCAGGTGCTGCTTTGCCGCGAAGTCCAGGGTGTGCTGTGATTGGTCAGTGGGCGAGCACGTGACTAAAGTGAAACTTGCCAGCAGAGCTTAGTTGGAGTAGTACGAGTTCAAATTGAAAGATATGGAAGAAATTATAACATTTGTAGGGTTTTGCTTGGTGTAGTTTATTTATTTTTTGACCTAGCTTTGTTTTTGAACACTCAACGACTCAAGACTATCGTGAAACGAAACTTAACAGCAGAGGCTTGCAGCTCAGCCAATCAAATGGCCAGCCTGCCAAGTTTCCTGACTCTTCCACACACCATGACACAGGGGGCTGAGACGAGGAAAGACATTGCAGAGCAGTACGTGTAACGTTTGGGTTGTGAAAAATAAAATCTTGAGATGGTCTCCTATAGAGACGGATCAGCCGCGGCTTGTTGTTAAGGGAAAGTAAAAAATCCGGCCGGCGAAAAAGCCGGCCGGCGAAAAAGCCGGCCGGCGAAAAAGCCGGCCGGCGAAAAAGCCGGCCGGCGAAAAAGCCGGCCGGCGAAAAAGCCGGCCGGCGAAAAAGCCGGCCGGAAATGCCGGTCTTCGGTTTTTATGAATAATATTTGAATGTGTAGTGGAATGCGTGGATCCGCTGCATTGATTGCTGGATTGATTTGTCATGCTTTGTTGTCATATTAATATATGTGACTTTGTGGTTGTCATTGTGTTAATTAACATTACGTTGATTTTCATTTTTACAGACTTCACTTGAACCTTACAGAGCCTTCTGATTGGCGGATTTTCGCATGTGACACAGTGTTAGATGCGGAAATGACCAGGGATTATAATGATACGTTCTTTGAGTTGATTGAAAGAATTTTAAGCCAATAAAAATCGAAAACCATGACGCGCCCCCTCCAAACCATGACGCCCCCCCCCCCTCAAATCTTTCTCATTCATTTGTCAGACATGTAGCCAGTGGCGGCTGGTGGAAAATTTTCTTGGTAGGGCTGTGCCACATCCAATCAATTTCAGCAAACATCCCAGAATGATTTAATGCAAACAAATTAAGGTATCAAACACGCATTACTACTTTGCAGTTAAATATTTAACATTCATTCCAACACGAAAAAAAGCAGTAAATAACACTTTGACGAACACGTCATCTTATTTTAGTCACCCTCACAGGGAATTCAGTATAATATAATATATATATCATATAATAATATTCAGTATAATATAATAATATATATATCATATAATATTCTGTATAATATAATAATATATATATCATATAATAATATTCACTATAATATAAAACACACACACATATATATATATAACTATATATCCACTTCTCAGACAGGTGCTTCATGTCCCTCACTCCCTAACTGTCCATGCTGGTTCTGTCCCCGTTGTTTTAAAAAGCTAAATAAGTTATTAGCATGACGTCATCCAGCGAGCCAAACCTGTCTGGTGTACAGCTAGTAGAGAAGCTTCATGTACTGCTTCTCTTTCCTGCTAGTCTGCTGTCTGATTGTGAGGTCAGGCTGATCTGGGATCAGCTCTTTCAGTAGTTTCTCCTCTCAGTTCTCCTCTCAAACGGGTCTTGGAGGAGCAGTGCTCGCGCTGGCGCTCGCCTGTAGAGACTAGTCCTGACGAGAACGCAGCTTGGGGCAGAACGAAATCTGCCCCAAGCTGAATCTATTTGAGGACGCTGATTGGCTAAATTGTATGTCACTCATTTATATCTTTAGTCAGCATTAAAGCATCATTGGCTAAACTGCTTTATAGACCCGCCTCTTTGGGGCAGTTTTTCCAGCGCCCCAGCCAGCTGAGACGTGCACATGCAGAGAGGAGCTGCAGACAGGCAGAGAGGACGTGCAGGAAAAGCATATATTTACCGCAGATATCATATTTTACACATATTACTGGGTGATTCCATGTTTCAAAAACACAAATATTGTCAATTTGTATAGTTTATTATTATTATTATTTATTTTATTTTGTATTATTTGTAGCTCAAGGGGGGGCGGCGCCCTAGCGCCCTCTATGGACCAGCCGCCACTGCATGTAGCTATAGTTTTGCTTGAATACATTCATTTGTAAAACATCAGGCTCTTTTCACAGCAGCACAGGTGTTAACATTAACGGTGGTTTCAGTAAGACAGTAAGCCAGCAAGCCAGCATACCAACACCCTGAAACTGAAGCGGCTGAATTCAGACCTTTGCTTTTCCTGTGACATGTGAAAATGTCCTCCGGGGGAAAAAAAAGTTATTTTACATTGTTCAAATGAATAAACTAAAGGGTAAAAGAGTCACGACACCACAACGAGTGACAAATGTCCGCACCTACTGGCAGAAGGTGCTTTCTCCCAGTATGCATAGCAACCACCTGTACGTTGTGGATGTAACATATGTATGTGATGTATGGATGATTTGCCTCCTCTATTTCTTTCTATATTTAAGCTTATTTCTGCGTCACATCGACATCTTCGCCTTATATAATATAATTAAACGCCACAGCTTGCTTTTATTTTGAAGGACAACGCACTAGGCAAGACAGTTCATAACATCCGGTTAACCCGGAAGTTATAAGTATGCCTCCACAGTGTGTCGGATGAATGCAAGAAATGCTATTTTGTTCGTTGTTTAGATGTTTTTAAACGAAGAGATGGCGTGGAAAAGCAAAGGTTTGGGTAATTATTCATCCAGTTATCTGCTAGTATAGGCAGACAGACATTTTACAAAAAACAAATACAGTTTCTAATCTTAAACTAACGTTGCTAATCCAATGAAGAGTTGTGTCGCTTTGTAAATAGCTATTCGAGCCTCTTTTACTTTATTCATTAATTCGCGTATCTCAAATGTCCTTAGCGGGTTCCCCTCTTCCTCCGGCCTCCCTCCGTCTGCTCGTCCCTCCAGTGCGACTCATGTCTGCCTTCATATGGCAAGTAGTCCAGCAGCACAGCGTGATGCAGTACGACAAGCTGGTGGACTTCATCAGTTTGGCTACAGAGATCGTCCCAGAGCTCCTGAGTCCCAGTCAGAGAGCTCAGCTCATCCTGGGCCTGAGGGCGAGGGTGAGGCTCTCTTTGTCAAGATGAATGAATCAGAATGACAGTGATGACAAGATGGTGCTGTCCTTAGCCTTCCCTGTCCCCCTCAGTGGCTCTAAGGGACACATTGGACATTTTAGTGGAGGGAAATCATGACACAAGTGGATAATTATTCCCCTTTCTACTCATTTATTTCTGACTTTGTTTTGTAATGGTCTGAGTTGTAATGTTAGTATGCGTCTTGTGATTATTACATGTATGTTTCATCAATCTTTTCCCCTGCTGTGTCGTGCTCTTTGGAGCTACCATCCTCTACTTTTGCCTCGTTGCAGCTGGTTCTGGAGCTGTGTCGTGGTGACGGCGTCGCCAACTTGCAGACCATCCAGAGCCACCTGGATAAAATCCACGCCTGCAGCGCTGAACTGAGCTCCACTGATCAGATGGTGTTTTTTTTTTTAAAGGACATTTTATTTCTTTATTATCTGTAATACCATTACTGGTGTAACCTTCTCATCGTCCATGTCTTGACAGGCCAGTGGTGATATACTGAAGACCTCTTACATCAACTTTGCCGGCCTGGTTCAGAACCTCTTGAATGTTCCTTTTGAAAAGGAGTTCTTCTTCCAAGTGAGAGACATACATACGTCTTAAAGATTCAATGTTGATCAGCTTTTTTAAGGAAATTCATGTGCTATTCTTTAGTCACAGTGGATCAGAACATCGAAAGAGTCAACCTTTTCACGGCAATGATGTGTTGGCTGTTTCTGTAGGAGGTTTTCCCCACAAACTACGGCTCAAACTATGACCAACGACTGCAGCAGCTGGTGTCTGAGTTCGTGTCCAGACTGGAGCAGCTGCTGCTCACACCAGACCTGCAACAGGTGCTCTTGTTTTTCACTGTGAAATGTGTTCTTTTTTTTTTGTGCTTTTGCTTTGAAGTCTGTAAGTGTACAGTATGATTATTGCTTTACTTTCCACACTGCATCTCTGTGGTCTCAGACAGCAGCCTGGCTCACTGAAACGACATCTGTGTCAGAAGAATTTGGACAGAATCTGTCTGAGCCGTTTGCCCTGAAGAGTCTGCTGCTTCATCACAGACAGTTGGGGAGTCTGAGCACTGGTAAGTTGAACAGAAAGAAACAAAAGGAAGAAAGTCTTGTATGGAATTTCCATCTGTTTAAAAAGCTCAAGGTCTGTTTCCTTCCTACTGGCTGTTCTTTGACAACAGATGTACATTTTTCTTTCAGATTCATAACAGACATTTAGTTCCTATCACAACAACATGAGACTCTAATGTGTAAAATGTCGTGGTCTCCTTCAGCTCCTTCCAGCAGCGAGGACGATATCCTTTTGGCCACTCTGGCCCTACCGGCTCAAACCGGAATGGAGAGGTTCACTGAGCCTTACAGTGAAGACGATGAATATGACAATGAGGAAGAGACCCTGGCAGTGGAAGATTTAGAAGGAGACTCGAGTCAAAGCTCCGACGTCACCGCAGATGATTGGTTGCCGAAAAGGGATTCAGGTTAGACAAAATCTGTTGCGGTAGCAGACCAGAATAGATCCCAAATCTTATTGTATTAACGTCCTGTTTTTCATGCTTCCAGGTCCTCTGTCGCGTTTATTCATCTGCCCTCAGTGTTCATTCACTCACCGCATCAAGAGGAAGGTCCAAGAGCACATCCAGAGTGAGCACCACGCAAGAGCTCCCTGTGAGAAAAAACTACCCGCGAAGAAAGCCAGAGCAACGACTCAGCAGAAAACTAAAGACCTGAACGGGGAAAAGAAGAAACTCGAAGGCAACGTAGAGAAAAAGAGGAAACGCAAACAGAAGGGCGGCGTTGAAAAAAAGCGGGAACGTAAGCAGAAGAAGGACAACCTGGAAAACAAGGAACAACGGAGACGGAAAGAGCACACGGGGGAAGACAAGAGGTTTCTGAGCACGCGACCCGTCGACAAAAACTTCTCGGAGGAAGAAACTAAATGCCTGAAGTGTGAGAAGGTTTTTGAACTTCCCAATCAGCTGAAGACTCACCTGAAGCTTCACAGCTTCCCGTACTGCTGCACCCAATGTGAGAAGGGATTCACCAGCCCCTCTGGTTATTACCAGCACCAGCGGCTCCACAAGAGAGGGCGGATATTTGTCTGCAGCCAGTGCGACAAGGGATTCCTGTGCAGCTATTCGCTGAAGCAGCACGAGCGCCTGCACGAAGGCCCCACCAACCTGTGCACCATCTGCGGGAAAAGCTTCAGCAAAGCGGGAATTACGAGACACATGCAGATGCACAAAGGGGAGAAGAACTACTTGTGCACCACGTGCGGGAAGTCCTTTTTGTCCTCCGGGGAGCTGCTGCTGCACACTCGCTCCCACACGGGCGAGATGCCGTACACCTGCACGCACTGCGGGAAGGGCTTCTCCAGCAAGAGCCACCTGAACGTCCACACGCGCTCCCACACGGGGGAGCGTCCGTACCTGTGCTCGGAGTGTCCGAAGCGCTTCCTCACACTGAACTGCCTGAAGAGACACACGCTCAGCCACAACGGGGAGAAACCGTTTAAGTGTCCGAACTGTGAGAGAGAGTTCTCCCAGCAGGGGAATCTGAAGAGACACCTGGCAACTCATAAACCTGACACGTAAAAGTTTAGTTTTAAGGCTCCTACTTTGTCACCTTTTTTGCTTTTTCTATAAATTCTGCACCCAACTTCGCATGATAAATCCTATTCAAATGTGAGCAAAATAACAGTTACAGACAGCTGGATTTATATACACTGATGGTGCAGAAGTTATTTGAGTTGTCATAAATCTTTCATTCTTTAACTCCTGTGTGGATCGTTTAACTAAATATGTAATGACAGGTTGTAGTACCGTGATAGTGGAGGACCAGCATTGGTCGACCCAGATAGAGTGATGAAATGTAAAAGGAAGTGAGAAACACAGCTCTAGGAAATGCAATTTATTTGCAATTTTTTAATAACATCATTCCTCAGATAAAAATGCAATGTTACAGGAATATACATCAGATATTAATTTAAAACTTGCTTTCAAGGGACCATACAGTCTAAATATACTTTTTCCTTTTTTTATTTACTGGTAGCGTGCGTTATAAGCAAGACAGACTCTGTCACCAATGACAGACTGACAAGTTACAGATACAAACTGTACATTACTTATTTACAAATCAACTTTTTGTTTGGTTTTTTCGTTTCACTTTTTATTGAAAATAGGAGTAGAAAAAGTGATTGAGTTAATATTCTGATTTATTTCATTTGTATTCTTTCCCTTTCTAAAATGTAAAATGAAGTGAATGAACGGAAAAAAAAGAAATACAAGAACTCTCCTTTAGAAAAAAGAAAGAGAAGAAGAAGAAGAAAGAAAAAAAGGGAGTGTCACTAGGGAGACAAACGGTAACCGAGGAAACCAAATGATGTCGGGCCAGTGTCACTTAGCAACCTCAGAACCAATGAAATCCCTCGCAGTTGAGGGGGGAGTGGCTTATGCTAATGAACAGTTACAAAATGACCACCTGCCTCCAAAGCTACCGCAAGTACAATAACACACTATTTCATTTTCTGACCATAAATAGTGCTGTTATTAAATACTACATTTAGCAGTAGTGTCACTACTAATATTACGACACATGGGTCTCCGTGTGAACGCCTCTCTAATAACAGACAGAAACAAACAGCTCAATCCCGTCAAAGGCCCTTTAACACTTTGCATGAGTAGTGAATAAGACTACGAAGAAGATCATAAGACACTTACTGACCAGTGGAGAACAGAGCCACACAGCCATGGCATTTACCCAGTAAATAAGGAACATTCAAAACTACTCAACATGGATCTGTGCATCTCCTGCCGTTGAATCATCAGGATGGCTAAAGGCCCGAGATCATTAAAAAAAAAAAAAGGGAATCACGCCTGCATGCTATTAAAGAGGCGTTTACACACCAGCAACAGATAACTAACGGAAGAAAACACTGATGATGTACATGACACTGCTCTCAGATGGGCCAACTCATTCATTAAAGCTGCATTTACATTTACACACACACACACACACACACACACACAGGCACACGAGACCTGTTTGTTTCTAACTCTTTGTGGTGAAAGTGTGACTTTCTTCGCAAAACGCTTGTAGAGATCCTATGTGCCGACAAAGAGTGAACATTTTTGTGTGTGCGACTATTGTGGCCAAAACTGAGATAGCTGCTAAAAAAAAAAAAAAAAAGATGAAAATATCCAAACATAAACCAGTAGTCTAACCCTCATTTCAAAAGATATGCGAGTTACACCGGTGTGAGCGTCACTGCGTTCTACATTCAAGGGATGAAGTCATCATCATTCGTGGCGCAACGTTAATAAGTCGCTCTTATCATTAAAACTAGAGAGAGTTTAGCAGATGCAGGGAGGCACAGACATTCGTGGTTCCACTGAGCTGTTTCACCACCAAGAACCCACCGGCAGACAGCGAGCGTCGTAAAAAGCTGCTGCCACCACGCCTCTAGAGCGGAGAGAGTAACATCCTGAAGAAGAGCCGCTGTTAGGAAACACTGGCTGGTACAGAACACTGCTCTCCTCACTCGACAGGCTGTGGGGGGGGCGCAGCGTTCTCCACTGAAGTGAAACACAAAGAGCAGTCGCTGTGTCAGACTCAGGAATTCTAATATGTGCAAATAGGAATCTCTTATGATTTATTATTGATTTGAATAACAATAAGAGAAGGAATGAGTGATAAACACAAGGCTTTCAAAGGTCCTTCCAAATACCAACAGTCGTCCTAAATGTTCTCACACGGGTGCTGCTGCTACCTTTACTATCCTTTGTGTCATTTCTAAATCTATTACGCAAGCAAATATCTATTTGGTTCACTTTTAGGGCTCGGCAGCCGAGGGAAAAGGAAGTAAATCTGTTTTAGTTCATCACCACACTCACGAGTGAAGAAATCTAATTGTCCCATGACTGATTGGTGAAGACTCAACATGCGTCTATGAGTGTTACTACAGTATGAGCCAGTGCAACACAAATATCTAGGTTCTTTCAAGGCTTTAACACAGGAAAATACCAAAATACATACATGATTTAAATTTAGCAGGCTGTAAATTTAATGTTTTGTAAAAAAATCCATTTCAAGATAATCCTAATTTCTTCATAATCAAGATTCACAATGAATCCATCAGGTGTAGGCATTGTAATCACATTGCATCTGCTCTTGCTTCTCCCTAAACTCCTGCACTGGCAACACACAGACAAAGACTACAAATCACACACACATTTGTGTAAACCTAATGGAAACATTCAGCTGACAGAGTGTGTAGAGTTTTAACAGTATGGCACCCTCCGAACCCGATCATTCCCCCCCCCCCCCCCTCAAAGAACGAGATTTGTTTTGATCCTCTGCAAAGTCCAGCTCCAAACTATCATTTCATATAATATAATTTAGACATAGCTGCTCTCTATATATATATAATATCTAAAATAGAAGATACTTGCAATATAAACTTGTATTTCATAATATATTCCCTCTTTTGCTCTCCGTTCCATTTCCCAAAGCGTTCCATCAGCGCTGACGTCAAAATAACATCCGTACTGTTTCTCCAGAAAAGGGAATTCATGTTTTAATCATAATTAATTAAACTTCTAACAACAGGCTTATGCTGATTCTTACCAAGGAAAGAAAAAAAGGAAAATTCAAAAATAGTCCTCTTAAAATATTTGTCAGGATCAAACGATGATCAACTTCCGTTTACAAGAAAATATAACGTGCATCTGTCGCAACGACGGTATAGATCCACGTGAAGGAGATCTGAGTGACCACGACAGGAAGCCTCACTCCCTCTGATAAAGTGATATGCAGCACTTCTCTGTGTGTAGTTCAGGATAAACACGCAGCTCTTACACGTTTTGAAATGGTCATGTGTAGAATACTATTTTTGATAAAGCATGTTGGATGACATCGTTTCTTAATACGGAGTCATGTACAGCAGCTCTTCCACACAAACACAAAATAGATAAATAAATTCCACATTTTTTTAGATCAAATCTGCCAATAAAAAAAATTGGATAAACTGTTCTTTACCAGACTTATATCTTCTTTTTTTCATTGCTGCTAATCCCACAAAATCATTTGGTTCCTCCCCTTCCTGTTTTCAATGAGGATCCCTCTGCACACATATAGTTCAAGTCCTCTATTCCTTTCTTGGAAGAAAATAAATAGAAGCTACATGGTTTTCATGGCTCAAAGCATAGAGATATCTAGTCCTTGATAGGCGGCATTTTTTTTGGTTTGATGTCTTTAATAATGCAGTGTGTGTATATGTGTGTGTGTGTGTGTGTGTGGTTGATGCAGGACTAGTGAAGGTGAGACAGGTCTCTTGGTGCTACAGTAGGAAAATGTCCAGACTTTGAGCCGCGCCGCCAGGTTTGCTGGTAGTTCAATGAAACAAAAGCAAAAACGCATGCTATAGATTTCAGATCTCTCCCCAAATTGCTTAATTTGGCTCGTGAAATGCGTTCACTTCGGTACCGTACCGTCTTGTAACAGCTGACCTCGTACTGCTGCAGCCGCTGGGAATGGACGCATTTCCAGGTGTCTCCGCTGCAGTTAGCTATGTCATTTGGTTATTTGTGTCGTGCAGCCAATGATGTATAAATGGAGCCGTATTGGGACGGAATGAGGAGCGACACATCGTCTGGGAATCATCCAAGCCGGTTGTGAAAAGACCTAAACGCCTGTTTGTGTATATGCCGTCAGCTGAAACATACAATGTTCCATCTTCAGTAAATATAACTACATTATTCCCTGCGGATTCCTTTTGGTCAAACATACAGTCAATAAAGTGGGCCTGACCCTCAGTCAGTAGGATTATAGAACACATTTTCATATTTCACTAACTACATTCCTAAATAAATGTCCTGCCTGTTTCCTTCCTCTAACATTTCTGGCGATTAAATATTACATATTCATATATTTTCTTGCTATTATATGGTATATGGTGTATAAAAATATACAATCATTGGCTAGTGGTGAGACAAAAAGATATCATTCACATAGGACCAATACTTTATACCCCTAGAGAGAGAAACCCATGCACATATACCATTACTAGGATGTATAATTCACCATGTATGAACTGGGACCACCCAGCAATTCAAACATGATGAAATAAAACCTTCAACAATCCCCCAAAAAGATACTCTCCACCCCAACATTGTTACTCAGACCAAACACCCACCGCCTCCCATTGTCGTCAACAGATTGTCTTCCATCCAGCGGAACCCGCAGGCCTTTTAACTCCCCACCGCCGTTTGCCTTCACTCCAGGAAGTGACTTAACATTTGAACTGCTGCAGCCTATCAGCCTGATAAACTGGACTATTACTGCTGTGTTCCCTTTCCATATAACAACATAACTACATGATCTTTATGGTATGTTTTTTGCCGTTGGTATGCAAGAAAATCAGCATACTTCACCATGTTATACTGTGCTGCTGTATGTCAATTTAACTGTGACTTTAAAATGACACTTATCATTTAAAATGTTGTATTTTTTTTTTATAACTTTCTAGAACTGTCTCACCACCATCTGCAATTTAAAAGATGGGGGGGCAGGAAGGGTCTATAGAAGAAATAGTGTTTGTTGAATTATGGGAAATGTAGTATCCACCATATAACAGAATTTGTGTGTGCGGTGGAATTGGTAGTGTTGTAGTCTGCCTGTGCATTGTCTGATATATATTTTAACATCATGACTGTGTTCGCTTACAGAAATCAAAGGGACATTCCCACACATTAAGTTCACCTCTGTAATGCATTTTGATTATTTTATAAAGATATTCCTCGTGGTGCACATATACAGTATACATGGTTTGCATGTTCCACATCTTTATTGTAAGTGTGTCATGCAGTGTGGGACTCTCACTGTTCTGGTCTTGCCTCAGTCTCGATACTCTCTGGTCTCGACTACAACTCTGGCCGCAGTTTAACCTGTGGATTTTAAATGGACCATGTATATTTTTCACTTTGTGCTTGAATATAGCATATAAGCAATCAAGTGTGTATTTGCTATGTAGCCCCAACCTCTCTGTGTGTGTGTCTGTCCCTAGCTGTGACTTCAATCCACCTATGTGTTTTGTAAAAACTACTAATTATAGGTCATTTGGTCCATTTCTTACAACATGTTCCCACTGGTCCATCCAGAAGTTGAAGACGGAGACTATGGCAACATAAGTAGTGACACTGTAGTTAGCTTTCGACAGTCGCATGAACACGAGCTCCGTCCTCCTCTGGGTTAAGAATCTGAAAATGTACTCGGAGCCCATAAGACACAAGATATGCAAAATCACCTTCCAAACAGCCTCCCACTGCCGTCCGCCGTCAAATGTTTATCCGGAGAAGAAATCCTGACTCTAATCATATTTACACTAAATAGAAATAGCTACCGTCATGAAGTATATGATATGATACTGAACCTGATCAAAACAAAACCACTGCAAAACCTGAACCTCATGCAATACCGACGCAGCTCAATCTACAGGAAGGGACTCATATTGAGTCAGAGAGTTGGATTTAGTGTTGTTGTTTTTTTTGCTGCTGAATCATCAAAAAAATAATCCTGGGGCTACACTGGCTGGATGTTAAACCGCAACCAAAAAAAACACCAATTTCATGTCTGACGTCTCAATACACATTTTAGACTGCGGATCCAACAGCCTGGCACGAGAAAAAAAGATAAATAAATACATCTTTACTATACTGCACTGCAATGCACCTGATTTCAAGTATGTTAGGTTTCTCTGGCACGGAAACCACGGAAACCACTTCAAAATGTAACAAACTGAAAAAAATACATCATGATACTGATTTTTTTTTTCTTCACTTTCACAAATATATTAACTTCAGGGTACCTACAGTCGTAGTTATTGCATTGTTTTTGCATATCTTGTGGGATGCAGGAATACACCCACTCGTACCATATACACTGCAACACAACAACTCAAGAGTTCATTCTAACCTTTGTGTAAAAATTAAAAACTGCAACGCTGCTCCGCTCCACACGGGGGCCCCACAGGCCTCTAACTCTCGCTCTCTCTCTCTCACCGGCATTAGAAACCACAGAGCCTTTAATTAAAACCCTCAAACAGACACAACAAAGCCTGGTTTGGCACTTCTTGATTGGCGGGGTTACTCTAAATGGGCGTGTCTCTCTTTGATATGTAAGTGGACATCGATTAGGAACACAAACGTAAAGGAGTTGAACTAAATGTAGTTTCTGAATGCTCCTCAAAGCTGGAGGCGACACTGAACATTTATCCTATAAAATGTTTTTGTTATCCTAATTCATCAATTCGTCAATGGTTACATGGTTTCCCATCGGTAACATTCACAGCTGTATCTATACGGGCTGACAGAATGCTTGGTAGAAAGCAGACACACTCGCTGGCTCCTTCGTAGCAGCTTGGATACAAAAACTACTACTTTAAAATGTAGGTGCCTGCTGGTTGTATTTATTCTGAAGGGTTTAGACCTAATTAGACATTAGGTTTGTCGAGTAAATCAGCATAAGTAACCAGGAGGAGAGCTCATTCGGTCTTTTAAATTCAGGGTTCAATAAACTTGACCCGGGCTGATCCAACAAAGTGTGGGTACAAAAAACCAGAGCACACAGTGTGAGACTAACTTTAAGGTTGAAACACTGAACCCCGATGCTTCCCTGCACACACATTGACATGCTCGACCCGTACCTAAATCTGCTTTACTAACTTTTAGACGAAATAAAAGCAACTTATACTGAAACTGGTACGAGCCACTCGCAGCCAAGTCGTCTCTTAGCTTCTGGTGCCGAGTTATTTCTTCACAAGTACTATTTAAATGAGGTGCTTTTAGAATAAGTGAAATAAAGAAATGAAGATGTTTGATGAGGGCCAAAGGAAGAAAGGAAAATAAAAATAAAACAGACTAAATGTCAGGGAGGGTATTCCTTTGTCAACACAGACTTCTTCGGGGGTTTGCAGTATGATCATAACCATAAAACAACAATAGCACTGCCACTGGAAAACACGTTCAACATTCACATTTAGTTTGCATAATAATGTCAGAAGTCTGTTACTGGCACAGGATGCAGTGTATGGCAGTGTGTTCATGCATACCCTTCCCTGCCACAAACCGGTGAGCAGCAGTCGGACCTTTAATGGGAAATGAAAGTGAAAGTAATGGCGACACGTTGAAATGTGATAGAATCTCAGGGCAGGAATTCAATGTCTGTTAAAGTGAGATTGTTAGAGGTAAAATCTATCGCAAACATATTTGGACTTTCTTTCGAGCTAATAAAGAGAGTTTAAAACTAGATCCACTGACATGTGTCTGCATGTGAGCGCTGCTCTGCTCTGGTACGATACAAACTTTCAATACTAGCGTCCTGTTGACTTTGCATCTGAATTGTGGCGGTAACAACAATGATGTCTAGTTGTTTTTGTCGTCTTGTTACATCCCATTTTAGAGAGCTGCACTGAATCGTTTCAGTTTCAAATACTATAAAGTTGTTTAATAAATGTGACAATTGGCACCAAAGGATGTGATTCTGACATTTTGGGAATGTTTGACAGATACAACACCACGGTGATACCCATGCTCTGTGTGATGTACTGAAGGCTTGAGGTCCATAGCTGGCTGTGGTCATACCTTCTCAAGTGAAGCGAAACTATAATCCAGAAACAAACTATAATAGAGAAAGGTCAGTGAAGAGTTGTCAGCATGCTACCTTAACGCCATAAGAAGAAAAACGAAAGGACAAAAATCTCCAGGACACTCTTCTGATCTAATCCAATCATTTTTCATGTAATCAAACAATTCTCACATCTTATCAATTGACAGTAAATGACCTGTCTGTAGTACATTTTTTTCAGTAATTAGCGTTACCAGCAAATGATATTACAGACAGGGAGCTGTTTTATTTCCAACAATGACAATAAATCATAATGTTTTGTGATATGAGCAGACCTCAGACAAAGAGATGTGATTCAGAAGTCTTGCAGCATCTGTACACCAGCCCTAATAGTTCATTTGGAGTTTAAACTACGATTAAATGATGTAAATCATGTGATTATGGTGTGTCACAGCCGAGCGATCAGGGCGTCACCCCCCCCCCCCCCCCCCCCCCCCCCACCCCCAGTTCATTCGTGTGGCAGTGCGATTTTGGTGCTTCTACCATTCAGAGAGACCATCCACCATAAAGAAGAAAAGCAGCAATTGCCAAAAAGGCTTGTTCCCTTCTGGCCAAGCTGCAATGCCGAGAACTCACCACCAGCTGTAAACTTGGCCGTCACACTCGGACCTCGCTGGAATCCTTTACGCCTAATAACCTCTAAACAGAGAGATAAAGAAAAGTGTCGCACTGGCAGATTTTCAAAGAGAAGAGTGGCTTCAGACTCTGCAGCTTGGCTAAAAAGTAAAAGCCGTGCTAAAGAAATCACAAAGCTTTGGAAGCATGCCTGTCCATGGTAACCCTGTGTTAAGGAGGCCCATTATCACACACTCTCACACACACGTACACACTCTCTCTCACACACACACACACACACACACACACCCCCACACACAATACCATACTTGTAATGCTACCTTAATTTACTGTCTAGGCTTAAAATCTGCTTTTTAGAATACATAAGTAACCACTCGGACACAGGCACGCACACATACAAACTCACACCCTCACACGTTTTTTTTCTCTTCTGGGAAAAAATAAATAAATAAATAGATACAATCTGTAAAAGGTGCATACTGATAAGAGAGAATGACCCCTCTGTTAGATACACACGCCATCTCAAACATTCGTACATACATACGTCCATCCTGTACTAAAACGCAGACACACACACACACCTGCACGCACAGATATAGTTATACACTCGCACGCAAACACTACGCCCTGCTTCGATACTTAAAACCTCTTAAAATTCTCCTAAAATAAATCGAGCAAAAATACATTTATGAGACCAGCACCCCGATTTTGCAAACAAATCAAGGATAAATTAAACCAATAACATCATGAATATAAAACAAAATAGTCATGGCTAGCCAGTTTTGCACAATATTGAACTGTTAAATACATAGTGGGCGTGGTCTGTAGAGAGGGTGTGTGTGTGTGGCAGCAAATCCAATAGGATTCCACGCTGAGAGGAAGAGGAGGGTCTTGGAGAAGGAAGTGAGGTTGATTGACGGACAGATCCTCTGTAGATTCATGCCCAGAGTCCGCTTTCTTTTCAATCGGCCACTCCCGCTCTCTCCTCCACCCTCCGTCTCTGTTGCCCTGTTCGACACACTTCACCTCCCGAGGGCTGAAAAAGCAAAAAATCCAGCGATGGAGGAAGAGGGATGGTGGAATAACCAAAGAAGAGGGAGGAAGGAGAGAGGGAGGAGTGAGGAACGTCGAGGTATGAGGCAGAAAAGGGGGCTCGCTGTCTCTGCTTAGCCACCAAATGCTCCTCCCAGTTCCTGTTTGGGGCAGGAAGTGGGCGTGACCAAACAAGGAAAAGCGGCAGAGGAGGCGAAGCCAGGTCAAGGTGACAGACTTTGTCTCTCGCTGGCATCTCACTGACCAGCGGATTTCAGAGCTGGCAAGCTTCCTGTAGGCCAGAGAGTGTCTCTCTCTGCCCATGGCCCCCTAACAGAAGCCCTGTTGTGGCTGTTGGTCCATCCCTCAAATCCTTCCCCCCCTGGCTGGGGGTGGCATGTCACCTTCATCCCACCCCCGGGCTGGCAGGGCTGTGCTCCAAGGTCCCTTAGCTTTGGAAGAGGAAGAGAAATGAGATATCAAACAGGGTTTTCCTCACCCCCGTTTACTCAATACAGCGCTTCATTATCAGTGAACCAAGAAGGAGGAGTTGACCTTTGACCACAAATGTGTGCGGTCAGATCTAAATCCTTAACTGACCCCCCCCCTCCCACAAGCTGGTCTGCTGTCCCCTACCTGGCTTCATGGCGGCCAGACAAACAACAATAACACAACACCAAAGTAGGCATAGGAAATGAAAACAATAAACGCACTACATCATCTGCAGTAAAACCCATTCAAAGGACTTCCTGCTTCTGTTGTTTCCTTTCTACCTTTCCTTCATCCTTACTTTCTCTTTTTTTTTTGCTCGTCTCCACTTTCCTTTTCACACTTTGAGGACATGATAAAACTGTGAGGCACTTTAGAGACACACTCAGACACGTGTGCAGAACACACGCACTCACGCACACGTACAAATAGAGAAAATCATAGATCACACACACCCACACACACACACACACACACACACACACACACACACACACACACACACACACACAAGCATACACTCAGATAGTATAGAGTATAGTGTGGTATACTTGACTACAAACATTCACACACATACAAACTCTTATAAACCAACAGAGTCATAACCAGGTGTTTAATGTTGCGTCACTGGCCGCCATTGTCCAGAGCGGTTACGTCTGGCTGAGAGGCAGACAGTGTGTGTGTGTGTGTGAGGGGCGGGGACAGACAGAGCCAGCCACGGCGCCGTTACCCAGCACTGACGAGCGTCAGTCTCTGATGATGTCAGAGGGGCCAGTTGGCCAATCAAACCTGTCAGTCCGACTCCTACAAACTCGTCACGCACTCCATATCCTCGTCCTCCAACAGCCTGCTGTTCCTCTGCCGCGCTCCTCCAATCACAACCGAGCTTCTGTGCGGCTCCTCCTCCCTCTCTTCCACCTCTTCTTCTTCCTCCTCCTCCTCCTCCTCCTCCTCCTCCTCTTCTTGTCCCCTCTCCTCTGCGAGCAGCTCCTGTCGCTCCTCCAGCGAGGAGGGCTCGTGGATGGAGCCTCTGCTCCCTCCGGCTTCTTCCCCGCCTTCGCTGACCACTTGGTCCCTGTGCGTTGCTGCTGCTGCTGCTGCTGCTGTGTGGAAGGGGAGGAGGTTGCCGTTGGGGCTGTGCTGGGAGCTGGAGGAGGCGCTGGATGTTGCGTTCGTGGCGGGGTTGCCGTTGAGAATGTTGTTGGCCGCGTGCTCCATCTCCTCGATGGTCATGTCGCACGCGTCGGCCAACTCGGCTTTGGTCACCTCGATGAACGACGGGTCCTGGGCGAAATGGCCCAAACCCTCTGATATTAGCACCTGGGGAGGGAAATGGAAAAGAAAGGAATGGGCGGAGAGGAGGGGAGGAAGATGGAATGGAGGGAGCGGGAGAGAAAAGTAAACTTTAATGTAGTAGGAAAAAAAATAGAATGTTTACGGCTACAACGGATGATTCTTTTTCATTACCTATCGGTGAATTATTTTCGAGAGCAATCATTTGGTCTATAAACCGTTTGAGGCCCAAGAGGTAAAACTATTCAATATTTCACAAAAAAACAAACAAATAGTACAGCAGACATATTAACATATTTATCCTGTGAGGTCTCAACCCCCAGGCTGGGAATCACTGACATAATACAAAGAAAGAAAAGCAGCAAATCCTCACAATTGAGGATGTTAAAGCTTCAGTTAAATGTCTAAACTTCTCCAACCTACACACACACACACACACACTTACTGCCTCCACCAGACTGCCTGCACTGCCGTGACACAGTGAGCTGGAGTCCTTTCCCAGTAGCGAGGGCACTGTGAGCGACACCGGCCGCGGTGGTCTTTGATTGGACACTGACACACTGGGGTTGAGGCTGGGACTGGGCACCCGGCTGTTCCCATTACTGTCGCTGTACCTAGGAGCAAAGAAAAAATAATAGTTTTTCATTATTGCTGTTCCTACAGTATCATCGTCACAGCTATTTGAACAAATGCACTGTGACTTGTAACAGTTATTTGAAAGGTACTTGGTCTTACCAGGGCCCACAGTTGACAGAGGGCAAGCTGGTATTGAGCTTTTCATGGGAGTAGGAGCCCTCTAGCCTCAGAGAGGGCACTCGCTGGTAGAAGGCATCACTGCCATGGGCTAGAAACAAAGAGGAGAATAACCCACTAGGAGAACGAAGCTCTCAACAAGTACGACAAAGCTGCAACTTGACAACAATATGCACTTCGAATGTCATTCTTTTTTCCCCTCGTTAAATAAAGGTAGAACTGTGCTTGATGTGTGCACAGGATGCAGTATACCTGTGGGACTGGCTGGAGGCGTGGAGCACAGCCGGCTGAAGAGGGTAGGTGAGTGACTCCGTCTTAGCAGAGGACTCAACCCTGCGACTGCCAGAGCCTGGAAGAGGACAGAGGGACAGCGTCAGGGGACGTTCACGAAAACACAAACCGTGCCCCTACAATCCTTTTATCCAAGGTGCTTGGGGGAGGTTGTGCACCTGTCGTGCTTGGCGTTACTAAAGTAACCAAAAAACATGCGCATAATTTAGCGGTAAGCCTCACTGAGTAAACTCAACAAAGTAGAAACAAAGATAAATGGATTTCCAGCACAGCAAATCCCTCACAGCAGCTTTACTGCTTGATTTGTCTGTGTCAGACTTTTCAACTGGATGTTGGGATTTCCTGGTAAAGAAAGTCAAATAGTCCGTGGGACATACTGTAAAGCTCTGTGTAGCCCAGCATTTAAATGATTAACTTCTCCGTACATTTATTGTCGACTAATTTGACGAAAGAAAGAAAATATATCTGCCGGCTGCGATTGGTTTTTGACATGCGGCGTGCGCTTCAACCTTCATTTGCGGCATGTGAACGTCCCCTTAGACAGGAGCAAGAGGTTCACACTATGTATTTAAACCCTCAAAGTGTGCGTTTGTGCTTATTTTGTGGGCATCATCTACCTGATGATGTACAAGGTGTAGCGGTACAGACGTCTTTTGGGAGACGTCTGGCCTCGACTGTCTCCTGAGACACTCCAGATGGAAAGACGATCTCCGCGCTGACACACATAAACACACATAAACACACATAAACACACATAAACACAGCATGTAAAAACGAGTACAGTATAGAAACAATTAGTATTCTAGTAGGTAGACTAGTTGTAGCAATACTTTAGAGCAGTTTTTAGGAGCGACGTCTACTTACCCAGAGTGGTGGGGCAGAGGAAGACTCTCCTGGGAGACTGCCACCCTCCTCCTCCTCCTCCTCCTCTTCTGTCTTCCACCTCTTCTCCTTCCTCCGTGGGATTCAACTGCTTACATGTTTCATCATGATACACCAGCCTAATGAGAGCACACAGACCCCCAAAAGAGGAGTTTTATTAAAGACACGCCCCGAAATGAATCAAATTTAGAGGCCGAAAATGATGTGCGTCTGTTGTCAGCAGTACATGTCAGAGGAGAGCGAGTGGTCGTCCTCGTGGTCGCCGTAGCTCTCGTCATACGTCTCCTCCGTCGACCCCTCGCCTCTTCGGATGATTGGCCGACGGCTGTCACTTGAGTCCGAGCTACCGACAAACAAACGAGCACACGACCAAAACAAACAAACCAACAAAATGAACAAAACAGAGCACAGATGGGAAAAACAGGTAGACAAATCGGCCGACAGATGTGAACATAAACACAGGAAGAAAAAAAGAAGCAGCTGATTAGTAAAACAAACTCGGAGAGGAGCTTTAAGAGGAGAGGCTGAAAAACCCACTGAGGCATGTAGGGAAGGGAAAGAGGGAGAAGGAGAAGAAGCTTGAAAGAAAAGGAGAAGCAGGTGGGAATTACAACTATTTTGTTCAAACAAAACGGTAAAAAGCGTCGAAGGCAACACGTGGAATATGACAAACTGATAGCACGACTGAGGTGCAGACATCTTTAAAAAAAACAAAGATCAGGACAGACAAGATAACGGCTCATAACAGCTGATAATGTTAGTCAATACTTGGAGACTAGTATTGTAATGTAAGCCTACTGGGAAATGAAGCAGCTACATTTTATGCTGTTCTCATGATTTAAAATGAAGGCCAATAAAGTCCTGCAATCAGACGCCGTCTTTTCTACTCATCTCTTTAAGAAGTGGAGGCGAGGCCTACATTAACCTTGATGCAATTCTGTTTGGAGAAAAAACAAGAAAGTCGTAGTTCTGAATTCAAGGTTGTGTGTTTAATCTAAACCTGCATATACTCTGTATTACGTTGTATTCTCTTTGTATTCCAAAGATGTCTTGTCCCCCTCATCTGTCCACATCTGTTTCATACTCCAGACTTAAGCTTTAAGGAGACATCCTGACATTTAAAGTTCAATATTTTCTTCTTCACCAGATAGTTTGCTTGAGTGTTACAACATGTGAGCTCCCCAAAACCATCTGTCAATGGTTGTGTTTCAATACAAAACAGGACAACAAACAAATGACTTAGCTTGCAGTTAGCAGGACCCATTATTCTTCACTGTGAACACCCACAAACACAAATAGCAATTGGTGTTTTTTTCGAGCACCAGCACATATACTTCACCTAAGAACTGCCCGGTGAAGAAAAACTAAATAGAATTTCTAAATGTTATGATGTCCCTTTAATCCACAGCTATTTAAGCTGCTCCACAGCAAACTCTGGGTTAGAACAGCATCTAATAAAACCTGACTGTTGTGGATCCGTTTGATCGAGCTCACTCCACTTGGTAGCTGGGTGGAAGTTAACACCCAGGTGGGAAAATCAAGCGAATCCAAAGCGAAAGTGCACCGGAAAAGCATGTACTGTACTTTGTTTTGTAATGGAGCACTTCATTGTTGATCGCAGGGAAAGTGAATATACGTTATTAATTAACTATGACCGAGCTGTCTCACAGGCTGACCTTCTCGGATCAAAACATTTAGCAAATAAAAATAAAAAGTCTAAAGGCCCTGCTAGTCACGCCTGGAAGCTGTAATGTTTATTCAAGAAGGAATAAATGGCCACCATGATAACAATTTTGCTGTTCTCATAGGCTTCCCAATATATTTTTTTTGCAATTGCCAAGACACAAACACTGGTACTTGTGGCACAATTACTGAAATCACTAACTCTGCTTCACAAATTTGAAATTCTAAAACACACTTTATGCAAATAACTATACATGATTATCTACTTTAGATAATTGATTCAAAACTAAAACCCGTGTGTTGCTTGTTAAACACTGCCATTTAAATACGTCACTCTATTATCAATCCCCAGCACCCAGAATACACCTGTGAAAACACCTGGAACCAATCAGATCTATAATATATATAATTGCAATAAACGATGCTGTATGTTGTTCACAGTACAATACAGTAACTATGTTCATGTCATCTTTAGCTAAAGTATTGTGTCTGATACTGTTATACGAGTATTGAGAATAAACTAATTTGGTTGTTTCCCCATTGCATTTGTGTTAATAGTTAGTATTTACAGCATGCTACAAATGCCAAAGACTCTAGATAATAGTGTTATATAGTTAGCACATCAGTGTGAAGTTTACATGTTGAAAGTGATATTTATTTAGTGTTTGTGTGTACTGTTGTGATGCAAAAAAAACTATTTTTAGAAGAGTTTATATAGCTTTGAGTGAGTGTTTGCTTTTGCAAGAGATGTAAGATATTTTGTGTATTATGTTTTTGGTATTTGTGTGCAGGGTTTGTGTTTTAGCAATTGCAAAAAACTGTAAAGCAAAGTATTGCTGGAGGTATTAAGTTTGTCCTGAGGGTGGTGCTAATTGAGCAGAGGCGATCTGAAAGTTGGATTACGTGTAACACTGAGAAAAGCTTCTCATGTGTCTGAAATGGAAAATGATTATACTCAGTACTCGGGTCATACCGTAGACTTCTGATATTTCTTGTGTACAATTTTAGCGCTAAATAAAAACCATTAGGAATCATCCTCTGGGGACCAAGAATTTCCAGAGCAAAGTTCACAGAACAAAGAGCAGAATATAGGACAAAGAGCATACGTTGTGTCTAACCCAGACCTGCCATACACGAGCAGAGAACAGTAGCAATAAGAGCCTTTTGATAGGAAATATTTGGCCGTGTTGCACCAAACAGTCTATCCGCGGCTTTGGCAGCAGCTTCTATCGTAGCAGCATAGAGCCTGGCTTTTTGCTATAGCAACTAAAGCATTATGTGCATAGCAAATCTCACCATAGCACTTTGACAGCGATGCCATTTTATGTAGCATTATGAAACCTTTTTGCACGCAGTCAGGGGACTAACACAACACACACACACACACACACACACAGTTTCTCTCTCTGTCCCCTGGCAACATACCGCATGAGGGTGTCATAAAAACACGTCCTGCTTGCCACCAGAGACAAAAGACAGGGAAAGAGAGAGAGGAGGAAGGAAAAAGAAAGTGAAGGAAATAGAAGAACCATTTTTAAATGTCATTGCTGGTTATTATGTTTACAGGCTAGCTGAATAACTGTGATGTTGGTTCGGAAGAAAGTGATAGACTAATAATTCTTGCCTCAGTTCAAAAACCACTAAAAATAGGAAAGGAACCCCCGAAACACCAATTCAATAAAAAATGTTTACTGCTGAGCAGACTGCACTCACCTCTTTGGAGGAAAGCACCACGCGGACCTTGGCAGCAGGATGGGGGTGAGCGGCTGTCCCGTGTGCCCGTCCACAGTGCTTATGGACGGGCTTGGGAATCGACTGATGCCCTGGGTCGTCACCCCGACCATGCCGGTGTTGTTGGCATTGTTGATGTTGGCATTGGAGCCTGATGAGGAGTAAGAGGAAGGGGTGAAAGTGGTCGAGTCCATGAGCTTCTCGTGGGATGGACTCTCGCCTTCGCAAGGGGAGCCCTTCTGGCTGATGTGCAAGGGACGCTGGGTAGTGAAGGACTGTGGGAAGGAAGCGTGGCCATCGCTCTGGTTGTAGTAGTTGACGTGGTTGCTGAACAACCCGCCCGAACGCTGTGGGGCGAGAGGAGAGAGGGTGAGAGAAGGGAGAGAGAGAGAGAGAGAGTAAAGGAAAGATGACAAAGAAGATGAGAACTGTGGGAAAAGACAGGGAATTAAAATAATGTTTAAGTGAAAATATATTAATATCTTACTACATCAAACACCCAGACAGAAGTACTACTGTCACACTCACTGCTAGCAGCAACAACGCTCTACCCAGCCAAGATGGAAATGCAAAGCAAAGGCCTTGTGTCACAAACCAAGGGGGGGGGGGGGGTTGTATTCTCAACTTAGAAATGTATCTTTAACAGAATTTCTTTGGTCTTTTTATGAATCTTGGTCTAAAATCTCCACGATGCTTAATAACAGCTAGGTGTCAAAGGAGTAGTGTGATTCTATTTCTAGTTAAGTTAAATAAAGTTGCTCAAAAATATTTAAAACTACTAATTTCAGTCCGTCTGTGTAACGCAGTGTACGTAAAAGTAACAAAACAAAGCGCATGAATGGGGCAATGACATTGAAAGTGGAGGCTGATAACTCAGCAAAACTCACCCTTGAGCGAAGAGGTGTGTGTGTGTGTGTGTGTGTGTGCGTGTGTAGTTTCTGTCAGAGGCTTACAGTTATAGTGCTCAATTGTTGTTATTATTTTGAAATTTCCGGCCACTAGATGTGCTTCTGAAATGCATACGATCGATGATTAAAATGTAGTTCAGCATCTGCAGTGATTGGTAGACAAGCTATGTGGTGGAAAATGAGGCTTTTTAAATGTCTTTTTGAACCTCTGAGCACATGCAAGAATGTCTATGCATGTGCATGGAGCAATAATGTGGCTTCAAGCTGGACGCCGATCATCTCTCTCTCTCTCGCTCTCTCTCTCTCTCTCTGGAGAGTGAGTGAGGGTGTGTGTATCCAACCTTTACCCTGAAGATATCATCCTCGGATGCAGCCGACACGGGCTCCTTCAGGTCTTTATCCAGCTCCTCCTCCACCGTCAGGTCTCCAGAGATGGCCCTCCGAATCTCTGGACCAATGTCATGCAATGTCCGCAGGCCCGCCTACACACAGACCACATTTGTCTCTCATGGAACAACACAGTGACCCACATGCTTATCTATTTAATGTCTCACACAAACAACATTCTGTCTTTCTAAAGTTAATTCATAACAAGAAGCCTCCTATAAGCTGTACACTATATTGCCCCTCATGTTTCTTTTATGATTTTGGGATCCATCAAAGTCACAATTTGACAAAATCTACTGCTGTCTTCTGAATTTCCTGACAATGCAACACATATACACAGATTTAGGACCAATGGTAAACAGAACCCATGTATGTTTGTGTACCTGCAGAGAAAGGGCGGTTTTGGGGGCCACCTTGGCCACCAGCCCTTGTTCTTTCCTCTTCTTAAACTTGCGGAAATATTCCTGGATGAGGAAGGTAGCGTAGAACTTCCCGACTGTTACCTCATCATCTGCAAGAAATAATGATATGACATGCATGATTAATGCGCAAATTAATGCCTCACAGTATTTGTCAGAAATGCAGTTGCAAGTGATGCTGCCGTGGTTTTGGTCAAAGTAAAACAAGAACAATTTAAATGTAGTGTAATGATTATTAAGTGTTCACATTTTCTATATTTGTGTTTATTGTTAAGATATGATTGAGCTATGAAACTGCATTGCAGAGTATACAAACCTCCAGCAGGGGGCACTACTTGATCCAAGAGCTTCATGCTGGTTCTCTTCCAGATCTTCTTCACTATCGCCCTCAGTTCCTCATTGGCCTGCTCCAGGTTTCCTGCACACACACACAAACAGTATAAATACCGCCAGTAGGCGATTTGAGGGGGGGGATGCCATCCCCCTTGTTTGCAAAATGAACTAAAGGCATGCCCCCTTGTTAACCTGCCATCCCCCCTTCTACATCCCCTAGAGAGAGTTAAAATCTATGGCCTCGACTATAAATATCCATGAATCCATGAGGCTATCTGTTCTGAAGAAGCAGACGAATATGTAATGCCAGAAGTGTTGTTGAGATTAGGACAGTGTGTAAATCTGTGCATTCCAAGTGTGTGACTGTTTACCGTCTGTCTTGATCCTGAGTGCGGTTCTGACCAGGGCAAACAGCGTGGCGTTGAACATCACTGTTCCATCGCTGTTCAGAGGCATGTTCATCGACACCAGACGCTGCATGAGATGGAACATTTTGTTTGAAATATAAACAGGTACATTTCCTGTGCGAACTGCCAGCGTTCTTTGGCAGCAGACACAAGTTTGTTGAAAAGAGGCAGACAGTGGTTTGACACTACGGTCACTATTAATGGTCCTCTGGAGAGACGTGAATGTCTAAATATCTCAAATATTTTCTCTGTACGATCTGTTGTCAATGTGCCATTTGAGTCACTGTGGAAGGTGTTATGAGCCGTCAACGTGTCATCACAATGATACCACAGATTTATTAATATTGCGGTTTTAATTCCACCCCAAAATAGTAGCAGAGTGAATTATGATTACCTAATTTCTAAAGCCTGATCAAATGTTTTGGAAATTTCCTGCAGCCTTCACACCATGTTCGGGGGCCGAGTGTTTGCAAGTATGTTTACCTTGCAGGCTACTCTGTGTGGACAGAGCTTTCCAAAGCCGAGTGGAGGCTGGATCCTTCGCAGCAGAGTCACCACATCCAGGTGCTTTATTCTCCCTCTGGTAACAGCGCATAGGTCACAAATTACAGAAACTCTCCACACAATCTCTGCATACGAATGATGAATTAAGTTGGTCGATATATGTTAATTCTCTGTAAACTTACTTAGCCTCTGGGTCATATTCAGCCCAGATCCTCTTGAATTCGTCAAGATGATGCGGCCCCAGGATTGACCAATCACGTGTCAGATAGTCAAAGTTGTCCATGATGACGGCCACAAACAGGTTGATGATCTGGGGATAATCAGGAATCAGTCAGACACGACATTAACAATACATATAGGTGAATGTCTGTTATATATTATATATATTATAACCACATAACAGCATGCAGTGAATCACTGTACAATCCATTGAATGTAACAGTTGATGTCAAATGTAACTGTTGCTTTGCATTTACAGACAGTAGCAAGATCTCTGAACTATTTGTTAAGTCTTTCTAATTTTCTGGGAGTTTTTCCACCTTCCCTAACTGTGATTGATTCCAGTACACATACTCTGTCAAATACTGTCTGTTTAAATAATTAGTTTCCCTTTCTCACTGCACTCACCAGAAAGGCACAGAGCATGTAGAAGCTGACAAAGTAAATGATGGCAAACTGGCTGCCACAGTCCTCATGGGCCAGGATGCTCTCATTGGTTGATCCTTTCTCACACGGCCGACTGGGCGAGCACGCCAGCATGATCTCCTGCCATGCCTCACCTGTTGCACATCTGACAGATAGACATGCACACACACACACACACACACACACAAATATGCACACACGTTGACGCAGATACGCATGCAAAGATACGAATCAAATACATTAGAAGTACACGTACATGCACATGGAGTCACATGTGCATTTATGCATAAACGCACACATACAGAAACACGGATGTGTGCGCGTATGCATACGGGCATGCAAACATATAGAAAACACACACACGCGCAGTAACAAACAGAGAGAGAGAGGAAGACACACAAACACAAACACATAGGCACAAGTGTTAGATTCACCATAAAGAGCAAAAAACAATCATTATGTTCTAAAATCTAAATTTTACAGAGCAAAGACATGATATTTCATACTGTCCAAAGTACAACTGCCTTTCATTGTGAATACTTCAGAACTATTGAGCTTTCTAACTGTACATCGTAGTTTGAAGTATCCAAGCGTCCTGCCTTCTCTGAATGGAAGCCCTTTGCTTTGATTCATTCTATGAAGGGATCAGTACGTAGAATGTGAACCAATAGAATAGATACTCTGTATGATTTTATGGCAAAATGCCCAGAGAAATAATAGAATTGCTGCCAAACCATACAATACTTTATCATATCTGATCTATCCTTTCAGTTTCTGTGTTTATTAGTTTTACCCCCGCATGGAATCTTACCCTTATGGCAACCACACAGGACAGAGAGGGTCCTGAGACTGGATCCAGGCAGTTTAAATATTATCAGTAGAGTCCCCTGACAACTGAAGAACGTGTCGTCCTCAGTGGACCAGAAATATTTGCGATAAATCAGTCAAGTTTACAACAATTTCCAGCTAACTACTGAGCACACTGGTGTACAGATACGATTTTAAAAGCTGTTAAAGCTGCTAAGTAACTGGTGAGTCTATATATTTTTTTAACTCTTGGCACGGTGGCAGTAACATCTTCTCACTGTACAAACATCCCACAGAGTCGGCTGAATTTACAGCTTGACATTTACAGATATCCTGGCATTTAATTAACCAGCTGCTGTCATAAAATGTCAGTGGCAGCTTCTAATGAAAACATACAACGCTTTTCAGAGTAAAACGGAAGAGAAAAAATATAGGAGAGCAAAAAGGAAAAGTTATTGTCGTCGATCTAACACTACAGGAAGTCATGATGAAGGTAGAAGAAGTGTCGAAAGAAGAGATTACATTGACATCGAAACAATTAACAAAAGTGTAGATATTGAGAGAAGTGGGAGGAGGATAAAAGATGAGGAGCGTAGTCATGTTCCTCACCTGAAGAGCAGCAGCACTGCCTGAGGGAACGTCTGGAAATTGTTGTTCCTGTTGATCTGCGTGTGGTCCCGCAGCGCTATTTTACCAAACATCTGCACAGGAGGGGGGGAAGGAAGTAGTCACAGCACACAGGATATGACGTCAGCATTGACAGGAGGAAGTGATCGATCTCTGGGACAATCACAATTAAGAGGCCGCTGTCCCTCTCATCACCATTGGTACAATCAACACAAAAGGACAGACGAGAGGAAGAGGAGAGACATAGACTAGCAACAGCTAGAGTGGCGGAAGAGAAGTGGAGGAGAGAGGGACGACGTGACCGAAAAAAAGGAACTCTGGATTGACAAGACTCCAGGAGGACAGACACAGGATGGAGGCCAGCTGGAGGAAGAGAGAAGAAAAACACAACAGAGGGAGGGAAACAAGGGGACAAGACAACAGCTTACCTGCATGCCGATGACAGCGTATATGAAGAATAGCATCACTATAAGCAGAGCTACGTAGGGCAGAGCCTAAAGAGGAGAGAGACACTTTAGTAACAAGTTGTCGACAGTATTATCATGCACCAAGGCTGTAGTCCGTTCACTTCCATTCAATTCTAACACATCCAATTAGTGTTAAAAAGGGTTGGTAAAATTCACTTTACTTCTTTATTTTTCAAATTAGCAGTTGCGATATAAAAAAAAAAGTTACTTTATGAAGTGAAAGTGAACTGATCTGCAGCCCCGTGTGGCACAACACCAAAACAATCCAGGACAAATCATCTGACTTCGAAGTGAAAAACCTCAGTAAAATACAAACTGCTCTCTGAGTTTAGCCAGGAGACCAGTCCCAACGTACATTAACCAAACACGACCACAACAGGTTCGTCTTCTATATTCACACACCCGGGAGAGACTGTGTGGAGGAACTGAGCTCCTGGCTAACATCCCCCCTGTGACTGGGAGGGCAGGGCCAAACCATGACGAATCAATGAACAAGTACACGTTTGATGATGTGTCAATATGTAACCCACTGATAGTTAAATGATGATAAGTTTACAGGAAGCTTAATTGTGTTAAGTGCAGTAATATATATTCATGAGCACTTTTGGTTTCAAATCACACCACGAGTCTGTTTTTTTGTTGTATCACCAATGTTTCGAATTTCAATGACATGAAGTGGCCCGTCTCAACTGACACAAGAGAGAGAACAGATTATTTTCATTTCCCCCATAACTCTCTATCAAATGATTTCATTTTTTGGTGGAGTGCTTCGTTAAACTTAACTACTGCTTAACCCGCCTACAAGGGTAATGGTGAGCTTTCCGGGGGTTAGTAGTAGGGTGTTTGGGGGGAAAGGGGAGTAGAAGAAGAAGTGGAGGAAGAAGAGATGGGTAGGATAGCGAAGAAAATAGATTGCTGGTTAAGGTTCTTAAGTTCCTGGCTGTTTCCCAGCTTCATGTCCCTACAGCCCTCCCTGCCTCTGCAACAAGACTCCTAAACCTCCTCTCCGTTACCTCACACCATCCCTCTTTCTTTTCCTCCTTTCCCATCTAGACTAAACTGTCCGACGTCCCACCCTTGTGATTTCTTTTAGCAAAAAATAGGAGGCGGAGACGAGGAGGGAGGAGGCAAGGAAAGGAGAGGCGGCTTGTGAGACTCCACCAGGCTGGATTTACACAAGAACAAGGATATTTTTAGCCCTATGTGACTCAGACCTGATTTTACAAGATGATTTGCACAGCATTAATAACATTAAATGAGATAATCACCTTGTTGGCACACTATGCCAAGTCTGGATCACAAAATCCGCTATAAACCCTGAAATGTAGTTAAAATAGTGCTATAGCCTCCAAAAAAAAAAGGGCTCCAATCTGGTTCACATTAGGGTTAAAGCTCCACTTTTGCTGCATCATTCAGTCCTGTGTAAACCCAACCCCCCTGCTCTAGCATGTTGTGTCCGGTTCTCCCCTCACTTGGAAGGATTTGATGAAGGTCCACAGCAGGGTCCGAATCCCTTCCCCGCGAGACAGCAGCTTCACCAGCCTCATCACGCGGAACAGCCGGAAGAAGGTGATGGAGATCCTGGCGTTCTCTTCAGAGTTCTGCAGTCCCTTTTGGTGGGGTTTGGTGTTTTTTTTTAGAAAAAACACAGGACGCATGGGAACACATGCAGATAGGTAAGGGAGGGAAACACACGCACACACATACACACAGGTAAAGATGAACATACAAAACGTACACACAAAAAACATATGCAGAAATAAAGACGTACAAGTAACATTCATATACATATTCCCACCCACATGTATAGGTGGGTGTAAATATGTATAACACACACACACGCGCACACACACACACACACACACACACACACACACACACACACACACACACACACACACACACACACACACACACACACACACACACACACACACACACACACACACACACACACATACACACACATACACACATACACACTTGAGTTAATAAATGGAAATCTGCGTCCTACAAAATCCCATCAAAATCAACTGACAAAAGAGATTTGGGAGAGAATCGGGCAATCATGCTCACTTTTCTGGCTTCATGGAAAAATCAAATGGCAACAAAGAGATTCACAATCCATCTATCAGCTCCCTAAATACACCTGCTTATACCTCTCTTTACGTAATAGATACGTCCAACTGCGCAACAAGAAAAGTTATTTTGCAGTCTTTAAAGGCACCTCGCTGAACCACCCAAACTAAAAACGGCTCCGTGAGTCTTTACTGATATAATTGGTTCTAGCATTCTGCTGTTACTTCCACCTCATCTCAGGAATGTCATAATTAAGGTGAAGAACACACTCTTGGGTTTCTATACCTATTTCAGGTTAATCCAGCCTTCGCGATGACATTTGACAAACACGCGTTAAAATACTTTTTGAGCCTGTGACGTATAATCATCTCACTAAGCTGAAAGATTCGATTACTCTGCACCGGTACAGACTTAAAGTCTAACAGCGAACAGATCAGGCCAGGGAGATCTCCATCGATAACAATTCACAACAGATACAGTACAGAAATCGTAGCCTTGCAGGCAACTTCCTGTCTTGATAAATCACGCAGGCAGGCTAATTGTTTATCTGGAGCAACTGGCCACCGGGAGAAACAATCCAAAGATGACTTTCAGGTGGATACAGATGTTAATACCCACTGCAGTCACTGCCAGGTTAAAGAGAATAACGTTGTCATCTTAACTTTTAGTTTACTATGATCTCCTTTTACCCCTGCAATCATTATATTTGCAGAACCTATCCATTTTTTTTTTATTATTTTGAAAAGTTGCAGTTGAATTCAAAATATTTCTTAGTAAAGCTCTGAAGTACAAGCTCGAGAGGCACTGTAGCTTTCTAACTAACTGTCTATTGTCCCAAACTCATCCACAGGAAATAACTCCATGATGAAATATTCAGCCATCTCGCTGAGTGCTCTTCTAATACGGATTTAGTTATTCATGCTGCTGCTGCTCATTCTCACGGACAAAAAAGGCGGAAAAAACAAAGGCAACATCAGGATTTGTGTAAAGCATTATGCAGTTAATACATCAACTAAGGACCCACTATAATATTCAAATTATACTCCAAACAGCAGGGTGAAGCCAAAGATAACGTTCATACAACTACCAAATCATCAGCAACCGACAAGCAGTAACAATTACGCAATCCCGCCTAACTACACGGCAGTATGCATACAATAAACCCGACCACACAGAGATGCAGCATTTCTACCGTAACAATGCAGTTGCATGCTACATCTGCGCTGTGATAAATAAGCACAAGATCATCCGACCCGACCTCTGAATCTGTTTGATGCCATTTGTGTTTTTTCCAAGAAGCCATCAATTCTTTATGCTAATCCCAAAGAGAAAACACAGTGAGCTCCTAAAAAGGACTAGCCATTCTCTACACATCTAGCTGCAGGTTTGGGATAACAGATGTCATATATTACTTTTCAAGAGCAGAGAAATAACTCATCTTGTTTTTAAAAATGTTCTATAGAAATCAAAAGATTGTAAAATTGCATTATTATATATTTCTGGGATAACTGGGACCACATTTGGTGCTTTATCAGGGTAGACATCACATTGTTCTGGTGATGCAGGTGTGTTGAAAAGTAACCCAAGACATGCGTTGTCCCAAACTCCACCGACAGATGTGCCGAAAATGGCAAATCCTTCTGAGGAGTGTAAGTCAAAATTCTGTAATGCAAGTAATACCACAACTGGACCACAATGGGGACCATTGCACCATTAACAGAGTGGGGCAGTGAGAGGGAGAGGTACAGTAACAGTAAGTGTAACAGAGCGAGAGAGAGAGAGAGAGAGAGAGAGTCTGAATATGAAGAATAGTTTGAATTATTCAGAGACATCCAAACAAAATGGACAGATTCACAGATAGATCAGATAGACAGCAGGCCAGTGGAGAAGAGTGAAAGAAAGAGAGACCAGCGTGGTAGCGTGACCATGATGGCTTGCACTCATGACGAAGCACTAACGATACCACACCCATAAGGGATGGGGGAGCAAGTTGCAAGCCATGGGGGAGGTGGGGGCAGCGGGCACCAGGGCAACAATAGTCACTCAGGGAAAGTCACAAGACTCCAGTTATACTAGGCCTGCACAAAACAGTGTCCTTCACCATACACACATATATGTCTATAAAGAAACATGTGAAACGACAGCTACATTAACTCTGGACATGCTGCAGAAGATGACAGCGGGAGCGACAGAGGAGAGACGACAGGGCGAAGAAGGAGAAGCCAAAGGTTTTTGGATCATACCATGGTTGGCGTAGCAGAAGGAGGGATGGAAGAATGGAGGGATGGAGGGATGGTGGAGGAGGTAGGGAGGCGGACGAGGTTACCGTCGGAGCGTACCATTGGCCTTACCACGGGGGGGTGAGAGGAAGAAGAGGAGGAGGAGGAGGGCGAAGAGGAGGAGGACGAGGACGAGGAGGAGTCAGCTGGCTTTAAGGAAAGGCAACAAAGATCAGCACCAGAGCAGCGCCTTGGTGTGTCTTGGTGTGTCTTGGTGTGTGTGTGTGTTTGCAGTATGTGTGTCTTTTAGTGTTATTATGTGAAAAGTTGTACGAATTTCACAATAACCGCCGGGCTACTGAGGGTCCAGTCTCTGATCAACCCTCACATGGTGAAAAGGTTAAAAAAAGTATATATATATATATATATCATCTGGACCAGGAGGGAGAATTCTGCAAGATATTACTACATAATGGAGACTGAACCCATCCTCTGTGAGGGCCACGCCAGGCGGAATCACAGTACTAGAAGATTAAAAACATGTGCGAAGTTTAAACTATTGCTGAAATTGCTGTCAAACGCCTTGAGGGCCAAAATAATGAACGATGGTCCGGGGCAGCCACAAAGGGGGGAAAGAGCCGAGGGTGTACGTGAGCCCATGTGCTTGTGTGTGTATGATGGCCGATAGAAGGCGCGCCTCTGTAGCTATCTGTTCTTCTTTCTGCCAGCTGAAGCTAAAGTACAGTAACAGTGGTTGAAGCTTTAGCTTGACTCAGGCTACATTTACCAAATGCATCATGGCATTAAAGGGCAATGCCTCCTTTGACTTTGTGTTATTCAAGCATTTCTCTGACCTGGAAATAGCCAAGAACCAAGTGAAATTAGAACTTGAACCTACTTTTAGGTCAAAGATGCATCAGAATACCACAATGAAAAAAGGTGGAAGTTAAGATCATCTCAGTCAGACAAAAGGTGATTTTAGATGCTTTTGGAAATTGGAGCCCACTAGTATTTAAATAACATTGAGAAGCACAAAGATAACATACTGTAAGGAGACACCCACTGGTCCTCTCTGGTATTACAACATTCTACATCACTGGGAGTGATAGATTAACTTCTAGATTAATCTATGACTCGGGAGCTGTTTACTCTTTGGTGTTGGTCCTGTTAAAATACCTTACCACATAATGAAGAAATGAAAGTCATTTTAACAGAGCCATACACACAAATTTATGAATACACACATTAATGATAGGTTACTATATTTTGTCAAGATGCTTATAAACTTGTACTACAAGCACAAACTCTTTGGGGAGGGATACATGGTTGGTGTGTGTGTGTGTGTGTGTGTGTGTGTACATGTCTAAGGAGAAGAGCTGAGGCATTATGGTGTGAAAGGAAGGAAAGTTGGGAGGAAGGACAACAAGGAAGGAAGGGAAGGAAGAGCGACGGATAAAGGGAAGTCAAGGATGAGTTGGAAGGATGGGGAGGAAGGAAGGAAGGACGGACAAAGGAAGGGACGATGGCACGGATACACACTAACTGCAGACTAAATTAATACTGAAATATGGGAGAATGTGTGTGTTTGTCTGTGTGTGTATGTGTGTGTATGAAAAAAATGACCAGATGAGTCAATTTAAGCATAACTAAAATCTGAATTTGCTTCACTTTCTTCGTGAAATCGAAGCTGTGAACCACATGAGATTAAACTCAAATCATTCCGTGTTATCATATTTCTTATCACGAAGTGACACAAAGCAAATTACAGAGTCTACCGTGGACTTCAAGGATCTGGACATGGGTTTTAAATTTAACCAAATGAAACCGTCAATTAGTGAATAAATATACAGAAGTCCTTTGGGGCTGAACTACAGTGCAGATGTGAGTAACTGTAGTTGCAGCTCCTCGGATTTATGAGCTCATTTAAAATGACCTTGAGCCGTTTTCTCACATTGCATGTTGTGTTTTCAAGCAACAATTTCATCAGTTCAGTCAGTTCAAAAGGTAAAATGGGTCTCCTGAGAACATTATTACCCTCGAAAATTGAGGTTGAGGTTTGACTCGTACATTTTAAGTTGTAATACTGAGACACAAAAGTGCATTTTCATTAGAAAAACAACACTAACTTGTATACACATGCATATATACATCAGATAATTGGATTATCTCTTAGGATATATGAAAGGTATGAGAGACCCGTGTTACCCAGCTTGCATTTCAGGTGCGCAAGCAGCACCGCAAACCAACGAGAAAGAAGTCAAGAGAAAGAGAGAGAGATAAACATCCATAAAAGAAGAGTTAAGTGAACTGAAAAAAAGCTCAGAAAGAGAAGAAGAGAGATGGAGAAGAGAAGGCATTCCGAACAGAGAAAGAAATAGATGCAGTCCATACTGTCATCGTCTGCAAGACACCGCTCAGAGCAAACCACTACAAATCTGTTCACACTACTTCTACTCAAAAAAACGAAAAAAACGTAAAAGAAAGCAGACAGGATTTAAGAAGCACCCGCAGGTTGCTGGGGAGAATTAGAGACCCAAGGATTAAGAAAGTATTCTGATTCGATGACCACAAAAAGTGCAGCTAATCTAAGTCAACAAGCACCCAACAGAGCAGCAAAGTGGGTGCACTCAGACGAGAGATTTTAGCCATTTTATGTTTACTTAAGGCAAAGTGATAACATTTTAAAAGCTGGCCTGTTACTGCACCTCGCTGTGTACTTAGGAATGCAATGACAGAGAGGTAGCTGTTGGCAAGCTGCTACTATTAGTTTCTCATTGCATTGCTCGGTACGTTAGAAAAGCATTCACCCGTGCTTCGTCGCCTGGATAAATGCAGTAGCAGGCTAAAATCTAAAATGTCTCAGTTGACAGGGTCCCAGATCAAAAGCAGACGAGAGTTCTCACAGGATTGAAGTGCGGAGGGTTTCTTAAAAAAAAAGACACATAGAAAAAGGTAGCTTGGCCATCTCATCACCCAAATCATTAAAAGCCACCAGAGACGAAGAAAAAGACTTGGGCCATGCCTTTAGGTTAGGGGTGAGAGAGGATAATAGTGAAACATTCAGGAAGAAACGCAAACCAATCAACAAAATCAATCAAACCAAATCAAAGGCAGTATCCAAACCAAAGCGTTATTAAGTGCAGCATCGGTGACTTGTATTGATGACAAAGATGTATATCTCCGGCCCATTGAACCTCAGAATAAAAGGTGGCTGATCGATCAGTGGTTTTATATTGTCACCTCCCAACAGAAATGTCTCTGTTAAGTGTCTATGAATATATTTATACACTCCTCTATCACCCGCTCACTCCCCCTGACATAACAATCATGTAACAACTAGACAGAATAATTTGAATGAACCCTAAAATATCCAAGTGCAGTTCTGAAATGACCTGCTGTGGTTTCTAAGCAGCTTTGTCAGCCTCTCATGGGGAAAAATGGATTCCCTTTCTAAAGGCCCGAAAACAACAGCCAAGCTCATACACCCTTGGGAAACCACAAACCTTATTTGTATGCCTGACCAGCGCTGCCTGAGGTGAAACACACTGCATTCCACCACGGGGGGGAAATACCGGTGAGCATGTGTGTGCATCTCTTTTCTATAACTCAAACCAGCAGGCTGAGGGGTGTGAGAGCAGTTTAGGCAAACCTATACTTAATAATGTGCATCCGCATGTAGAAGAAATGTATCTATAATCGATGTGGCATAATCAGAAGCTGTTGGAGCCTAAATACATCAACAGCTCAGTCTAACCTTGAGAATTTAAATAGTTTTCTTTAAAAGGAACATTTTGGGAAACGCGCAAATTTTTCCCTTGCTGAGAGTAAGATGAGAAGATCGATACCAAAGTGTTGATCTTCTCATCTTGTTTTTGGAAATACAGTGTAGCAAGGGTGGTGTAAGTGTCTTCATAAGCTGAAACAAATAGGAATTTTCATTTTGCTGCTTGAGATGTTTGGCAGACAGAAGGCATCAAATGGAAATGACTTTAAAGTATAAAGAATGTTCTTTCATGTGACATTCTGGACTGATCATAGCATCAGCTCACACAGCTAAACTTGGCCTCTTCTAACGCTAAATTAAAAGTAGTTCCGTCCAGACACACTCTGCCGTTTCCATGGTTCTCGGCCTATTCTCCTGCCAAAGAGCACTTTGAATATCACATGAATAAAACACCAATTATCCCTGAAGTGTAAATACGATAGACACTCAACATTTGACTTGTGCTTGGGATATTCATTCTTATTCAGCCCCACTGTGTTGACCATAGGGCCTCCACGTCGATAATAAATGAATTCATACATACATCTACATAAATTTCATGGGTCCTGAGTAAATCCATTTATGGATCAAATTGTTCCCCATGTATGCACATTACTATTATTGGACAAAAAAAACTGCAACTTGTATTTTTCTCATTTGAATTTAAAGTTGTTCTGAATTGAGAGCGTTTCATGACCCTAAGGTCAAATCACCATTGTTAAAAAAAAAAATCAGTATTCATTCCAGAAATGTGGATCTTTTCAGCAAACATTATATACAGTACCAGGCCTGGATATGCCACCTTTACATCTGCCATGCTATACAGTGTCCATCATGCCAGGGGAATGGACACTATCCCCTGTGGCAATGATAAAAGATCAAATAAATGGGAGAGCAAACCAAAAAAGTGCTGAGGGAATGCAAAAGGTTCTATTGGCAAGTGCAATAGTTTTTGATGCTCAGCAGACCGAGGCATGAATACCTATCTGAAGCAGTTTCAAATATTAGAAAACCTATACGAAATGCTGGAGAAGATAAAAGCGCAGGAATTGGAAGGGGGGGAGATCAATCGACAACAAGTTGTGAAACGTGTTGTTTTACAGCCTCCATTGTTATTAACATTACATTTTAACAAAATACAAACATAATGGAGGGATGACAACATATTAACCATAAATCAAACTGACGACGTCAAAAGGTATTTAGATGTCAAGGCTCAAAGTTCTCCCCGAGCATTAACTGGTCAGTATTTCACATGTTTAAACGCTCTAGTTCTGATTGCACTACATCTGGCTGAAGTTTCCTAAATCATTTGAAAGCATGCGAGATGGGTATCGGCGCTCTGTCTGTTTGTGTGTGTGGGAATAGGCAGAGCAGGCAGGCAAGGAAGGGAGGGAAAGGAGTTGGACTACTTACGTTAACCTCAGTGATCGCTATGTCAACAATGCTACCCACAACTATCAAGGCATCAAATGTGTTCCATGCATCAACAAAATAATGCTGCGTAGGGGTGGAAAGAACAGAAAAACAACAGAAGAAAAGGACAGAACATAAGACATTTAAAAAATGGAAACAACGGAAATTAAAGGAGAGAGGAGAAAAATAAGATAAAAACATTATATACATGAGCATCGGAGTTTTTTTAGTAGGACAGAGGGAAAGAATCAACAAAATTCAACGGCAAAAAAAACAAAAGAAGGGGCAGTCTAAAAGAGATGGACAGCAGGAAGAGCAGCGGCGATCGGTCATGCTTGTCCATGAGAGGAAAATGTCAACAACAAGAACAGTACAGAACAAATTGCAACAAAATCACAACAAAAAAATGCCCCTGTTGCTGTAGTTAAAAAAAATGATGTGTAAGTCTTGTTTGTGATTGGTCAGTGAGTTAGTTCAGTTAGTGAGGGAATTAAAACCTGAGGACATGTCACAGTCTGATATGAAGTGGACAAAAAAATTAAGAACCCGACGACATCTGAGATACTGTAAGGAATAAGGAAGGAGGACGCAAGGCAGGAAACCCTTAGTGTTCAACGCTAAACCCGGCCTCTCTACTTTTTTTAAGATACCCAGGAAGAAGCTTGTTCTTGCTCAGGAACCCTTGTGGTTAGGGGTCCCCTGAGTAGCAGCGGCCATCTTGGAGTTAAAGATTGGAGGGAGAGAAGGAGAAGAAGGAAGGAGAGAAAAGAAGAGGCAGAGAAAAAAGGGAAGAGAGACGAAGAGAAAAGACAGGACAACACGACACAGAATAGCCACAAAGGAGAGGAGAGAAAGAAATGAAAGATTCAGAAGAAGCGAGAGGGCACAAGACAGAGAGAAAGAGGGAGCGACAAGGAGAGTGAGAGTGGGCATCGTACTTACGTTGATCTCACTGAGAATGACGTCTATTATGCTGCCAATTACGATGAGGAAATCAAACACATTCCAGGGATCACTAAAGTACCCCTACACAGGATGAGGTGAGCAGGAGGAGGAGGAGGAGGAGGAGGAGGGTAAGAAAGGTAGGTTAGAAGGAAAACAACATCTGCTGCCACTTCGCAGACCTATTAAGGTGGTATGAGGTTGTACAGTACACTGCGGAAACGGAACCGAAAAAAAAATCAGCTGACGAACCGACACATGAAAGGACACGTTTTCATTCTAATGAACAGAATCAACTTGTTTCCTTTTGCACTATCTGGTTCATCAAGTGCAGCTGAATTTCCTGCTCTGTTGTGGCGCGTTAGACGGAAGTTATCTACGTCGGCAATGCTGTGGCAGTGATTACACTGAAAGCCCACTTTGTTTTGTTTAATTCATCGAGAGCAATTCATCACCATTAGCTAGGTACAAAGGAAGTATTTATGAAAAACATCCGCAAAGCTTTAGGCCAAAACAGCATTATTATTTAGGGTGGTAAAATAAGAGTATACTTGATGTACTGTGAAAGGAGCTGCAGCTTAGAAGCATCTACAGCTTCATTAGAGTTGAATCCGGAGAGGCAGGCAAGGTCTAACAAGGGTCATTTGGAAAGTGGCCTGGCGCATTGGCCTTTTCAGAAACATTTCCATATACTGTGAAGCAAATTACGTTTCAGATTCAGGGCTGATTGTTTTCCCATAGCACATTCAGATGTTTTCTAAAGGCTAATGATGTTACCATGTTAGTTATTGCATGTCTACAGACGGTTGGAAGTTGGAGCAGGGGAATTAGAATGATCCCTGTCTGGATAATGTGAGGCTTCTACAGTTTACACTGAGTATATAACAGAAGAACTGTATAACTTCCCCAAAAAAAACAATTAGGTATGCACAAACAAATACCACCTAATTGTTGCAGGTCAATTGACAGCTGCAGAGAGATTGTCAATGAAGGTTCATCTTACTGATCAATTGAGCGAAGGGATCACCATAAAAGATGATGCCGATATTACAAACTATTTCTAGACTCTATAGAGGTTTAAATTAAGTTGTTTGGAGGTGTAAGAATATTAATGTCAAACCAGGGTTAAACATGAACAGAACTTAGCATTCAATTGATTTGACAAACTTATTTAGACACATATCATGTTCAGATGTTCAGACACAACACAGTAAAAACAAACCCTGAGGAACAAGGCTGAGACAGTGACACCTGTACAAAAGTTCAAAGGTATTAGCACATGTTTTTTTTTTTCTCTCTCCATAAAGCAAATGTTACTGGAGCTGATTCCACTTGTGTGTTGACGACTGTAATACCTGGAAGTAAAAGTATTAGTGAGCTGGTCCTCTGTGTGTGCCGGAAGAGTTTACCGAAGACAAGCCAATAAAAACCAAGGAACATCCTAAAGATGCATCTCACGCACGCACAAACGACGTGCGTTACGTTTGCATTAGCATTGTTCAAATGGCTCGGGAACATGTCGGCATGCTGCACTTTAACTTATTATATAGACTCAGTTCATGAAAGAAGGAAAACAGGTATCAGTTTGTGTATTTTTTTTAAAGGTTTGCAACTTGTAAAGATTAAGAAAGTTGCACAACTGCTTTTAAAAATCTGATCTGATCGGTTTAAATCAACCCTACTTGAGGAACAATATATAACATAACGCAGCGCAGCGTGAGGTCAATTCCCTGAATGGTCCAAGTAGATCATTATTTTCAAAAGTTATTACAACATAACTATTTTTCATTATTATACATGATCACATTTTGTAAAACATGATTTGGATTTTATAGCTAATTGGAAAAACTAAATAATTAAGTTTTAATTAGTAGTTCAAAAAACGCTGGCTCCCAAAAACTTGGTGATAATTTGTTCACACTCAAAAATAATGTTCTTTTCTTTAACCTGGAGTATTTTGAATTGCTCGTTTAGAATTTGGTTTTGATGGACTGATTCTAATGAGCATAATGTGTAAAAGTGACACAGGCACTGTTGCCAACTATACGGAGGGGAAAGCTAAAAGAAAGACGAGAAAATGACCATTTCTCCAGCTCACCTCAGTGTATTAAAGAAGGCAGTGAGCTGAAGTACAGAGTCAACATGAACTGTTAACACATGTTACTCAACTTATGATTTACAACTTGCACTGTGCAACAATAGAGTAACAAAATATAATATTACGGTATTTGTTTGCTATTGATTGTGTTCAAGTATTTTCCTATAACCCTGCTGTAATAGGGGGAGGCATTCCCATCTGTTACTGTTTAAATACCTACTGATGCACCAGGAAGTGCTTAGATTGGACCAATAAACCCAGACAGTACCAGCAGGGTAACAAGGGAGCAGTGAGATTAAAAACCACATGATGCCGTCCACTAATCATGTTTTAGATCCACAATATGGCAATTATCATCTGGAGGAAATTAAATAGGGATTAGGAATATGCAGTTCAACATCGGGGAGCAGTTATTTGCATTGCATGTGAGGCAATGCCTTCAACGTACAGTATTTGACTGGAATATTCTATTCATTGGTTGTAAGTTATTAGTAATAGTAAGTAGATTAAATGTTTCTGATCAAAGCTGCTCTACTCTACTGCATTGCACGAGACAGTTGTTCTATTCGGCAGCTAGAGAAGTGGACCTACCCTGGGTTTGAAGGCGATCAGTTTAAGGATCATTTCCACAGTGAAGAGTCCAGTGAAGAGCATGTTGAGGATGTTCATGGCATCATTGAAATGTGTGGTCTGTCCATGATGCTGCAAAGACACATGAACAAATCGTTATTGTCCAACAAAGGAAGGGGGCTTTCGTGGGAGTTGTCTAAAGCCATAGCTGTAATATTTACCCCATTTTTAAGAGAGCGTACTTGCATTCTGTGAGCATGTATGTGTGAGACTCACCTGCATGGCCAGACAGATGGTGTTGAGAAGGATGAGTGTGAACATCAGGTACTCAAAGTAGGTGGAGTTAACCACATACCACACTTTGTACTGGTAAGGGTTCTTGGGGATGTAGCGACGCAACGGACGTGCCTTCAAAGCGTACTCCACACACTGACGCTGTGACACACACACAAACACGTGAGCATCCTCAAACACACCATCTGCCTTTAACTTTTATCTGGTTATGTAGCTCCCCAACTCCCCATCACTCTGTACTCAGGACCACCATGTAGCTGTGTCTTTTGGCAGTCTAAAAAAGCGTTTTTCCAGCCCAGACTACTCTTCCATCCTCTCTGTGCATCTCCTTGTTCTTGCAGGGACACGGATCATCGCCGAAAACACAGCTGCAGGGACTTCGCTCGGCTCTTTCTTGAAGCTTTAGTCTCATCTTCTGTCTGAACTGCTGCAGCTCCCTCCTGACTGCTCTCCTCAAGTAGTTCAGCCCCTAAAACTCTTGTTCAGCCTCTCCAGATTCTCCCATGTCTCACCCCCACTGCCTGGCCTCCATTCCCACTCCCTTGTGCCTCCTGACGTTCCCACTTCAGTCAGAACAGCATTCACTCTCCCTCTACTTTAACATGAAACCTTGTGCTTCATGTCTGTCTTACTGCTAAACAAAAAGCATAAAAACTGCAGTTATACGCACAGAACAGTGTGCACAAATCCAGTAATAGTTGATATAAAACAAAACACTACCTGATTCTTGTCCAGCTCACAGTTCTTATATTCCTGCTCTCCTTGCTCCTGGAACGTGACGATGACGAAACCGACGAAGATGTTCATCATGAAGAAGGCGATGATGATGATGTAGATGATGAAGAAGATGGAGATGACCACGCGGTAGTTGTAGACGGGCCCGACGTCCTCAGTGTGAGAGTCTATGGCCCGGTACAGTAACCTGAGGGAGGGCGGGGACAGGTTCATTGACGGAAAGGAAGGTGGAGATTTTAGGACAGAAAGAGGGGGGGAGAGGAAAGGCACTTAACCCTCAGTTAATCCAGTAAACAGCTTTAGTTAGCAGAACGTATAGGGTAGGATACCAGGGCGAAAAAAGCAAGCACACAGTGCACATACAGTACTCAGATCAAAACAAATTGTGTTTGTATGTAGACACACACCCTGGCCAGCCCTCGAAGGTAGACACCGCAAACAGAGCCATCATGCCTTGCAGGACATCGTCAAAGTTAAAGTCACTGTTCTCCCACACCCTCTGGGCTCTTTGAGGCTTCCCCACATCGCCATCCTTGTACATAATGTAGGAGCCCCTGTAAATACAAGTGCACACACACACATGTATATATTCACGTCTTATCCAGTAGTTATGCTATAAGAGAGAGTTCGACGCGCTCGCTTGCAGGAGGGATCTCTTACCTGCAGCCTGCATGAGTTTGTTTAGAGCTGTCGGTACAAAAGAAGAACTTGCCCTGATGGAAAAACATAGAAATGTACAACTCAGTATTGCTAAAAAAAGCAAAACATGATCACGACATTATCACTGATGACGTTTCCCTCCTTTCTTCTTACCTTAAAGAGCTGTACTCCGATGCATGCGAACATGAACTGGAGCAACGTGGTGACGATGACAATGTTGCCGATGGTCCGGATGGCCACGAAGACGCACTGCACTACATGCTGGAAAAAAACGCCCCACAAATGATAGTGAGTATTAGGGTGTGGCTTCTTTTGTTCAGAAGACAATATGTATATATTATGTGTCGTGTGTCGTTAGACGTGTAGGTGCTCTAACCTTCAGTCCTTTGGCTCTGTTGATGGCCCTCAGTGGTCTGAGCACTCGCAGAACTCTCAGGATCTTCACCACATTAATTGCACTGGACCTGAAACACACATGGTATTAAACTACTGACCAGTCAAAACACACATTTTTACTATTAAGACATATTTGCAAGGCTGAGACAACTCGCACACAATGAATAGCAGTTTGTTCACACAAACTGTAAGCATGAGTTTAAAAAAGTAAATTGAAATGATCAAGATACAAGTAAATTGAACAACTGAAGCAAAATCACACGACACTCAACAAAAAGTATAAAACAACATTTAAACAAACAATAACTGAGAATAACCAGGATTCTTTTTAAGATAAGTCAAATTGGGATTAAACTGGGCAAAGTCAAGCATATCATCAAACTACCCTTACGTGCACATTAATCTCAAGAAGTCAACGTTTATTGGCTAAAATCAGGTGGTTAAATAACTGGATTACAGTCTGGTTCGGTAAATTCTTACTACTGAAGTAATGATCATATACTCTACGTGTTGCACCTCCTCTGACAATGTTAAGAGTACTAATTATCTATCAAAATCAAGATATGGACCGTGTCACAAGGGGCCATTAATCATAAATTCACAATGCGTTTTAGTATAATTTGTCTACAATAGTAAAAACTACCCTGAAATGTATACATGTGCTTCATGGACAAACACATACAAGTACAACACAGGTAGACCAACACAAAAACCACAAACAGAGAGTTATTGTGCTGTAAGAGAGTGTCAGTTTAAGCCACAGATCAAACAGCATATGACCTTTTAAAGAACATGGTTCAAAGGGAAAGGTTTTAACATACTAAACCAAAGGAATCAAATGAATACCTTGACATTTTGAATTTTACAATAAATGTTTGGAAAAAGCTTGAACATTGGTCCTTTGGTCATCTGAACGAGGCCTCCCAAAGTGTGTTATTACCCGTGTGACGTTAGCGGCTGTCACACGTGATACAATTCTAGCTTGCCATATTCCTTTACCTTTCATTTCAGTGTGGGAAGCTAATAAGCCAGTCATTCAGTTAACTGAAGAACAAATACAAAAACTTTTTCCTACGGTGTCACAAAGGCAGAGGGGGAGAAAAGTGTATTCAAAATGTCAATGTATCCTTTTAAGGGAGTGACTTTTTAGACGGTTAAAGGAGTGATTTAAAGGGAGTGACATTACTCTGTGTCGACTTTTAAACAGAAAGTAAGGAAAGACCCGTTGTGCAACATTTTACACAAGGAAGGTAAAGTTTAAGGGCAGTTAAAGGTAGTTCACGTGGAGTGGGATCTCATCAGCAACATGTCAGTCAAACCAGCTGTGAAGATAATCTTATAGTGATACAATCCAGACAAAGGTGAAGTGAATTTGAAACTTTTTTAAGTGTAGCAAAAATATAAAAAGTTGTGCTTCAGTTAACTGGGTTGAAGGGAAAGATGAACCTGTTACACACTATTTGATTCTAAATCATTTCCATAAAAAGAAAAAACATGTACGTCCAGAGAGAAGAGGTTAATAGTATCAAATCAGCCACACTGCCATAGCTCTGTTGTGAACCACTGTTAGCCGTATTTCATGCTGTCAACACACAATATCATGAGACTACACAGGATGACAGCTTAAACATCTGACCTTTTACTCAATGTTGTTATTTGTTTCGCAACTGCTCATTTGCATATTAAATGACTAACATCTTTATAAAGTTTTGCTTTACTTCAACGCGCACAGAGACATGAATGGAAACATGGCATGAGAGGTATAAAAGTATATCCCCAGAGAGGTATTGGGTAGTCACAGTATTGAAGGAAAATGTGCACTAAATACTGAGACTGGAGCAAAAAAAATCTGTTTATAGACACCACTAAATGCAGCACCATCACAATTCATTTGACTGTAATGTTTTCAAGACGAATCCCACACACTTACTACTTTTAACAGGAAAAACCACGGAGTTTTAGCATTTAGGTGCCGTTTCTATTGCCCAGGAGAGTTCAGCTTATCCAGAAACATGTCAACTTGATGATTACATGATTACCAAACATATTGACATTCACTGGATGTGACGGGTGACTATAACATTAGAGGACACGGGGGAACCACTCCCCCCCCCCAGAAAAATAAACAATCTCTGCATCAAAAGCAATTATGCTGATGCCTGTATAGAGATATTTTTTGGTGCAAAGGCCTACCATGTGTTCGTAATAGCAAATCACCCATTTATGATCATTACAGTATAATCCCATTAAACCTTTCGCCTGTTCGTAGCATCAGAGATCACAGCCTTGTGTTTTGTTTCCCTTGCTCTGAAGAAGGCTTTCGACTAAAACTCTCCAAGGTCATAGAAATACCAAATCAAAAGAGTGACAGCTTTACACAGTTAAGGTGAAGGTTTGTTAAGGGGGTTATTAATGCGGACTAATATGGACTTACGTCGAGATGTCTAGTCTATTAAGCATTAGAGACAGAGAGTGTAGCATAGCATATTAAACATCAGAAAATATCACAGCATTAATCGCTACAAGAAGCAGTGAACATATTCAATAAACATCACAAAGAGAAAAAAAAAGGGGATTGGAGTAATGAAGTGTAAAATAGTTAGAGAATAGAGAGAAGTGTGAAGCATGGGGCAATTTACATTAACAAAACCGTTTTCCTCACTTTGCCACTTTACGACTTGATTTATGTGTTCTTGGACTGGACTAGTGTCTCGTGGACTCGTCATTATCTGGCAGCTTAGTCCTTTAAAACGTGTAATAACACAAATGTATGTCTGATGATATTGTCAGCTTCACTGGTGAAGTCGCTTGGAATTGCTGCCAAAAAATCGTTGGTTGTATCAGTGCACACAATTTTTTGATTAGAATATGCTGAAGCAGCGAATGATTTAAATGGGACAACAGTATAAAACATGCATGAGCAAACATTAAATTGCACTCACTGTATTCCAGAGGAGATGAGAGACACACTGACAACCACCAGGTCCAAAATATTGAAATAGTTTCTACAGAATGAACCTTTATGGACGAAGGCCCCATAGGCTGTCATCTGTAGGGGTCAAAGTTCATGATTTAGAGTCAACTAAAGAGGCTAAATCACAGGTTAGTAGTGTACATGGGGAGCATATATGATGCATAGTGATACCGACTGCCTTATCTTCAACACTGAGCAGGGATTTAATATTATCTGAGAGTAGGTGGTCATTGTTTTAACTTGTTTTAAGTGAGGGTTTACTACCAAGGACACATACTTGAAGCTATTTGAGTGACTATTTATTGCTATCATACACGTGGAAGCTGTGTAAAAATATGTTTGGGACCTCATGAAAGTAATTCAAATGAATACTGTAGCACTTACAGATAATAAGGACCCCTTATCGCACATCACACACATCAAATACTACCTTAAGAATGATCTCTATGGTGAAGAGTCCAGTAAAGACATGGTCTGCATAGCCCAGGATCTAAAAAAGCAACAAAGGGAATCATTGTTTTTAGTTTAGGGATACCATTTCCATGACGACTAATGTACACGACACAATATCATTCCAGGGATTAAAACAATATTCAATGGCTTTCATTATGTCATCCTTTGTATTTGTAACAATACTAACCCGAAGACAAAATTGTGACCGAGGTTGTACAACATGTTCCGAGGCCGAATGAATTCGGCAACCTTCAAATCTTAACTCAATGGAAACCGACCTGGCATTCTTGCCAATTTTAGATTGGACCAGTAACAAAACAACCGCGTAAAGGTCGAAGCTTCCGTGGAATCGTTTACATGGTTAAAAACAAAGAGAGAAACAGGAGGAAGTGCAGGTTTTTTCCGGGGGGGTTTAAGGCTGAACTTATGGTCAGCTGTAGCATCGTCCTGGATGACTCCACAACACACTGAAATAATAAAGCTGAGGTTCAGGTCCAAGGATAATGAATTCCGATTGGACTAAAATAGACTTTGAAAACAGAGCGGCATCTGAAAAACAGGATGTATAATTTCATTAAGGTTTCAGACTAAGTTCAATTGAGCTAGACTAATATCCAGCCGCCTATACAATAGCCAAGGGAAATACAATGAAGCAGATCTTTATTAGCCCTAGGGAAGACATTGTCTCCATGCATACAAATAGTACATGTCTTGACATTTAACAGTTTGGCCTGAGGCTCAGTCTCAGCTGTTGTATGCAAATACAATTTATACAGTCTTGGTTAAATGGGGGATAGTAAAAAATAAAACATTTTAACCATATTTCTTGGCTGCATGTGTTAATGTTAAGTTGCCAGCCTGGCTCGATAAAAAAAAAAAGAAAGAGAGTTCAATTGACAAGCCAAAGCTTAACAGGCGTTTCACATCTTCTTAACATGAAGTCAATCTTGGTTACAGTACTCTGGAAGAAATCTCATTAAGTGTAACAGACCAGTCACAATAAGCTTTGGTTCCTCTATATGTTGCTGTCGGCTATAATCCCTTTAGTACAGAATGAATGAGTGTGGGCAACTAATGATGACTACAATGTCTGTCTGTGCCTTAATGTATATATGTGTTTATACTGTATTGATACTTTAATACAAGTTTTTTTTATAGTGTGTGTGTGTGTTACCTGGTTTCTGAAGGAGTCGTTCTTGACCGGGTCCTCTGCTGCCAGACTGATGCTGCTGAGCAGGATGAAGAAGAGGATGAGGTTGGTGAAGATGTTGTGGTTGACGATCTTATGGCAAAGAACCCTGAATCTAAAAAACAAAGTGAGAAAAACATATTTGAGTCACTTGTTACAACAATAATAGGACATTTTATAGGATCAGAGAGAGAAGGGAACAAAGAGAATGGAAAAATACGAGGAGAGACAGACAGATTAGATAAAAACAGAAGAAATGAAGGTCAGGCTAAAGTGTCCTCTTACTTGTTGGTGTGGCTGAAGACGAAGAAAGCGCGAGCCTCGGGCATGGGAATGGCCTTCTCCTTCAGCTGAATGTCGGAGAGCGGCCTCGGCCTCGGGCCCACTGGCATCTCTGGCTCTTCGTCGTCATCGTCTCCTGATGAGAGGGAGGAAAAAGTGAATAGTTAAAGTAAATAGGAGGAAATTAAATGATGACAATAAGTGGAGCCTGGCTTAACGTTTTAAAGTGTATGTGCCTTAGCAGAAAGTCACACAAAGGAACATTTGCAACCTGTTGACACTGATATTAAGCAATGCATTAAAACACGGTTGCTGAGCAGCTTTGTGTATTTACATGTTGGTAATACTGAAGTTTGTGAACATATCTACTTTGAAGAAAAGTGACAAAAATAGCCTCGTTAAAAATGTAAAAATAAAGACCAAAAACGTTGCTGGACCTAAGATATCACTAGTCAGCCGTGCCAGAAAGGAAGGTTCCAGAAGTGAAAATCCCATTTAAATTCTGAATCGAGAATTTGTATTATTAGCCATAATGTCGTAAACATCCACGCTGTCATGAACTAAGAGATTGTGATCCGATTGTACATTCTCCTGTAAGAGCCACACGTCTGTATGACAGCAACCTTGTTTTAAGAAAAACCTTTTAATCTGGATTTATCTAATCTAATCATTCCTCCATAAACACATTACATCGATCTGGTTTGTGGGTTACCTATGTAATCATTGGCAGGGTATGGGTTCTTCTCTTCACTCTCATCTCCACAGTAGTCATCCATGGTAATCTGCAGAGACAGAGAGCATTGTATTTATTTACCAACTCATTAATTAATTTCTAAAGCAAGTGACACACTTGCTTGTGCTTTTTGAGGTCTGTTATTACTTTGGTCTTTCTTGAGGTGTGTGTGTGTGTGTGTGTGTGTACCTTAGTAGCAGTGTTTGTCTCTCCATCAGAGGTGATGGACTTCAGCTCTATCTTCTCCTTCTTCTTCTTCTTCACCTTCTTCTTCTCCTCCTCCAGAGGCGGCTTCTCGTTGGCATGACGTTTATCTGGAGTGGCCAACCTGGAGAAAGAGGGAGGAACAGAGGATCAGCATCTTTCCCCTTCTCTTAACCCGAGCAATGTTAGCCCCATGTTAATCCGCGGATGTGTATCGAATCACATCTAAATGAACGAAATAAATAAACTCTTAGATGTTCAATGATGGGGGAGTATTTCAATCACAGTGCTGTTATAATCACAGTCAAACACAGAGTTGCGCACTCAAGTTTTCCATCACACTTTTTTCTCGCAGATCAATACAGGCTGCAACCAAAAAAAAGGAGACATTTAATGATTTGTGCCACTGAGGGGGACACTATCATCCTCCGCTGCTCTGAAATCTCACATTACCATTGCTGACAAATTACCTCTGTACTGAATGAGGCGCTGAAATTACCCAATAAAATTGGTTTAGACGGAAAAAAAGCAAAGCAGACAAATGTCAGCCTGTCTCTAAAACATAATAATATGATCGTATTCTAATTGTTAAGCATTTTTAGCACTTTGATTTCGAGGCTCCAGTATCCGCATCCTTAAATGCCTCTCGGCATAATTGCCTTGAGGTTGGGAGAACTCTCTCCCTCCCTCTCTCTCCCGACCATTTGTTTCTGGTGTTTGTCAGACAGCTAACTGTCTACCTGTCTTTCTTTCTCTTTCCGCTTTACCTGGCGAGTTTTTTCCTCTCCTTCTCCTCTTCCTCCTCTTTCTGGGCGGATGTCAGGCTCTCGGCGTCTGCCAGATTGTCGACAGCAATGGCCAAGAAGACATTCAGTAAGATATCTGTTCAGAGGGTTGAAGCTAAGGATGTTGCTGACCCACCAGATCATGCGTGTGGTTGGTTGCACATTTTCCTGGTAGACTAAGTGGACGATTAGTCATCTTTCTGCATCTGAAAGACACTGAACTGCTTGAGTAGAGATACTAAGTGAGGGCTTCATGAGTGATATCATGCAAAACAGACCCTTCCCTGCTGCTTCCACATCCTAAATAGGGGTAAGATTTAATTCAAATCACAACCAGACCCAATGTTATGTGGTTGATAGGATGCAATTTAACAGAATCAGAAAACTTTTGATTTTTTTTGGTTCTTGTCATCACTCATCACCCCTCCACCTCTCTTCAGATCCACTTCCTATAGGCTGTTATGTAGCTACTTTATGTCGGGCTCTGTTGAGGCAGGATACAGTTTCCGCAGATGAAGAGGATGATGAAGTAGATGCAGACCAGCATGCCGGGGAAGGACGGTCCACCGTACGCCATGATACCGTCATACATCACAGAGTTCCAGTCCTCTCCCGTTAGGATCTGTGGAGAAAGGAAGAAAATCAGTCATCATTTTATGGACACAAGCTGAGAATAGAAGACCAGAAACACAAGATGCAGAGCAGAAACATTTGCGGTATCATTACCTGAAACACGGTGAGCAGAGACTGGGGAAAGTTGTCAAAGGTGCTGCGTCTGGTCTCGTCGAAGTTGAATTTCCCCCCAAACAGCTGCATGCCGAGCAGGGAGAAGATGATGATGAAGAGGAAGAGCAGGAGCAGCAGGGAAGCAATGGAGCGAACAGAGTTTAGAAGGGAGGCCACCAGGTTGGACAGGGAGTTCCAGTATCTGTGGGAGAGACATCCGGGTTAACATGTGTGCATGCACACAAACAGAAGCACATACAGGCGTGAAAGAAGATAACTAAACATGTATCCGTCATAAACACATACTTGAATATGTTTGCCATTTTATTTGTTTCCTTTCTTATGAGCATCCTGAGGACATTTGGCAATACAATAGTTGCAAATGTGTTTTAGTATCCAGTGCAGCAAGAGGCGACTTTTAAATGTTAATGTAAGTGTGTGTGGAAGGGCAACGGGATACTCGTCGATATTCAAAACGTCTAAACTAACCTGGTTATTTTGAAGATTCTCAGCAAGCGTACGCAGCGCAACACAGAGATGCCGAGAGGAGACATGACCTTGGTTTCCACCAGAATGGTCTCAAGAATTCCTCCACATACGACGAAGCTGTCGAAGCGATTGAAGAGCGAAACAAAGTACGCCTGTGGAGAGTTCGGAGAGATTTAAGGGAGCAAAGACAGGAGTTTACATTTCTACTAACAAACAATAAAATATTTTCCCATGCAACTCATTTTGAGGAAAGTAATGCTGAGCCACCGACCTGCAGACCCAGACTGTACATCTTCAACAGCATCTCACCAGTGAAGAGTGCTAGCAACACCTTGTTGGCTATGTCTGAGGAGGAGGAAAGACAGGAGAGTAAGAAAAGAGGAAAGGGGTTGGGAAGAGGAAACAAGGGAAGAATAAAACGTGTGCTCACGTACCTTGTACATCTGTTAACCACTGAGGCTGCTTGTGATGTTCAGAGGCGATGGTCAGAGTGTTGAGGAAAACCAGGAAGATGACCAGCCAATAGAAAACCTGCGATTTGACCGCTGCCCGGCACTTCCTCCTACACAGCCTGTTCCACCTCCGAGAGTATCGACTGAGGAGGAAGAAGCAGAGAGTGAGAGACGGGGAGGTGAGTGGGGAAGGGAGAGAGGAGAGGTGGGGGAAAGGAGGGACGTGGGAAAGAGAGCAGAGAAGCAGACGAGGGAGGAAAGAAAGAAAGAGGAGAGGCCCATGAGACAAGAAAGAAGGGAAAAAACGAAAGAATGATCAGAAGAAACAAACAGCGGATGAGAGAGAAGAAAAAGAAAAAGTCAATTAGTCTGTCTACAGAGTAGTGATGACATCATCCCTTGGCCGGTGGTAGTCTCTTGTTGAGCTGTGGAGCAGTTAGTCATCCTCAAAGACACCATTTGATGCAAAAAAAAAAGGAACGTTTATTCTTATGAAATGATTGAAGGGACAAATTGAAATTGAAATATGTCACACCGTGATTCACACTTCAAGGGGAATTCCTGCTTCAAATGAAGAACTGGTTCATTTTAGCGTAAAAAAAAAACCAAACAATTTCTTTCGCTTTAGACAATTCAAGATGTTGTTCGGTGTTGTTTGATGTACACCAGGTCTTTTGCACTTTTCCCTGCCCACTACTGTTAAAAAATAGTTTCTGGTAATTGCCAGCTTCACACCTCTCACACACTCACCTACACCGATGTACCGATGAGCGTACAACTGAAATTCGTCCAGAACACTTGTGCAGTATTTGCACAGAGGCAAACAGTAGCGTGTAATTACAAGAAAATCTATCAGGAAATCTATCAGACCAATCAGCTTTTATTCATAACAACTAAATGAATCCAGACCATAACTGCCCTAATCAATCATCTGCCTCTTTCTGTTGTGGGTGTCTATTGATTGTTCACCCTTTAATCCCTTCCTCCACAACAACAGACATGGTTGCGAGGAGATTTCACAGCTCACCAGGAAGTGTTGTTCTTCTTCGCCTATACCAGAGTGTGTATGAGCTATTTAGAGTCATGTATGGCACACAGCGGCTTCTCCACGATGCACACACTGAATGCTACACGAGACACAACTCACGACACAAAGCGGACATGCATTCTTACAGAAAAAGACATTTCTAATGTCTATGGTTGTTATTTGAGGAAACGTATTGTGTAGCCTTACAAAACAACCCGTGTTACAGTCATTTTTTTTCATATTAGCATGTACAACAACTGTCCCTGATAGGAATAAATAGACCTCATTCATATTTTAGAAAATGACCCAATTTCCTTTAATAAATATTTTCAAAATTTTGGAAAAGACACTCAATTGCTTTCATGCAGAGAGTTAGAAGAGAAGATTAAATCCACTGTTCTATATGAAGCTACAGCCAGCACCCAGTTAGCTTAGCTTAGAGTGGAAACAGGTGGACAAAGCCAACCTGGCTCTGTCCAAAGGTAAAAAAAAAATTGTTATGGTGCCCAGCCAAGAAATAGCCTTGCCAATAACCTCCCTTGAACCATAACTTGACATTTTTAAGTGTTTTTTTGTACGGATTAAACAAAGGAGATAAATCATGTCCGTGAGCTTTAGCAGTGCTGGTAGGCTGGTCTTGTTAACTTAGCCAGGCTAGCTGTTTACCCCTGCTTCCAGTCTTTGTTCTAAGCTAAGCTAACTGGCTGTAGATTGGTATTGACCACACAGACATGAGAGTAGTATTGATCTTCTCGTCTAACTCTTTGCAAGAAAGAAACTAGAACTATTCCTTTACAGAGCAAAGCTCTCTCTCTCTGTCAGTTTGTCTGTGTTTCTTTTGCATGACTATAGACAAGCAAAAAACACACACACACACACACACACACACACACACACACACATCCAGTGACCACAGCAGTGGAGACATTAGAGCAGGTGAATTGAAAGACTATTGATAACATGTACTAACCTGAACTTGGATTTGGAGATCCTATTTCTGGAACACAGAAAACAGAATGGATTATACACACACACACACACATAACACACGCAGACAGGTAGACAACATGAAAGGGGTGATTTGAAAGTGATATTTGCGTTAGCAAATATGTTGCTTCAACAACTTAGTGTGGGGTCCAGAATGTCCTGCCTTTTGGTAAATTCAGTTACTTTACATCACCAAATAATAGTTCAGAGGTGGAGGGGAACTACACTAATCAAGCATAAAAGCTGACAGTCTTTTTTCTGCAGAACTGAATGAACACCAGTAATTCACCCACTTTCCTTTTGAGCAAATCACCCCAAGAACATATACATACATACAGTGGAATCCAGTCAAAATAAATTTGGATTTCCTCCAATCAGTCCTGGTGTGAAAAAACACAATGTATAAATAGAAACATGTCTGTTGATTGTTCACCACTGTAACAGCAAAAGGTACGTACATAAAGTACTGAGGACAAGAAATTATGGAAGACATTGTCTCTGAGAGGAGAGGAGAGGAGAGAAGAGGAGAAGAGGATAGAAGAGGATATAAGAGAAGAGGAGAGAAGAGGAGAGGAGAAGAGGATAGAAGAGAAGAGGAGAGGAGAGAAGAGATGAGGAGAGAAGAGGAGAGGAGAAGAGGATAGAAGAGGATAGAAGAGGATATAAGAGAAGAGGAGAGAAGAGGAGAGAAGAGGAGAGGAGAAGAGGATAGAAGAGAAGAGGAGAGGAGAGAAGAGATGAGGAGAGAAGAGGAGAGGAGAAGAGGATAGAAGAGGATAGAAGAGGATATAAGAGAAGAGGAGAGAAGAGGAGAGAAGAGGAGAGGAGAAGAGGATAGAAGAGAAGAGGAGAGGAGAGAAGAGGAGAGGAGAGGAGAAGAGGATAGAAGAGAAGAGGAGAGGAGAGAAGAGGAGAGGAGAGGAGAGGAGAGAAGAGAAGAGGACAGAAATTCCCACGGTGGAAATTTGACACATATCTGCTGTAATGTTTGAGTAACCTGATCTGACCACGGGGCAACATTATAGGCCGACGCTCTTCTCTCAGCCAACGGTTGTTCAATGAATCAAAAGAGAACTCGGCACTATCACACACTGTAATGAGCTTTAAGGGACTTGTTGTGAGCAACTGTGCACCGATTTTGTTTGTAAAAGCAGACGACCCGCTGACTGACTGGAGCAATGAAATGACTCACTGACTGACTCGACGATAGAATAAAATGACTGACTGGCTGGATATGGAGGCTGACAGAACGCGCGTCTCTTCTCTCTATGTGTCCGTCTCGATTATGGAGATCAGCGGGCGTCGAAGTAGCTCCTACCCCGAGGTCTGTCTCCATAGCAATGTGAAGAAGAACTGACACACACTGAAAGTCTCCAGATTTATCTCCTAATCGTGTGAGCGCACGCCCCGAGCCAGACTTGTTGCAGCCTCGCGGAGGAAGGACGAGGGCTCGTATTTCTTGGCAAGGTTCCCTATTCGTTCGCTTTAGGACGGTCTGATCCCTGTGAAAGCCTTTGCCGGTTTCACTATAGCTTCTATTTGGCGTTATGTGTTTGAAGACTGAGATGGAGTTGTCTTGGTCTTGATGGGACAAATAAACGCAAACAACACAAAGACAGAAGTAACAGATGGACAGCAAGAGTACAGATGAACAACGGTGTGCCATCGAAGTGTACCCACTGGCTCTACTGTGTCTCTGGTTCAACAGCATTCTTGATTTCACCTCTGGAGTGTTTCACACAGCACGGTAGCTCTCTCTATTCAGTTCTACTCTATTCTGCTGCGTGCACCGTGATGCACCCTTCCGTATGTAAGGTGTGTTTGCTCGTGTGTGTGCTGAAGTGGGGGCCCGCTGGGGTCACGGCTCCTGCGCGGGGCCTTCTGTCTAAGAAAGAAAGCGATGCACTTGTTTGAATAATGTAAAAAAAAATGAAAGGAGAAAGGGGGGGGGGGGGGGGGGGGGGGAGCAGGTGCAAGTGAGTCAGCTGTTCGTGAGCTCCCACAGGGGAGGAGGAAAGCACTTTACTAACAAACACACAAAGGGGAGAGAGAAAGAGGAGAAAACAGACGGAGAGAAGAAAAGGAAAAAAATACATGGATTAGATGAGAGGGAGACACGAGAGACCTTCTGCTTTCCTACGTTTTGTGTAGTCCAAAGTGAAGGTCAAAGTTTCTTTGTGCCACATGAATCGACAAGACACTTTGACGTCTTCTCTCATTTCTTCTTCCGTTAAATGAACGTACAGAACGCCTTCAGTAAAGAACGCCTCAGACATATTCTGTGACGAGTACTTTACAAGTGACGCTTTGATGTATGACACCTTTTCATAATCCAACTGGAAAAACTTCAAAACACACAGCGTACTGTACAAACTATGAACCTGTATTTCATACCTTGTGAAAACGTACTTTTTTGTATGACATATTCATATTTCAATATTAAAAAATTTGCCCCAAAACAAGATTAAACACGTTAAAATGTTCAGCAATGCAAAAAAAAAAGATCTAGCAACTAGAACCAACGTCAGACTTCAATGGTGTTGTTAAGTTGTAGTGTACTAGGAAAAAGTGTGGGATTAATTCCTCTTAGCCCGACCTCCGTTTCATCAAGGTCACAGATTTTTGGAGTCATTTAATTAGCTGTGAAAATAAAAAAAAAGACCTCCTCCGGAAACAGCAACTCGGGTTTAGCTGCCTCCTCAGATCCACCATGGTTCTCCCCTGTGAAGTGTTTCCGTTTAGAGTATGATGACAACCCACCGTCACTCTGCTCTCCTCTTAACCAGTGAGCTTGACGAGACAGAGGTCTGGCTTTGTGAGATCAGTGAAAGGCAGAGCCACTTGTACCACGGCTGACGTCCAAGCGCTTAACACAGGAAAGATGCTTGACAGAGTTCATCCTTGAGATTGACAGAAGGTGACCGAGAGAGAGAGAGAGAAGGATGAGAAGAGGTGTGTATGAGAGAGGGTGAGGTATACTTACGCTAGCCGGGTACAGCAGGTCTCCCCCTCCACGTCTCCCCCGGGGGCGTTGTCTGTGTTGACTGATTCATTCTCACTCGCTGGCATGCTCACTGAGAGACGGAAGGGAGCCCGAGAAAAAGAGGTGACAGATATAGAACGAAAGACAGAAAAAAAAGAGAGAGAGAGAGAGAGAGAGAGAGAGAGAGAGAGACAAAGCTGAATTAACAGGCCAGGTCAAAAGGGATGTACAATCAATCTCGCGCCAGTTTTTTACTGTATTGCTTTAAACCTTGAGCTGAAATCATTGTGGACCCCGAAATGTCCGTCAACTTTACAAATGAATTAGTACACACACACACTTAAAAGCTACAAAGTGCATCGAGACTTGTATAGGTAGACACTGAGGGCTGCACTTCTGTTAATCAACTCGTCTGATTTCCATAAGATTATAAAGTCATCTTTTATAAATCTATACAGTATATATCTGCACTTATTGCCGGAACTAATTACACGCTTAGTTTCCATACCAGCCATATTTACCAGTTAGGCATCCCGGGACACACGAGCCCTGCAACAGCTATTAGGAAGGATTTCCACTTCTAAGCTGAAGGCTTGCTTAATTCCGGGTGAACTAAATCTGAACAAAACCCTTTTGTGATTTCATAGCTCAAGGAGATTGAAAGACTAAAACATGCTGGAGATTTTGGTCTTTGGTCTGCAAACCTTGCGGGGGATGTTTGAGCTTAATTGCAGCTTGAAGTTTTGGAAAAAAAAACAACCTGTAATGCTTTTTATTCAGGCTTCTAAACTTGAATCACGCTGTGAGAGCTTTGGCAGGATTTATGTCAACGCAAACATATGAAAATGAGTTAATTAACTTTTTTTTTGCAGTGGTATAAACAGGTAGGAAGCTTTGTTTATAAAGCCACAAGGAGACTGCAAATGTGTCACTTTGTCCTTGTTTTAATTGTAGTGGTGGGTAAAGACGGAAGGATGCTGGGAAGGTGGAGGCAGAGACAGCTGTTGGGGACGGACAGGAGTAATATAAATGGGCTGTTAAGGATGGAAAAGTGTTAAAGAGGAAAAAAGAGGGAGAACGTTGAGGGGAGCATCGAGGGAGGTATGGATGGAAAATGGGATGAATGTGGGGATGGCTGGTTGAGAGACTGATATGAAGTGATACATTGCTTTTTATTGCTTCTGTCAGTCTTTGGCTGCCTGCGGGAATGAGCTGCAGCTCTTTCACTGTCACCTCAAACACTTATTGTAACACCCTCTGGGTACCTGAGTCAGACACTGATATGAATCTCAATCGCATCTTCTATTAAAGTAAAACATCTAGCGATAAATAAAGCAAAACCTACTCTTGCAAAAAACGACTCTTAGCATGAAACCAAGGGACACGATGGGCACTTAAGATGAGACGGAATAATCACAATCTTGATATTAATCTTTTTTTTTTTTTTTTACTTAGTAACTCAAAAAAATTGTGCTTTATTATCTCAGCTCCACGATTATAAATCGCTTTCCAAGAACAATTTTCCGGCCCTGACATTGGCCCTTCTGCAATCCTAATGAGGATATTAATGGTGCTCCAGGCAGATTTTCTAATAGGATTAAGTTCCATATAATAAAAAAAGAATAATGGGGAAGTATGGCCAACGTATGAGCTATATGACCATGAATAAAGATGAGTGAATTATGCCGTGCCGAACAAATAGGCAATAAAGTTAAGCAAAGAAAAGAATCAAGACAATCCTCATACTAATTAAATGACAATAAAGCACAGCTATATTAACAAAGGATCTTTTTTTCTTATAATTGATTAAATACATACGAGTAAATAACATGAGCAGCATTCATAGGTTTAAGAACCTGTACATGTGTTTCTTTTGTTGCTGTGTTTTATTTCAACAGCGGGTTTGTAAGCACTTAGCTCACATAATACATCACAGTAAGCTACAGTGAGTGAACAGTGTGCTTTGCCACATGCTTGGTGATGGATGAATTCTGTGCTGTAGAGATCAGGATGCTCTCTCTGAACATTAATAAGGCCTCTGCTGCGAACACGCTGTATGTTCCTCAACCTCGACACATAACACCTGCTGCTACGCTACTTAGTTAAAAGCACTCGGGGCCCTCCGGTCTCTCCCGAGGCTAAAGCCTTTTCAAATATAAAACCAGCCTAGTGCCATCTCCTCAATGGAGCTCTGAACTAGTTTAAAACCTATTGTTAGAGTGAACCCAAAAGACTCGGAGACACGGAGAAGTGAAGGAAGGAACGAGCAGCGTGAGAGGGAGAGAGATGGAAGGGAGGGAGGGAATGAGGAAGACAGGCAAGGGTCACACTTAACCGAGGGATTCATTCATTCTTAGCAATGTTGGCATGAGTGAATGAGTTGAAATATGAAATAACAGCACTGAAAATAACCAAACACCGTAATGTACTGAACTGAATGATGACAAAAGTATTCAGTACAATAGTCTTGGGGGGAAAAAACACGTGTGTGTGTGTGTGTGTGTGTGTGTGTGTGTGTGTGTGTGTGTGAGTGTGTGTGTCAACATACTGAAAAAGGGCTTAAGTCAGATATCAATTGTCCATGCCATCATCTCCACTGGCCATTTACAGATATTTCAAGCATTCCAATTTTCCAGTACCAAACTGCCCTAAAGTGACAGTGAGTTCACAGTTCATATCCTAGACACAATATTCAGAACATGAGGTTTTCATGCAGTTCAAATGTAATACAATACTGTAGTATTTTGAATTTTAGTCTCTCCTTTTTGCTCACTAGGCAATTGTCATCAGGGATTATGAATAACCCTTGAGCGGCTTGTTAGCATGTAAGCACTCAACACTGAAGTCGGTAAAAAAGAAGTATCTTACATGTCTACTCAACAATATGACAAGTGCTGGGAGAAACTTATAAAAAAGGCTAAAATTCAATTTCTTTTCGCTATTTCTCTGTTATCTTTTATTATCAGAGCTAGCGTGGCTACCAACAGTGCAGGGGGGGGGGGTTTATGGAAAGGAATCTGAAACAACAAAGAGAGGACTGTGACATCACAAATATTCTAAATGTTTTTAGTTGTCATGTGCAAGTGTGTAAACCGCACTTTAATTGCTTTCTGTGATGACATTGTCCTCTTGGGGTTTTTTTTTTCAGAAAAGTCAGGCAGATGCGAACGGTTTCCTTTCCTACGAACCTATTAAGGAAAAAAAGTGTGGCTGCATCTCAATACAGAAATGGTGTTTTCTCCTCCTGTCCTGGCCTGTCACCGTACCGACGGTCCTCGTCTTTTAGATTACACACAGATCAAACAGCGTGAAACACACAATATTGTCTCCGCTGCGAGACGATATTAATGTGTATATGGCCTGGAGATTATTGTTCAGTGGAAGACAATGAGAACAAACTACTTTACAGTGTTGAGAGGCAGCCACTGGAAATAAGGTGCTTACTACAAAGCAGGAGGAGAGGGAGAGGGAGAGGACAGGGAGAGGACAGGGAGAGAGGAGAGGAGGTGCAGTTCGCTTGCATGTCTAGAAATCACGTTTCCAGTACATCTTTAACTAGTGTTGGACCATGCAGACAGACGCACACGCCTTACGAAGGAAAGCCGCATTTTTCTTCACGGCTCCACGCAGGGACTGAAAACGCTGTCTCTTACCTGGGGATAGAGAGCACGGCTCAGCAACACAGACAGACACACACACACACACACACGCGCATGGATACACACAAATAGGCACTCACAGACGGCACTAACGTGGAAATGCACACGAACTGTATATTCGAACACAAATAACCACGTGTGCTCGTTTCCGGCACTGCTGACATACACAACCTGTTGCAAAGAAACATGATTGCTTTCTCTTTACAGTCACACCTCAGTGCATCACTCGAGTTATTACTGTAATTCGAGATGTATCACCAGCATAACTGGCAAGAAGACATGACTGCCTGTTTCCCTCTAGTACCATTTAGACTTTCAGTCTCTGTTTCATTGCCAGACTTTTCCATCATCTTTGAACTAAAACCTTCTCATTCTCTGCGGTACAGAGCAGAAACAGGTTTCATTCATTGGGAGGAGAGTGGAGGAAGTGAGCATTCAGCAGCAGGTTGCTGGGTTGTTTTCACTGAGCACTACACATTACAGTACATTCGTCCAATCCTTTTGTCTCGTCCTCTTGGCAAACACAAAAGCTATTGTTTTCAGTCCACTTCACCCCTTCCGCTCACACTATTTGCGTCGTCGTGAGCCTGTACAGCCGTCGGCGTGCTCCTCCATATACTGGAGGGCTATTGTTGGGTTCTGCACATTTTTTCCAGTGATTCGCATACGATTGTCAAAGCGAGGAGTACTAGCGATATTCTTTGAGTGAATTAAGACAGTAGCAGAAATAAAAACCTGAAATCTAGCAAACATCTAGGACACGAGCATATATGCAAAGACACAGTCATACAGCTACACACAACAGTAGATAATCATACAGTTATCCATATCAATTAACCAATCACTGATCACTTCAGGCATCGTATAAGCTTTACTCATGCAAGTGGTGAAAGACATCTACTCTCACTGATAACAGCCACACACATACTATAAACATCTGCATATCTCTATGAACACACTATTCTCATCAAACATCAATGTGATTCCCCCTGTAGCTGTTCATGTAAAGATGGGATTATAGATAGACACGGGTGTGTGTGTGGTCTCTGTATGTGTGTGTAGTCATTAGTATGACTTGTTCATGATGTTCTCTGTCCCAGATACCCTCCCTGTCACACACACACCTTCTCTCTATATATTTCTATCCCTCTTTTATATCTCTGCATCTATTTTCCCTTCCATCTGTCTCTCTCCTATCCTTTCTTCTATTCTCTAAGTGTCCCGTCCATTCTTAGGACATGCGTGTGCGTGTGTGTGTGTGTGTGTGTGTGTGTGTGTGTGTGTGTGTGTGTATGCGGTCTATGCAAAATGTCTGGTGCAGCAGGGACAAACTGCCCTCATTCATCTTCCCAGAGGAGGATCCATCCATCGAGGAGAGAGGGAGACAGACCAATATGGCTGAGTTGAGTTGGCCAATGACATGATTTTCCACCTACACAAACGAGGGGGATGATTGATCTCTCTGATGGAGAACTTCTGATCATACATCAATCATTTTGTCATCTAAAGGCCAAAGTTATACAATTTAATAAAAGTAATGGACTGAATCTTGCACCTGACTGATATCCACAGCTAGTTTTTTTATGTTTTATTGTATATGTTTTAAGTATAGACTTATATTGGACTGGACTGGATCAAGCACTCACACAGTCTGTCTTGTTTTCCCCTACAACTATCTAGGGCTTGTCTGAACATTGCACATCATTTAAGTGACGCAGTAAGAAATCAAGAAAAGAAGCATCTAAATATTGTGATGTGACATTTCACAAAATTGGCCCAATTGGGGGGGGGGCCACATTCTGTATTTGTTTGTTATTTAACATGCAAGCCACTGCTGCTGTGTTTTTGCCACTGATTGGCCCGGGCCAGCGATAACAGGTGATAACAAGGAGATTTAGATTAGCCACAGGGGGTACTGTGTCTTATTTTCATGTAAATAGGGTCGTGGTAATTCCTCGAGCTTCACTGATCATCATTTATGATTTCTTTCCTCTTCCCTTGGCAGTCATTAGTGTTTCTCAGTATGAGCCACAGCTCTGCATCTTTAGTCTTCATCATTCGCTCATCATCGATGTGAGGAAGCCGAGCTCCAAGCACTGACAAAACAGTTCGCAGTACATACTGTCCATACTAAACAGTAAATAATAGTGCGTTGAAGTATTTCGTCAAATCCCTGCCTCTCTTCCTCACCATCCCTATCTGGAGTTCTATCTATCTTCGCTAAGACTAAACCTCCAGGTACCAAAGAGGCCAGAGTTATACCTTTCCTCCCCAGGAAATGTAGCTCAGTCCTGGGGAGACATGTACCGATTTGTGGCTGCCTCTCTCTGGAGGTGTTGCGGAGAGAGACGAGGTGTTAATTTGTGTGTGTACATTTCTGTCGGAACACAAGCACACACAGTCCTAAGGGTGCATACCCGCAGTGTGTGTGTATGTGTGTGTTTGTTGTGTGTATGTGAGCGTGTGCCCAGAGGCTATTAGCTGCAGTCTGACACATTCCACTAATATCTAAACAGGTTTTAAACCTCAGGAGGGTTCTCAGCCAAAGCAAGCAGACAATATTAACATCTTCTCCGTCTGTCAGTCACTCTGACTATGAACCACTACCATGTGATGGAGACCAAACATTAGATTTAACGCAAACATACTGTATGTACACTTATCCTCCCGACTTCACAAAATATCTTCAGATACAAACAGGATCAATCCAGCCATGCTGTCTCACACAAAGTCTTACTCAACCCAAAACTGGCAATACCACCAAACAACAATTCATAAATCACACGCGCCGTAGTACTCACGGTTTCTAGGTTTATCATCGTCCATGCCCTCCTCTTCATTCTCTGGGTCAATGTCTTCAGCCTGAGTGATCCAGTCTAAATAGCCCTGTATTCACACACACACACACACACACACACAAAATACTGATTGGTCAGCAGTATTGAGAGCAGTCTTCTTATCAACAAAACTGCAGTCATCTGACATATATTGGGAATTTTATGATTGAAAGGTTTCAGCATTGTTTATGTTTCTTGATGTTCCTCTACCAAACACCTTTAGATGATGTAAGAACATACAGTAGGTGCAACTACAACATCTTACTTATCTCTTTGATTTCCTCTTTTGTAAAAACCTGTTGTAACTTCAGTCTCTCTGCTCTGCTTTCTATGCTTGCTGCCCTTAAACTGGAGGTGTTTTTGACTTCTCTTTGACATTCATCTTAAATGTCAATCACCTCCTTTGAAAGCCGGCGCAGTAATATACAGCGAATCTTAGTGGTGAAGAATCGTACAGCCTCTGTCAGAAGGGGCCTCCGGGACAGAGAGAACAGCCTACCTTGAGGTCCTCCTCCAGTTGCTGTTTTTCTCTGAGTTTCTGGAAGTCGCCGCGTGCCTTGGCCTTCTCTCTCTCCTTGGAAAACTCTCTGGGAGGAAGAGAGCAGGATGGGAGGTAGACCATGGGGGGCGGGAGAGAAACCAGAAACAGAGAGGGGGGGAAAAAGAATCTGAAAATCTAAACTGAAGAGCTGCAAAAACTAATCATGTGACAATACAACACAGAACATTGTACAGTGCTTCAGGACAGGAAGGAGGGAAAACCTGCTCAAGAGAGAAAAAGAAAGCAAATGTAAAGTGAAGAGAGAGAGAGAAGCTCTGCCAAGGAGAAAAAAAGGTGTTAGTATGCAAATACAGATGAAAGCACATCCAGACAGACACATTGGAGCCGGAGTCACATCTCAATCTATCAAATGTGGCCAACAGACACATACAGTTCAAGTCAGTTCTGTTTATGTGTTGGTCGACGTGGTAACTTCAATAAACCATGACGCAAAATAAGCCGTCATCTCAACACACAATGTGAAATGAGCTGCAATGGCAATTATTGGATTTTATAAAATCTCCAATACACCGTTTAACCCTTGCTATTGTCTATTAGATTTACTAGTCTGCAATTGGCTCTACATCAATTGGAATTGATGTAGCTGGATAATAATCATTAAGCCCGATGCAGTGGCGGAAAGGTGAATTGAGACACCCCTACTGACTGACCACGTGACAACTTTAATGGTGTTAGCTGCTGGTACACTTCCAGCTAGAGGACCTGTCATACACTCATAGCATAGTAATAATTACATTATATGGTGTTTTGGCCTATAATATATAGACCGAAAGTGATTTAGTCCAGATTATTTTGTAATTCATGCGGATTAGTCATCTAATTGTTGCTGTTCCAGGGCAACAGCGCCTCAGGTGCTCCCGAGCCTGCTGGGAGTTGTAGTTTCTATACTGTCCCACCGCCGGGTCTCCTGCCAGCTGCAATGTGCTTGGTACAACCCCCGAGGGGGGGGGAGGGTGAGGGCATCCCTCACCAGCTGTACCACCTCAGCTTGCTCTGGTCAAATTGGGGGAGAAGTGTCTCTGCACCAAGGTCGCCCTGCATCACTGAGCTCCTCATTCTTTCTGTCGTCCACCCAGACGCTTTGGAGGTGATATGGACAAAGAGAACTGAAGCAAAAAATGATTTAAGACAACTAAAATCAACGTTAGGAGAGTGTGAAATATTGAAACATTATGATGAAACCCGGTGAAATTACTTCCAGGTCTCAGGACAAAAGAAAGAATGAAGGGACAGTTGATTTAACGCTGCACTTGGGGAACGTTAAAGTCAGGTTGGAGACAAATAATGAATTAGGATGAGAGCTGAGAGGAGCTGGGAGGCTTTGGGACCATTTGCAGCTAGAAAGCACACAAATCCACATTCGATGGTTCTCTTGACAAGTAAACTTTGCTGGAGCCTCCCTGCGGTGGATGTTTTGAAGAAGGACATCAGTGGTCAGCAGAGTCCCCTGCTCTTGCAACTTCATACTTTCAAATAACAACGTCCAATTAATTGAGACTTTTTGCAGCAATGGAAGTTTCAGACTTATCCGAAGGTTCATCTGACATTCTCAATCAGATTTTATGCAACTATTACATCGATTTAATCCAACTCCCAGGAGAGCAAGACCAGGATCCATAATAAAACTATAGATCGCCATGTGCCAATTTCATTGGTTTTCACAGTCCGTCTATAGTCTGGAACAGAATACAAGAGAGAGACTGTTCATGGATGTTTGTGTGTGTGTGAAATTTAGAGGAATGATGGTAAAGATCACACCTACAGACAGCTGACAAACACTCACACAGATCAATGAGCATTAGGACAAACTGCTACTGCCTCGCTTGTCAGAACATTAGCAGGAGACCCAATCCTTATTGATCCGTGTTCGTGTGTGCCAGTGTGTAATCTATGTGTGTGTGTGTGACTGCAAAACTCAGAGGAATCACTCTCAATTTTCCCCATTCTCATCATCTCAATTCTTCTGTCTTAAATTCTCCTTTTTCCACTTCACTTTCCGTTCCTCTTTCTCTTCCACCCCTTCTCTTTCTCTCTAGCCCCATTCTTTTTATTTACAGATTACATTCAAATCCAGACAAACATGGTCACACCCGATGTTTCTGTCTCAACGCGCCCGTCGCTCCCCTACTTCCTGTTTAGCCATTAGTTAGTGCGCCAACCTGAGACTCACACACACACACTCCAATGGAGGAAGCAGTTGGTAAAAGGTCAGGCCGTGTAGTGTGTTGACAGCATCATTAGTCAGAAGTCAGACAAAGAGTCAGACAGCCCCAAGCTGTTTGGACCAGATAGACCTCTATTATTTTTCCCACAATGCTGCTGTCACATCACTGTGGGTTTCAAGAGTCAGATTCGGGTCAGTCAGTCAGGGGTGAGCCACTTCACTCCCCCTAAACCTGTTCGCTACCCAAGATCCTCATGACCTGAGGCCTGTGAAGAAACCATCAAAACAAGTTGAGGATAAACCGACATGAAAGTTTTCACGCATTAGTTGTGATTTTAATGGATGTTGCCAATAATAATAAGCATTAAAAGGATAGTTTGGATTTGTTTGAAGTGGGGTTGTATGAAGTGCTTATCTAGTCTATATTGTGTACAGTAGAAGACAGTCGGAAGGCAAATTTTGAAGAGAGCTTCAGTTTTTAAAGTAGGTAAAGCGGTAAAAATATTCTAAATATATAGTACACTTAAACCTATATATATGATAGGTGACTAAAATACCTTTTGCTGCTACCGCGGTCCACAGCACTCCTATCTGTTACTCTAAACTAGGGGCGTAACGACCGCTGCCTACTGTGTGTACCACACTGACTGTGGATAAGCACCTCATACAACCGCACTTCAAAAATCTATACCTTTAAGACGAGGTCAAGCCTAACTTTTGAATGTGTTCCCAAAAACTGAAAGCCGACGGCAAGCTGCAAAGCATTTGTCAATATCTTTACAGTGCCCACAAACACAGCTTTCATTTGGTAATATTAGGCTGTGTTTACTGGGAGCCTGAGTTTATACCGCTGGCTTACGGTTCTCCTTGTTTTAAATTGAGATGACAGTGTTTTGTGCCATCCCCGCAGCACAGAGACCTAAGCACTCTATGATAGTAAGAGTGCTATTCTATGGAGGCAACACTGTAGAGTTGTGAAGAGTGTGACTTTTTTTGATATAACCACTTTGAGAAGGAATATATAAAAGGCCTCTATTGCAAACATCAATTATGTCCTGTTGAAGTGTCCTAGAGCCAGATGCTGAAGTACGATTTCACTACAGTCAGCGATAATGATAACTACTTCCAATGTATGTGCAGTTAAATTAGTTCAGATCTGTGAATCCACAACGTGAATGTTGGTATTACTCCTCAAAATGTACCTCGACCAGTAGTATTAAAACACATCCCTGTACATGATTTGTACACACTCTACTATCAGAAGCAGAAAGTAGACAAAAACAAACAGCAAAGCTCTCTAAGAATGAAGGCATGAAGGAGAAAGAGAGAAGTTAGTCTCAAGTGACCTTTGACCTTGCCCTTACCCGCTCAATACCCCCAGAACCAAGTTTAGCACAAAGAAGGATCCGATGATGATTAAGGTGACAAAATACACCCAGGGCCACCTGTACCCTACTGCATCATTCACCTAGGTGGAGAGATGGAGGCATGGAGGAGTGGGACCAAGGAGAGGAGACAGGAAGGAAGGAGGGAAGGAAGGTGGGAGGTGGGTGGAAAGTAAAGATCGGAGGAAGGGAAAGGAAGGCAAGTGGAGGACATTGATTGAGTGGACAGGTAGGAAGGAGCAGTACGGAATGTTAGGAGAGAAGGGGGGAGGGGAAGAGGGAAGGGGTTAGATCCTTAGTGAACGTTCCCAACAGACGGAGTCGTTTGCTTCCGCGAGGTCCCTGCTGAGATTATGGTGCATTCATGGTATTAGTCAGTCAACGCATCTGACCAGCTGTGTGTAACTTGGAATTGAAGGTTACAAGTTTAAAAACAGTTTGATTCACTTCAGTTCCACTCAAAGCAGCTCGTTTCACTGTGGAGAGAAGGCATTTTAGTTTAGCAACTTTAACAGACCGTGCAGCAAGACTCCCACGGATTGGACATCAGTACTCTCTCTCATTGTCTTTACTCTTTCAAAATAAATGGAATCTAATAATAAAAAAGCCATAACAGTTAAGTCTCAGTTTGATGGTTGTTTTAATTTAAAGGTTTTTCCTATGAATGTAATTTTGAGGTGTAACTTGTTATTACTATTATTGTCACTTACTAAAAAGTGATATTCCCTATTCAGTGCAGCCTTCCATCCTATCATTTCCATTTTTAATGCCATGTTTCTTTCAGACTTCACTCTGTCCTCACAATCACCTATTTTGCCTCTTGTGTTTTCCCTGTGTTTTTTTAGGTTCCACCTCCACGGCTGACCTAAGGGGTGAATTATTAATACCCCAGTGTGTCCCTACAGGCCGGGTGGTGCTTGTACTAAAACAGCGTGACTTGGGTAGAGGCGGGGGTAAAGCAGCACCTAGATTGCCTGCTGGAGCAGCATAAATTGAAAAAAAAAAGAAACACACAGAAATCACACGCATCACGTGCCTCTACATAAATATGCACACACTGCACATACACAAACAATGTACACAGATGCATGCTAATCTGCACGTGAGACAAACACGTATGTAAACCTAGAAACATGGTGTACACACAAGATTAAACACAGTCGGGTGTTTCGAGCAGGAAGAGCGTCTCTTAAAGCTGAGCCTGGACTGAACAAAAACTCCTAACTTGACGATGAGAAAGACGGACAAACCAGTCTGGATGACTTGTGTATTGCGTGTGTCCACCTGTCCATCACAGACAGGTTGCGACGGCATGTGGCCCCTTGAGGGGGGTCAACTGACGTGAACATAACGGATGCTTCTTCAGTGTGTGTACGCATGTGTGCGTTTGTGTGTGTTTCTCTCAGGCTTGTGAAAAAGGATTGATTCGGTGGAACAGAAAGGAGAGAGAGAGCGGGAGACTTTTGCTCAGTTCAGCGATCGCCAAGTTCATCTCTCCTCATCTGTCGACGACGAAGACGTATAGCTCTACTTTTACTGATGGACTAAGGCTGCTGGTATCACAGATTAAACAGATGAGGCCTTTAAGTAATGACAATAATAATATTATCAAGAATACACTTTTTTTCCCCCATTCGATTCCACTCTTCAGTGGTTCACTGGATCCCTAAAAGTCAACCATAAGTTGCACTCTAGATGTCTGGTCCGGGGAGTCTTGTTGCCTGGTCATTTATCACATCTACAAACACCATGTACAGTACAGCCACATCACAAACAATACACAGGCAAACATGTGTACACACATGACAACAGCACAACCTCTTACCCGCTCAACACCCCCAGAACGAGATTGAGAACGAAAAAGGAGCCGAAGATGACGAGAGAGACAAAATAGACCCATGGCAGCTCATAGCCCATAGCATCCTGCATCTGAGAGAGACAAGAGACATAGGAGAGAAGGAGACGGAGAGAAGAGGGGGGATTAACAAGGGAGAGGGTTGGTGGGGAGGAGGATAGAGAGGACAGACAAAGACGGGATGGGAGGAAGAGAGGAGTGAGGACAATGGTGAAGGAAGAAGAAAAGTGGGAGGAAAAGGTTGGATGAGATTGACATCGAGAGAATAAAAGGGGGGGGCAGTGGAGGTCAAGGACAGAAAGAGTGTTATAGAGGGAAAAGAGCAGTGCATATTAAACAAGAGCAGTAGAAAGACCTGGCGAAGCAAGAGCGGCAGTATCGTATGATTAAGTGTGTGTAGAAAGCCTTTTGTCTGCGTGTTGGAGAACGGGTACTTGACGAACACATGAAACAACACTTATCTGCTTTTGTGGCTCAGTGACATTTCTTGGCTCTTTTTCAAAGTGTGTGTTGTTCACGAGGTTACACGATCCCTTAAAGGGGCAGTGCGTACTGTGTGTAAGTAACCAACTGAGGTCATTGTACACAAAAGAAAACTTAATTAATAATATTACATTCTATTTCTGCCAATAGATGAGAAAGTTAAATACGAGAACATTTAAGACAGCTTTTCTTGTAGCGGTGGATATTTAGATGCCGTGACTCTACGGACTGAGAAAATCCAAGTGAAATCAACAAACATGAGTTGTTTCAGGAAATTAATTTGCAGGGAAATATGCCGCACACTCTTCTGGATATTGTTTTAGGGATGTGTTGTGTGAGTATGACCGTTATTAGGACTGATATGGGGAATGGTGCGGACAAGGTGAGGTCTGAGCAGTTCAGTATCCAGGATTTTATTCGAGAAAAGTCAGATTATTAATCTGCACGTAAAAAACAATAGACAACAATAAGAAAAAAAGTTAAGAGCAAATGTTTTCCAGCTCCTGGAATTAAAGAGCTGTCACTTTAACATGGAGACATGTTGGGAGATAAGGGAGATACGCAGAGGAGAGAGAGACAGAAAGTTCATTGCTACAAACAGCAGCAGATGTTGGATGTCATTAATCTATTTTCCCCCCCGAAAATTTGAGAAAATGAAATCTATGTAAATTTCTGGCCCAAACTTAATGAAAGGCTTGGCGTTGTCTAAATGTTTTCCATAATGATTGATACTCCAAACAAATAAGTCCCATTCATTATGAAGACAGCTGGAGACAGTTGTGATGTTTTGTGTGTGTGTGTGTGTGTGTGTGTGTGTGCAGAAGGTTGCAGCAGACAGCGTGGTTGCAGGAGGGGTGAAGAGCTAGTAAGCTATCTGCTCCATGTGTATACATACACTCAGAGACAAACAACTCGCACACACACACACGCACACACGCATATCTGCTTGTATGTATAGTAACATCCCACACTCACACACGCACACAACTGGCCAATTCTGACAGTTACACGTCACAAAACTGAGAATAGGTCGGCTAAAAACAATCAACCTTTCAGCAAACTTCTTTACCAGGCTAACTGTTCATTCCGTTACTTTTGTGATCCTTAAGACCTTTACTCATCTAATAATGAAGTCATAACTTGTTAGTATTGCTTGATAGCTAGCCCCAGTTTGTGCCTCTCATGTTTTATTCTGGTCACAGAAATCATAATCTGTTCTTCTACAAGATAAATCATTTTGACTTTTGGATGAGGAAATATAGTCAAAGCTCGAGATAGAGGATACGACATCTTTTCATTGTGCAGCACACTGATTATTCTTTCATAGAGATGGACATAAGAGTCTTTTAGGGTTCTGGAAAATAAATAGTCATAAATTATTTAAGTGTCAGAAAAATTGCATGCTTCGCTCTGTGACCTGATTATAATGATAACACATGAGAAACACAAATTCAGATGAATAGAAATTAGCACAATTGTATTGTACTGTAGCAGTTAATGCAGACTTTCAGTTGGAAAGTGATGTAACTGCTACTCATCTGAACCACATGAGTGCTTTGCAGTGGTGAGGCATTCTGTCAGTAACTGCCAAGCTGCTGGCTCCATGCCATGAGTCTCATCGTGGCAAAGTTAGAGGACATCACGGGACAACTCTGGTTCACAATATCATAATCTGTGTGTAAAGCCATACCTCCGTCCAGAGGTCTAAATCAAATGCTTTCTCAGGAGGGCACATGTGGGAGTTTGATCGAACCTTCCCTAACATTGATTAACAGCACGGACTAATCAATTGGTATATTTAGCTGGACAGGGCTGCTGGCCATTTACTCAGGAAGGGATAGTTATTGTGTGTTCATAAGCCTTGTTGGCTGTACGTGTGTGTGTGTGTGCGTGTGTGTGTGTGTGTGCGCGTTTTCACTTGACACTAGAATCAAGCATCAGGATTCTACACACGTTCCAAATGAATCAGTGCCTTCAATTACACAGTGTATTGTCTGCATCGATTCAGCCCGAGATATGAGCTAACACACACACACACACACACACACACACACACACACACACACACACACACACACCTACACACACACAATCTGTCTCTCCCTTAGAGCAATCTGTGTGTTCATACCTGCCTTTCTGAAAGAAGTGTTTGTGTTATTGCTTTATATTCCTTTTTCAAAAGCACTCATGTGGCACTGATGTTACAGATATACTAGAGTAGCTACACACACACACACACACACACACACACAGACACACAGACACTGTTGTGGTGTCCGGCTCACCCAGTACAGCACGTCCGTCCAGCCCTCCATGGTTATACACTGGAACACCGTCAACATGGCAAAGGCAAAGTTGTCAAAGTTGGTGATGCCGTCGTTTGGGCCCTCCCATCCCACTTGGCACTGTGTTCCGTTGTGGTTACAGTGTCGACCGTAAGCTCCATCAGGAGCACACGGTGCCGGCTTTTCCTCTGCGATGGTGCCTGTGACACATAGAGAGGAGGAAGAGAAAAACTGTCATGGTGTATCCTTCATATCTGTACTGATGATTCCACCGTGGGAGTTTCACGCCCGTCCAGTCTTTAGACGTGGTCCAACAGTAAGGCACGTTACACTACCGATCGAGAAAATGACTGGGACTGAGTATAAATCAACCCTCACTTTGCGATTCTACTACATATTTAGTACACCGGGAGATAATTCTACATCTAAAAGAAGGTTAAACAAAGGACACGTTGAACTTTAACCAAACAGAGCAGCCATGAAAAATCTATGTGAAAAAGGTGTTTTGTTAATTACACAAAATAAGCTCTCGAGGGTGATGCATAGGATACCAGAGTATCCCACCAGCACTTACCCTGTGCAAAGCTAATGCCTCTCACGAGACCTATAACATCCCCATAACAACACTTAAGTCCATTCATACCTAGGGCCCTTTACTGGAAATTGTTTCAATCATTTATGGCAGCTGCTGTTTCAATTACTGCCCAAATTATTCACACTCAAACCAATGATGGTTTAAATAATTAATGGTGGTTATCGTATAAACTGATTAAGCTCTGTTTTCTCTCTGCTCTGTCGGCTGATAGGTGATGTCTTACTGTCAAAGATGTATGCAGTGCTTTTCCTGGTGAAAAGGTTTGTTTGTGTTTGGTATAGTATTCACCTGTGTGTCCATCTCTGGAGCTGAAGCGAGAATATATGCTTACTGAAGCATGCTTCAAATACTACCTGAACACTGAGATAGCGGTGTGCGAGTGTATGTGTTCGATCAGGCATGTAAGTATTTGCACATGTGCATCAGTGCGCACTAGTCTAGGTATTCTCTCGACGGCGCATGTGTGCGAGTGTGTGTGTGTGTGTGTGTGTGTGTGTGTGTGTGTGTACCTGTGTGCTCGTGAGAGCAGGTCTTGTGCATCTTGCCCATGAAGAGCTCCAGGCCAATGATGGCATAGATGATGATGACGAAGAGGACCAGCAGGGCGATATGGAGCAGAGGAACCATGGCTTTGATTATGGAGTTCAACACTACCTGTAAACCTGCAGCACACACACACACACACACACACACACACACACACACACACACACAGAGGAACTGCTGAGAACACACAACGGGTGGACAGAAAAAACTAGAAAAAAAGAGTATTGAAACAGTAATGTAAATGATGAGACTTTTTGTTATATAAAAGCACTGGTAGTACATCATATATTAGACTATTATATTTGCTCTAAAGCTGTATTAATCTTCCTGCATGTGATCATTCACTCAGAGAAAGCAGAGAAACACGGTAGTGATAAAACAGAACTTTCCAGTTAATTCACTGAATGCTTTGATGGACAAATGCTCAGAACACTGCATACTAATAACTCACAACACAGGGATAGGAATAGATTCAGTTCAGGAGGCTTATCAGTATGAAACTCAGTTCTTTTCAATTTGAAAAAAAATATATAAATAAATTCCTTATCAGATTACTTAATTTCACGTTGATAAAAACAGTTCACAGCTTGATTTTTTTACTCGTCAAGAATTCACTTAAAGTGTGTTTGCGTGCAGCTGTAATCCATTTGTGCAAAACTATAGTACCCGTTAACTGTGCTAATGGAAATGAAGGCCTACATTGTTCTGTGACAACAACAAAGATATGTCTATCATCAATTGAATTGTTATCAAAAATGACTTTTGTGCAATTATTCGCACATAGTTTGATGAAGACACGAATGCAAACCACACAGTAAGTATCATAAATGACTGAGGAATACGTGGAACGGTTCCTGCATCTGTTGATCACATTTCGAAACACAGCACTTGTTTCTTCCATCAGTCGTAACAAAACAAACAGATCACTATTTCTTTTTGTAAATTCTATTGCGCATAAAGCAGCATTGGCACGGGGGGAGCCTTTAAAAAAAGATACAAGTCCGTCAGTCAGTGTGCTAATCAGCTAGCAAACATGCAGCTGATCAGTTGCCATGATACAGATTCAACACAGTGCAGTAATGTTGGACAGGGATCAAACTAAATACTGTGCACTGCAGCAGCGCTCGCACTTTAGAACCAAGCGACAAGAGTGTGGGATTTTCACCGGCATGCTGTGCATTTGCCTGCTATTGTAATTACAAGAGGTGTCTCTCTCACACACACACACACACACACACACACACACACACACACACACACACACACACACACACACACACACGAGTGCATGCATTCGCAAAGCCTTCCTCCACGATATCCGATCCTCCTGGCCTGTTGTACTATTGATTTCTGTCGTCGCTAACACAGACGGGCTGACATACAACTCATCTACTGCTCATGCCGTCTGAGTATCTGACGAGAGGACTCTTTGTGTGAGCATGTGTATTACGTGTCACCGCGAATGTACGCGTGTCATCGAGTGGCAATATCAGCTCCAATCTGCGGTTCGTTTCTGCCCCGCCTCACCCAATCACCGCTCACACCTGATCCTCAGCAACCTCGTTTTCTTGCGCTCTCTTTTCTTTTCTGCCTTTCTTTCACCCGGCCTTTCTTTCTGCCACGGCTCTCGGTACTTACTGGGTACTCCAGAGACCAGTCTGAGGGGTCTGAGTACTCTGAACGCCCTCAGAGCCTTGACATCGAAGCCCGCCGCCTTCCCTCCAATAGGAGTGGCCCCGTCCCCCTTGGTGGCCTGCTCCAAGATCGCACTGAATAACCTGCAAGACAGAAAGTAATGACGTCAATAACCAATCATCCTCAGGTTGACGTGCCATTTCCATATACCAGAGAATATCTGAGATGAAAACAATAAAAGAGATGCAGATTATATTATGGAGTGATGGATCTCTGCAGTTGCTGTCATTATGGCCTTATTTTCTATTTCCTCTGCTGTCACTGACTGCTGTCAATACCAAGCTGAAGCATCTACATCATCTTCATCATAACTTATAAAACAGTGATGTAAGTTTAGACGTCAACCCAAGTTTGGGACCAAAATTTTAAAAAATCAAAGGGAATGGTGAAGACGTATGCGCCGTTTTACAATCATATGTGCTTCCTGGAAACAACACAACAGTCGGAAATAAAACAGCTTAATTAGGTCGCTCTCCAGCACAACAATGGGAAGTGTTTCATCTGTTCCCTCTCTCTCTTTCACAGATAAGGAAATGTGAGACACTCGGCTTTAATGATTTGACAGCCAGCTCAACAGAACACTGTGCATGTCCGGACTGAAGAGAGATGTCTCCAAAATGTGTTTGTAAGTGAGTGTGTGCTCGCAGCGCATTGACGACAACACATATTTACATTTTGCCATGCGATGTTACGCAACCTTTCCTCTCTCTCTCTCTCTGCTGTAATATCTGGTACTTAACGCGGGGAGAAATGCACAATAATGTAAATGGTCATCCTCTATAAAATGTGTTTTACGCTGTAGCTTTTTGTTAGCGGTTAGCTTCTTTCTACTCTATGTATGTGGACACTTCTGTCCATTTCTATTTCGGGTCTGGTCTGGCGCTGGTTTTCAGGCCCCTTAGTGTAATTCTAATCTTCAATAAAAGGGCTAAACATGTTTTCATGCTGTTGCCTTTTGTTGACTATTATCCCCGATGAATGCATTTACAGACATCTCTTAAGATGTCAGTGGCTCACAAGCTTGAATGTATGTCCGTCCAGCTGAGCTTATCACTCTCTCTCTCTCTCTCTCCTCTCTCTCTCTGAGATCCTTTAGAAATCACCATACAATGCCATTTTCCAGCTAGCGCGGCTCAAAGGCCAGTCAGCGGCGCGTTAGTCACGGAGAATTATCAATTAGCACAGATGAAATGGCCACTTGAAAAGACCTCTCAAAACATATCGCCCTCTCTCTCGGGTCCTCTCTATTTTCCACTTCCTCCGTCTCAGTCCGATTCACTCTCTCTCTCTCTCTCTCTCTCCCTCCTTTGAAACAGAGTATGAAAAGCACGTCGAGGATTCCACAGTTTTGCACCACCAGCATTTCGCCCCGGCGTGTTTTGCCATGGCGGGGTGTGAAATGATAATTAGAGCCTCTGAGTGTAGCGCCACATAACGGCTTGTGTACATCCACAGCTAAAGATAGCAGAAGCTGTGTACATTCATAAAGATAACAGGACTTGTATGGTTTAATAGTCGTCAAACCACCACAACACTACTGAATTCATTTTCTTATTATTACACATTCACAATGGGTCGGCAACTAATTATGTTCATTATCAATTAAATCGATTAATTGATTTTTTTTTCTAGTGTAATATATAAATTGTCGTTAAGTGGAGAAAATGTCCCCATAGCCTAAGGTGGTGTCTTTAAATCACTATTTTTGCCTGACCAAATCTAAAGTCAATGTCCAATGATAGGAAACACAGAGATCCAGGAAATCCTCAAATGTGTTGGCTGGAACCAGTTCAACCGGTGAGTTTTGCTTCATAAATTACTTTAAATGGTTGATTTTTTTTTCTTCGATTGACTAATCATTAAATCATCTGAATGTTTCAACACTAGTTTTTAATACTTTGCATGCGACCTCTTTGGCAGGGCTGCACAATAATCAAAACGTTTTTACAAATCCCATTATAGCCTACTGCAATTTTCAAATCACAGGAAGGGCAATGTTATTCAAATTGTACACACACACACACACACACACAGAGCCTATTAGCTCACTGAACCTTTACTAATAAACTTTTAGGTGTGTCAGTAGGACTGTAGGCTCTAGCATTGGTGTGTATGTGCAAGTGCTCTTGTCTGCATGTGTGTGTGTGTGTGTGTGAGAGAGTATGTATGTGCCTCCGAGGCTGCTCAGCACCAGGTACAAGCTCTTTCACCCATATGGTGAACATTCCAGAGGGAGCGAACTCTGTCACTTCTCATCTACACACACACACACACACACACACACACACACACACACACACACTGGCAGTTAGGCACAGGCACAAAGACAAGCACTCAGTCATGCACACACAGAGATACAGTGCTGTCACAGCTGAACATTCCCTGGATCTGTGTGTCCTCTTTGAGTGTGTGAAATAGAGGGAGTGTATGTATTACTGATTTCACGACATAACTAATGGATTTTTCTCCCGTTCCGTGTCATTTCCATGACAAGTATATCTAAATGACAAAATAGATCGAAGTCACAGAGCCTTCCAAAATGACAAATTGAGACTTTCCAGCAACGTCTTATATGATATATCTCGTCTGTTTTAGGTTTGAATTGAGTTAGGGAAAAGTTTGTGATCAAGGATTACAATCACCATTATGATGACAAATATCATGGAGGCAACTTGACATGAACTAAGGGCCTTTTGAACAATGCATAACCTTTTTAGTACACAAGTCAACATTTGAAACACTTACCGTGTCAAAGTGGTCACTTCAATAGAATAAGTCTGTTTATTTTGGCCACGTGAAGGGGAAAAGGTTTTTTAATGTGACGAAGGAAAATATTAAAAACCCTGGGGAACGTCTAGAGAGACAATTCAGATTTAATCTTCCAAAACAGCAAGCGCCAACTCCCCAAAAACTGTCTTTGAGCAAGAGCACCAACACTGAACCCTGCCAATCCCAGAGCTGCAGCAGGTATCCGACCTTCTGAACTCACTTTGACAGGGTTGCAAGGGAAAAGATCATTTCCTTAAAGGGATCAATACAGTATCATTGTACATCAAATTACACTGCATCACAATAAAATGCATAATCGCAATAGACACAGAGAGAGAGAGAGAGAGAGAGAGAGAGAGAGAGAGAGAGAGAGAGAGGGAGGAGGGCAGACAGAGAGGAAAAAAACAGCATAAGAGTGGTAAAGGTTGTGTTTATGCCAGGGGCACTGACACCGTGATGCCAGCTGATGAGAGTGGTTGGCTTCACCCCAAAGACACACACATACAGTGAGCCTTTGGGGTGAAGCCAACCATGTTCAGTTGGTGATGGCTAATGTGAGTGCACACTTGACTGGCCATGAACAAGACTCACTGGCTTAGTGTGTGTGTGTGTGTGTGTGTGTGTGTGTGTGTTGGTGCATTCACAGAGCCTTTCTTCAGGCTGTGGGGTGCTTTCTTGCAGTGCATGCACGCACACACACACACGCACACACACACACGCACACACACACACACACACAGACACACACAAACGGTCAATTAGACCATTTTTATGGCAATAATGCAACTGTCAGGTCCACTGGCTATTGTGCCATTTCCCCCACACAACACTGTACGCAAAGCACAGCTGGGAGGCAGGACACACACATACGCATACACACAGACACACACACATGCACACAGGCACACAGGCACAGAGGGTTTAGCAGATGGGCTATGTTGCTGAGTTGCAGATAAAGAAAACCAGAGCAAAGCTTTGCTATCAGCATCTAACAAGCTAATCAGTTTAGGCTTCACCAATCCACTGTAGACCAAAGTTTACTGCGGCTTTAATGCAGACTCACTGCGAAGGAGGATTGTTTCATGGCAATACTTAGTTGTGTATTGTAGTATTGTCATATTAATACCACATATACTGAGAGTTAAGTATTATTCCTGCAGACAAACACGACCACATCTTTCTTTTTTCTGCCTGTCTGAAATTTGCATTGTGTGTCCTGCTGATTGGATTTGTGCAAATATGTTGAATTCGAAAATTCACCAACAAAGCTTAAGTGAATAAAGGTAAGCAAAGATAAGCGTAAGTGCAGTAGCGTCCTTGTATTTACTACAGAAATCAAAGGTGTTCATGAGAAATACGATCTTCATTTTGTAAGACGCTAGCACTACGAGCATCTCTGGCGTTGGACAGAGGCTGCCAATTGTCTTGGCTGTAGTGTCATTTGTTGACAGTAATTGTACCAAGGTACTATGATTAATTTGTCAATGATGTGCTGATGTTTAAAAATGTGTCAGGTTATTACAAACCCCGCAAAGAGAGGGCGAATTATACCTCTACAGGACTTGCTATCATCGTCATTCCTTCTATCAAACTACATAGATCCACTCAGAGTAACATAAAGCGCTATAATATAATGGTTTCTGTCCACTCACCCTACTACTACGATGATGAAATCGAGCAGATTCCAGCCGTTCCTCAGGTAGGCGTTGGGGTGGAAGAGCAGGCCGTAGGCTATTACCTTCAAGAAAGCCTCCACCGTGAAAATGATGAGGAACAGATACTCCACACGCTCCTGTAGAGAAAACACAAACAAAGACCGGTCCATATATTAGTCTGAGCGGCAGCAGTGCAGAGGCTCAATGTGACACGAGAACAAGCATCAGGAGACAGTAGATGAAAGAGAGATTATAGTCGTGAAGCCTGTGGTAAACTGAGTTTCACTTGTGTGAGTAAATACTCTTAACGGGGAGACCACATATTGGGACAACACCAAACATCTAAATTATTAAAGGTTCGTTAGAGCAACTGGCCAAACAAAAGCACTAAGATATACACACATTCATTCACAATGACAACACTGAAGACCTGTGTGTGACTTATGAGTACCAACAGTGCTGGCTGCTTACTCCTCTCAGTTTATCAGCCAGAACGAGACGTTCTCTTACTGTTTGAGTGGCTTCTGGTGTGTGTGTGTGTGTGTGTGTGTTTGATTATTTGTCTAACTTGTAACCGTGTACACAATCAAAGCATTTGGATTATTTAATGAAAGCGTCTCTCTTCCTGTCCGAAGAGGCTACTATATGAAGAGGAATGTATGTGTGTGTGCACGTATACACACACACACACACACACACACACACGAGCAACTCTTCTACTACAGAGTTCCTCAGAGATTGTTGTCACAGTGATGACCTCTGCCTAAGAGGGTCCTGGGAAATGTCCTGAAACGGCCTAGAGACAGAGAAAGGGATTATGTAACTTTCTGACCAACAAAAACTTACAAACAATTCATCACACACCAAATCATCAGTCATATCGGCGTGTAACAGAAATAAGAACTACTACTAAAGTTGCTTTTTAAACAAAACTAAAAAAAATGTCTTTACTCAGAAACATTCTCTGCCGCTCTGACGTACACAGCTTTATTAAAAAGTAAAACATATATTTAGCTCCATCCATCAATCTATCCATCCATCTCAGTCCCTGCTCCTCCTCCTGTTCCCGCTGTTTTCCCATGGACATGCACCCACAGAGGGCCAGAGAGGTTAGGTTTGGGACAGGAGGTCAGCCAGGTCTCTCCAGACTCAAAGCCCCATCCCTGGGAGGAAACCAGCTGAACCTGAGGCTGAAGGGACACACAACATCTGTATATGTCCACGTTTACCGAAATAGCTTCACGGCCGATATAGTGTATAATGTAATGGTCTTTTATCGGGCATACTAAGCTGTGCACCTGTGCAAAGGTAACTCCTACAAACAGAACATCCTTTATATTCCAAAATATCTATAAATAAATCCTTATTTAGCGTCTCTAGCATCTATTTTAAAGATACTGACTGTAAAAACAGTTTTACTCAAATGGTCCATCTTTAACAGATAGTAAGAATGGGTTGTTGAAGTTTAAAGATCGTGTTAGTGTTGGATAAGCTGCATGAAGATTTGCTGAGGAGGCTGATGTGAGGCTTACGTTGGTCCGGCTAAACAAACAACTTAGGCCACTTGCATACACACATATTCTGGGCCATGGGAATCAGTCATCTACTCTATGCAGCCACCGTTTTGACACATTTGTAACTTCTAAGGACTGCGGGTTAGGAAGGTGTTCATTTAAGTTGGATTTGCAGAGCACTATCTTCTCAGCAGCTGACGCCGCATTGCATTTTCAAGATACTGGTGCTTTGATTTTGTCTTCTTAATGACGTGATTATCAAACAGGCTATGATTTGGAAGTGTTTTTTTTTCCCACACTCAGGAAGCTTGACGGTGGAGGGCATGACATGAATTATAATACGCTGGATTTGCACAGTTTGAAAAGACAGACAACTTGAAAGGCGAGCTGATTTTTAGGCCGGGGATTGTGCACCTGAATGGGCTGCTCAGGAAGCCGTCCTAAACTTGTTTTGCTTCTCGACCTCTGTTGCTCTAACCACCTCTCATTTTCAATTCAAGTCCACCTAGTCTGCTTCATTGGCACAAAGGCATTCAGCTTAAAGATAAAGAACAAGATTTCCACATTAAATACCGTTTTTTTCTATCTGTGTGTATGTGTCAGTTTCACAGCCTGGAGAATTGATTTTTTTTTTTATAGTCGTCATTCGTAGTGCAGACCCTCCACCACAAGTAGTCTATGTGGAAGTAATTAATCTAAAACATGCACACACACACACACACACACTTATCCTTCCTCTCAAATACACAAAAGCTCTCCATCCCTCTCTCTCTCTCAAACACACACACACACACACACACAAACACACAGCCAGGCTGTGTATCTGCCGGTGACAGGCAGACAGTGCGGCGCTCAGGAGAATAAAACAGAGAAAAACATCTGGTTGGAACAGCTCAGCCTGAGACACACACACACACACACACACACACACACACACTTCTCTACCTCCTTTCCTTCCGTTCATACAGACCCATAAAGGGCAAAATCCATAAGGGGCCAACTAATCTGGTTAGTGACTGGAAAGAAATGAGAGAGAAAAGATGAGAGGGAGAGAGAGAGAGAGAGAGATAGGGAGAGAGAGAGGAAGAGAGAGAGTGAGAGAGAGAGAGAGAGGCAGACTAAAGAGACAGAATGACAGACAGAATGACAGAAAGGTGAGTAAGTGGGAGCAATAATTCAGTTAGCTCTGATAGGTCAACCAAACCGCCGATCCATCAACTAGGCCAATCAGATTATGGTATCGACATTCTACCATACAGCGGACAATGTTTCCATTCGCCATGACCTTCTGTGTATGTGTATGTGCTGCAAGACAGGATTAGCCATTAAGCTGTTTCTGAAAAAAAACAACCGTGTAAACAGAAGGAAGCCACACTCAAATCTGACTTGTCCCTGCTGAGACTGGAAACATTTCTTTCCAACCATACAGTAACACACGACCACCATCCGGTTATGATTTATTCAGATGCAGCAGCCACAGTGAGGCTAAGTACAAGGGTCTGGAGTTGTCGACATTGCGAGTGTACGTCCTATTAGCAGGCTAATGATGCAACTGTGGTTCTGGTTTGTTAGAACTTATTCTTGCCCTTATCCTTACTTGTAATAAATAGAGCGTACTAATCGCTAAAAAGAAGTCAGCGCAATAAATACGAGCAGTCAGACAATGGTACGGATTTTTAATAAATATCACGATTACGCAAACTTATTTGGAGGAGAAAACGACCTCCTTATTAACTGAAGCTAAACACCAGCCAACGTGAGCAGATAACTTAATTAACAACTAGACTCTGACCAAAGACTCAAGACAGTCTCACCAACTCCTGTAGCTCCTCCTCTCCCACATCCTTCATGTCTCTCTCTTCCTTGTCCCTCACTTCTACGTCACCTCCTCTCTTTTCCTCCCCTCATCCCTCTCTTCATGTCTCTCTCTATCACTGTGGGTGCCAACCAGAAGTTACCATAGAGACCAAGATGGGTTCCTACGTTACCATGGAAACTGTGGGCTGCAGCCGCAGACTCTCTCACACACACACACACACACACACACACACACACGCACACACAAACGGATGACACTGATCAGTATTGTACCAAGAATATCCACAGCACATAGTCCTAATTACTACTCTTCTGTCAGCATCCAGACTTCCTATTGTGTGTCTGTGTGTGTGCACATGTATACCAATGTGTTTGTGTGTGTGTGTGTGTGCACAAAACAGTGTGCGCTCTGTAAATGTGTGTTTATGCCTGCTCCAGTCATCAATGTCATATAGTTACTTACCACTCAGCACCGGTTGACAGCGTTTAACCGAGTCCTATGTGAGAAAGCAGTGTGTCATTCTGTCTCTCTGCACAGGCCTTTGGGGCTAATACAACTTTCATTGCTATCTACAACATGCCACGCTGTTGGCTGTATGAGATCGGTAGTCAAATGCAATGCGTGGTTTATGAAACATGTGCAGTTTGGCAGTGATACGCAGGACAGGACACAAAACTGCTTCACTGAAAAAACCACAACTGTCTGTTATATTCAGACTCATTCTTTATATCAATGGAAATAAAGGGCAATTCTGTTTTTATTTCTTTTCAAACTACATTTGAGTCTAATCTCATCTACAGGATTACATGTTGGTGTTTAATGACGTCTCGTAATTGTCTCGTCTTAGTCACAGAAGTGAAGGTTGTTGATTAATACTGCGGTAGATGCAAAAGGGTAAACAATTCAACGTGATTACGGTCTACGTATTGTTTCCCTTCGATTAGGGTTTAATAGAAGTTTGGGGTTAAGTTTTGGGTCAGTGAACAAAGATTGGCCTGTATTTCGTTTTCTCTTGTTTTAATTGCTACAGCATGGAGATAAATAAAGATGTTTAATCAAAGCTGACAATACGCAAAAGAGAGGAGTTGCAGGTTAATAATGTCTTATTATCTTATGATGTGAAATCCACAACAGCGTCCATAGGTCACTGTCTCAGTACTTGGGGACAATCTTCTAATGTGGGGAGAAATGAACGTCTCTTTGGGACACACCTACGACGGAGCTTCTGTTGAGAAAGAAATATTAATCTTTGATGTCACCTTTGGGGTTGTGAAGCCTGGTGTGTTGTCAATCATCGTTGTCAGTTGCATTGCGCGCTCTTGTGAGTAGGAAATGAAAAATGTGTTTTCTTCTGTCTCCACTCGCTCTCACTGCATGGAGAAACAGGTCTCAACGCATGAATAAAGCATGAACATACAGGAAGTAACAGGTACACGGGTGTGTTTGCCGTTAAAAGCCAACGGCTCAACCTAAAGCGTAATACCGCTTCAAATCCCACCGATGGTCAATGGAACTCACAGACGCTGTGGTTCTTCTGTCCCGCCTCCTGAGAGTCTCTTTGAATGACGTCGCTGCAAGGCAACGAATCCAAACACATCGGGGGGGGGAAATGCTATTAACATGCCAGCAGCATATGCTCAACATGAGTCTCATTAACAGACCTACGATCCAATCTGTGGGCCTCTGGCCTAGGATTATGCTTGATTAAGATTCACACTTGTACGAGTCCATGCTTGTGTGTGTGTGTGTGTGTGTGTGTGAGAGAGAGAGTGAGAAAAACAGATTGTATGATGGTCATCAGTGATCTCTGACCCTGTGAAGGAAGATAGATCACCTTAAACAGTGGATTAAGATTCATGGACACACACACAACCACAGCCCACTGTGTGCTTTTGCACCCAGCACATCCACATGCTGCATATTTCCTGACTTTTACTACTGTGTACGTGTTCATATGAGGCTGATTACCTTTTCGTCAAATGATTAGAAGATGCCTTATTAAATCCATTTTATTTATTCGTCTTTTGTTTCCTCCAGCATTCTGAATATCAAAGTTTACAGATAAACAAAAAACTCCTGTTTCCAGGCAACGAGCACTGTATCTACCACGTGAGGGACGGAGGAAAGGATGGGGGGAAGGAAGACACACAAAAAAAGGAAAGAAGAGGTTGATATATAGCACAGAGAGGCAACGTGGAGTGTATTTGTGTGCATGTGATGGAAACCCTGACACACAATCCATCTGCGGCTGTTCAACATCACCTGTAGTTTTTTGTTTTTTTACAAATATAGACAGATGCCATGATATTTTCTCTCACGCTGGTGCAGAACATATGCGCATGTTGGCTGTCGACTGTAGTCTGTTTTTGGGGTTTTTTCAGAGGCAACTTTGAAAGGGAAAACATGACTTCATGTGAAGCTCTGCAAAGGGTTTGACTAGCTGGCCTTTTTTCCAGCATTAATGCTTTGAGATTGGCTTGGTGTGTTAAGACCCAAAGACGCAGAAAAAGCAAGACAGAAGGCTAATTGTTTAGTAATCCGTAATCCCTTTAGCGCCTCAACTTTTTCTCTCGACGAAGACAAAACCGCCTCAAGAGAGTAAATACTCTTGTTTTGCGATTGAGAAAGCATCATTGGATTTTGCTGTTTCCAGAATGCTTTTCCAATGCGATACCTCCAAATGTGCATGAAAATATGTGTATGTAAACATGGCTAATGTGTCAAACGTCATTTCTTTTCATCAGTTTCTGCCACTTCCACTCACAAAAGCCTGTAATCTGTCCACCTCCAGGTTTAGTCTACATGTCAACAAACATCTCACTACCATCAAAGCTCCTATATTTATAAATTGGCAATTAATTTATTCACTTTCTTCATTTGCAGCCCCTTAATCTGTTCTGGGTTACAGGGTCGGAGGTCTATTACATGCATGCACTGGACAGGTCACCACCAGTCCATCACACAAATCCAGTCTCACATCCACGGAGCCAAAGTTGGAGTGAACCTGACCTATGGGGGAGGGGAGGACACCCCATATTGAAGAGGATATTGTCTGAATGGTGAACTAGAGAGAATAGGGAGGGTAAAGAGAAGGAGAGAAAGTAATTGGTCTAAAAATAATAGAACACAGGAGTATAAATCATCTCATACAGACAGCCAGTAGTGTGTGTGTTAGTGAGTGCGTGCATGAATGTGTGTGTGTGTGTGTGCTAGTTGGCGTCTAAGGGAAAGGTAACTGGTACCCTTGAGAGAGGAGAAGGAGAGACAGAGAGCAGGAGATGGCAGGAGGAAAAGGAGAGCAAGACACTGTATGTAAAGAGAGGGAAAAGGAAAAAGGCCAAGGGAAGGGGTGAAGAAATATCACTTTCTTCCTCCGTTTTCCCTCATCCCTCCATCCTAGCTAACAATCACACATTCCTTCTTTCTTCTTCTCCGTCTCAAGTGTAAAATGCTACCTCTTCAGTTCTGCATTCTGATGTGTGTGTGTGTGTGTGTGTGTGTGTGTGCGCTGACTTATCACGACTTCTCCTGCCTCACCGCGCAGGAAGACATATGCTGGAAGGCCGCCCCACACAAACACACACACACACACAAACACACACACCATCAGTCACGCATTCGTCTATATGCACACACACACGCCTTTTCACATATACACACACACACACACACACACACACACACACTCTCACGCATTTGCACATGCAGTATGACACACAAACGGAGGTACAAATGAAGACAAAGTGAAGTGACACACAAACACACAGATCACTGCAGTGCATCAAGATCAGAGTAGCTGCTCGCCAAACTGACAGATAGATTACTATACTCTGTAACTCACTGCATGACTCATGGTACGGAGCATGTGTGCGTGTTAGTCATCTAATATGCGTCTTGGAGTGATCGTGCTGTGGTGACTTACAAGGAAGAGAGGCAGACTGAAAGGTGGTATAGAATATACAGTATGTCAATATAGTATATTGAAAAGCAGTTGTTTACACACAATACAGCACAACAACTAGTAAACTGGATTTATTGAATTACTTTCAGCAAAAGGCACTGGGAAATTATTACGGGTATGTTTTCCCTGATTTCTGACCTCAAATAGAAGAACCAGAAGTTAAACCGTCCAATCAACCAACAGCCCCGTGTCTTTAAATGGTCATACTGTATTTACACAGGACAAAACGTGTCAGAAGTGAGCCAACGTGAGAATTGAAACACATGGTCATTACTGTGTAATTCAGCTGTACATCACTTCATCCCACTCCTTCCCCGTAAACGCAGTCAGATAAGCGAAGCTGTGCTTGTTAGCACATTCTTTTGCTCCCTTTTCTGCCCATATCCACCTCTCTCCTTGCTCTCTTTCTTCTCCTTTTTCTGCCCATTTGTTTCTCTCCTCCAGCCTCCCCGTGGCTCCCTCTGTGCTCTCTCCGTGCTCCCAATCAATTATCCTGTCCTGATAACGGGAAGATACAGAAAGAGTGGGATGAACCAAAGGGCTGAAGTAATAGAGAAATCACCGAGACACATAAATGAAGAGAGGGGGTGCTGGTGTCATTGTGCCATAGATCAACCAATCAGATACAGACTGTAATCATCCACCTCCTGAGAAGCAACCTAAATGTGTCCTGAATGACAAACCAAAGACTTTTCACTCAGTGGTTTGGGAAATGAGATTTGCAATTAGAAGGTTATCAGGATTCCCTGACTTCCGTTTAACAAGACATGAGGCGGCTGTAGTGTCGCATCATTTCAGATCACACCTGTCCCCACAGCCACTGTCTCAAATCTCAATTTGCAAAAAAATGTAAGAAAGAAAATAGATTCAGTACACAAAAGTAGACAAAGCTTGTGTTTCTATCTTATCCTTGCCCATTGAGGCGCAGCAACAGGATGTTGTTACAATGGTGCGTGTAGATTTGATGTACAGTACAGCACACGATATTAAAGCCACACATGAACAAAGAGCCGTGTGCTCTTCGCTGCCGTTCCTTCCACACACACACATCCTTGCTGTAAAAGTGACTGAATAAACACAATTTTAACCCAGTCGTCCCAACGACAGCAACAATGAGAACACACAAACCACACACACACACAGAGACAATGTGGGATGTGTGTGCTCTCTGCCTTCCAGCCTTTTTACCTACTGAGATCAAACACGGCATGAGTGTGTGTGTGTGTGTGTGTGTGTGTGTGTGTGTGTGCCCACAGATGTGCATGTGTGTGAATCCCACTGTGATGACATATGGTCTCCTCAGATAGGACGCAGGACGGGCCGACAGCCACGAGAGAGGGGTTTTCATTTGAAACTTTGAATGACAGACAGAATATTCCAGAGGGACATAAACTACTGATACACCCTGATGTTCACACATCTGGAAGGCAAATTATATATAGAAAGACATACACAGATATGCGTACTCTGGCGCGGGTAAACCATTAGAAATACAGCAGCACTGCTTTGCACTAGAGTCACCAGGAAATATCGATTCAACAGAACAGAACAGTTGTTTTGCTTCCTTTTTCAATATCCAAAATCTTGTGGAGAGCAAGTTTCCTCCTGGAAGACAAAAGGAAAAAAAAGCCGAAGCCTCTCTCTCTCCCTCTGTGTCTGTCCCTCTTGCACTCTCTCCATGTTGAATTGGTTGTATTGCTCCTATCGGAACCAAACACACCACTCTATCTCCCCGCAGAACGCTGGAAAAGCCCCGTCTGTGAATGAGTGTGTGTGTGTTTGGATGTGTGTGTGTGTTTGGATGTGCGTTGAGAATTGCTTTATCATTCCTCCCCTGGTTAATGTCCAGCAGAGCGGGACCGGAGCACAACACGGGGAAAATGGAGAAACAGAGATACAACGGGGAAACAGTGGCATGTGTTTGTGTTGGTTTGTCAGAGAAAACATTACGGAGAGTGCTGCAACTGATATGTCAATTATTTCTAATGGCAGCTGGAATCAATAACGATTCCCCTCAGTAAGTAACATATGCTTTCATTACATGGCTATTATGTGGACTCAAATGTCTGTTTCAAATCCAACAATTTCCAACGTAAATTAAAGGAACTGAACTAAGCAACAGATTTGTTTTTTAGGTCTCATAAAACTGCAAAAACGGTGTCATGTAAAGCAACCCTTGTCAGATCACACATATTTATTGAATCTATTATTAATCCAGTAATATTAAATAGTGCAGCTTTAAATATCCACTTCAATTTTGTGTTGTTTCATCATTTATTTATATAACAGATAAAGAAATAACAGAAAGCATAATATAAAACTTTTTATTTTTGTTGTAGCTTCATATCAGGATGTATGTTATCCAATAAAACATACAAAGGATAACGTGAATGAGTATTTTATTCTAAAGAATGATGAATATGATTTTCATTCTCAGTTTAATACTGTGTATGAGCTGCACAGAAAGTTTTCCTGAAGTAGTTCAGAACCCAACTATAGCGTGGGGGAAGTGGGGAACGATGGCAACCAGAGCTCTCTGGTCCATCATGTATCTTTGAGCAGTCAGATGCTCAGCAGGAACTGAGGAACTGTGGAGAATATGTATGAACATATATAAAACACAACATTCTTCCCCCCTGACCTCCCAAATCCTTATTGATGACATGTAATTTAAAAAGAAGGGACTTTGAGTAGCTCTCCTACTGGGTGCCATAGCAATGCCACCATGACACCCAAACAGGATTAACAGCTAACACCCACTTTCCCTGCTGTTACCATAGTAGCACTGTCGAAAACAGCGACCTACACGCTATAAAAAGACAAACTGAACTTGACGAAAGTGAAATAGAAAAATAAAGTAATTAAGATAAGGAGAGGGGTGGGGCGGGGGGGTGGGGGGGAGAAAAAAGGTTACCAACTCATCTTTTGTTGGTATTTAACATACGATTTGATGAAAGCACATTTTAGCTGATGGGTCAAAATGAAAAGAAAGCAGAAGAGGAGAGATAGAGGGAAAGAGCTGAGGAAGACTATTAAAAAGGCTTACAGGGTTATTAATGAGGACAGAGGAGGGAAAAAAATGAATTCTCTCTTTCTTCCTTCACTGTGGAAACCTCAGAGGATCTGTCCTCACCTTGTCTCCTTTCAACCTCTGTATTCTCTTTCTCCCTCTTTTCAAATCGCTTCTTCTCTCCGACTCTGGGAAACCTCCGACACTCCTTTTTCTCAAATCAAACCGACAGGAATGCCCAGGATTTGGTCTGCAGCGTCAGAAAACCCTGACACAGGCCGGACAAGGATGTAGCAACTTGTCGGGCCGCGAGTTTTAAAAACTGGGAAGTTTCACGATATGAGATGTGGAGAGACGATGGAGGAAAAAGTGCGAGGATGGAGAGTTGCGTTAGTCCCGCACGCTATCAGCTGATCATCAGCTGACTTGGTTTATATAATGTGACAGGCTCGCTCTCTCGCTCTCCTCTGATCATTCATGATGCTGCTGTGGCCGGTTATGCTGATTTATTCTTCTGGCAAACCAGCATCCTCCTGCAAGGAGTTCTCAGTAAACATAACTGGCGATAGCATCTCTTGAATTGTGCATTATGTATACACCGCATCTCTGTGACATGGTATGGGTCTGCTGGGCTCTGCTCTGTAAACAGAGAGAGCTTTGCATTGCATGCTGCTTGGTTTGATTAAGGGAGCATCCTCAAGAGTAAAGCCTTTTTTACATACGTAGCAATATAAATGTATAATCCTGAACCACTGTTCTGTATAACCAATACGCCATCTTTCTTCCTTCCTGTAGCAAATCAGATTAGGATGGAAATAAAGTAATTTTTCACTCAGCTTGGCGACAGGAGTGACAATATGTTCTGTGTTGAGCCGTCTGCGTGTGCTGTGTCTGATATTTCTATGATCAAAGACAAAACAAAGCAAACACACACCACCTACACTCTCCCTGTCAGCGCAGTGGGGGACACAATGGATGTGGCTTGTGGCCGTGTTACTTACTGTACACGGTCATCATTAACTACAAGAAAGACACAGACGCGCTCGCACATCTGACACATAACTCACTTGTCTCAGACAACACGGAAATTCAACTCCCACACTCAGTCAATACGGCGTAATTGGGGGGACGCCTTTCGTCCAACGGCGGCGCATGCGCAACGCTGCGGCCGGGAGATCTCGCGAATTTCGCTATATTTCTGTCATAATGTGTTGTCTTTGTCTTCACTTCTGGAGCACGTATGGCATATAACAGAATACCATCGAGGGGAGCGGACCTTGAGACGATCCCCACGGCCAACCACCCAACCAGACCTGCCGGACCAAACGCTACAAAAGGGAGAGCCGCGACGGAAGCTAAGCTAACCCAGCTAGGACCTAATGCTATGTGTGCGTTTGTATATAACGGTGTAATAACGCAATGCTCACGCTTGTATTGCATACCTGGTGTGTGATGGAGTGTGTGTGTGTGTGTGTGTGTGTGTGTGCTTCCACCTTTTTACCACATTCATCACTTTATCCTCACTTTAACTCAATAATGCACTTGGACTGCTACTCTACACACTCTGCACTTCACCCTGGGGGTGTCGTACTGGGAAGGGGAAGCTGAGGAAAGGCCCCTTAAGGATAAGAATACTCGTGTTGCTTCTCAAATGTAAGTCTCTGGTTCTGGTTTTCAAACAGCGCTTGGGAGGAGTAAACTCCAAACTGCAAACAAAGAAACTGTTGTTTGTACAGGTAGAATTGTAAATGTTACCACTGTGTACACATCTCACACAGAACTAGCAAACAACCAACGTTTAAATTAAAGATGTGATGAGAAACTGAGGCGGTGCTTACTGCACATTGTAGAAAATATAAAGACTATACTGAGCCCATAATTCCTTGCCACTTCCCCGATTGCACAACTTTTAAATACAGTCAACCTCAAGTGTTCGTCACACTTATAACAACTGCTTCATGGAACAGGAAAGATGTCAAAAGGGCAAAATCCCCAAAAGATTTTAACCCAGCAACAAAAACAATGGTACATGTAAGTGAATAATCACAGTTTCTGCGTATTTTACTTGATTTGATAATCCTGTTAAACCAAGTGAATTTTGAGCTCCTGATGCAACAGATTTTTAATGAACACCACCCTGGATTTGTTCATCCGATTCAATTACATGCGTGTGGAGTGATAAAATCATGTCGTACTCAGAACCAATTACTGGAACATGTTACCTGATACTTAATGCATTATGAGCAGAAGGGGGTGGTAGTTTGAGTGAGTCAAATAAACAACAGAAATGTTAAAGTGGAGAAATCTGGACAGGCCCAGGGCAGGAGAGAAAAGACGACGGGGGGGGAGAAAGGTCAAGGTGGAGCAAAGAAAGAAAGAAAAATTATAAATAACAAATATAAATAACAGAGAAAGAGAGCAACTTTAACTCGGGCCTAACTCTTCAACAAAAGAATATAGTCAAAAATAGATTTCACGATCTGTTTGTAAAAGTCAACATCTGCGCACACATCTGCAGTTCATCCCTGAATTCTCGAGCAACGATACACATACTCAGATTTCCTTTTGCGCTTCCTTCAGTTAACTTTAATGTCACACATGATGCGGCCTACAGCCTGGCAGTCTGAATGGAGAAAGAAACCACTGCTCAGGGAGAGATAAAGACGCATTGAAAGAGATGAGGGAGAGACGAAGAGAGAAGGGGAGGAAAGAGGGGTCATAAAATTAGTATACTTCCTCACGAGTCTCCTTGCTGTCATTTTACCCTTGCTGTCTCTTACTACATGGTGTGTCCCTGCTGTGTGTGTGTGTGTGAGTGTGTGTGTGTGTGTGTGTGTGTGTGTGTGTGTGTGTGTGTGTGTGTGTGTGTGTGTGTGTGTGTGTGTGTGTGTGTGTGTGCCATGAATGATAATGGATATTGGACTGTCAGACACATACAAAGACACCGGCGGAGGCGCACACTGTTCGGCCAGACATCAGTACACAGTATCACATAGATAGTCTGAATACAAGGACATGCTCTGCCTCTCTCTCTCTCTCTCTCTCTCTCTCTCTCTCTCTCTCTGTATGTTGTCCATCCCTCCTCACACACACAATTTCTGCCTTTAACTCACACACATCCTTTTTCTTCTCTCTTTGTTTTAGCAGTCTCCATTATAACTTTCTTTGCAAACTTTCTCTGTGCGTGATGTCTTTGGGTATGGTTTTGTGCATTAGTGTTATCTGAGTGTGTGCGCGTGCGTGTGTGTGTGTGTGTGCGTGTGCGTGTCAGCACCAGTGACTTGTTAAAAGCTGTGTTTGCACGCCAACGTTAGTTTTTGATTGAATCATTTAGATTGGCTCAACTTTGGACCCCTTGTGTGCATGCTCGTGTGTGTGTTGTTGTGTGTGTGTCTGTGTGTGTGTGTGTGAGAGTTGGCCTCTCATTAACTTTCCACCCAGTGTTGTGATGTAAACCCCCGCTGAGTCTGGCACGTTGACCAGCTCTCGCAATCCATCCCTCCATCATTATCACGCTTTGTTTCCTCTGCTCGACTGTTCTCTGCTTTTCCTCTCCTCCCTACGAGTAGACGCTTCCTAATTCTACTGATACACTACGGATCTCCTTCTTTCCCCTCCAAACAAACCATCCTCACATTGCTGTGACTTTAGAAATTTGCCTTTACACTACATGACTTTAGAGGTAATTGTTGTGCTACTTAGGATCAAATACATGTTGGTGCGGATGATCTTGCACAGTAGGGGAATAGACAATGAATTCCATCTTGAATGAAAACTGTGCTTGGTATAGAAAAAAATCCAATAAAACAGCAGCTGAAGGTTTGGAAGGTTTCCAGCGGGTTTTCCCTCACAAAGCAAGTGATCCAGAGTTTGACCCAATGATGCAAAGTCACTGTTGTGGATCGCTAAGCCTCCCAGCGCCAACCCAGCCGACTATTGCATCCTGCTTCTTTTGTTCAGCGTTAAGTGAAACTCATATGGTAGACATACCTTTGTGTAGCTTAGCAGCATGTTACTCTCTACGCGAGTTAATCTCCTGGAAAGGTTGAACTGGAGAGTCAGTCGCCTGTTTCGCGCAAACACAATAAACGATGGATCCATTGATCGTTGCAGCTGGGCAGGCTTGTTAGACACTTTTTTGAGAGTAAAAATATGAAGATGATGTTTGTACATGGGTTCCGCATTATGATTAGCTTGTTGGCGTTCATGTATACCTAGCCTATACTACTTTGGAGCACTGCTAGTCACCATGAAAGCCCTCTATATGAAGCACATCTGTAGGACGACGTGTCCTAATGGTTTGCTTAGGGGTGATGTCACAAGGTTGAACCAGACACAGAGAGACTCCTCCAATGAGAGGACACACTGTGCCTGTCTGGACACAAGGACATACAGATATATAGCGAATAGGCCGCACAAACACATTCTCATGGACACATATTGACAAACTCCAAAATGAAAACATGTGGACAGATCGTACAGATTCACAAACACACACACACACACACACACACACACACACACACACACACACACACACACACACACACACACACACCGCCCTTCAGTCTGTGTCCAATGACAGCCAATGACAGAAGAAGAGAAAGAAGGGGAAGTAAGAGAAGGCTTTAAAAGAATAGAGGAAGTATGGAAGGAAATAAAAGAGGGAAGGAAGTAACAATGGAGGATGGGACAAAAAGATGAAAGGGTCTACGATTGGCTCTTATTTTATTATATAGGATTGATTTCACTGTAGTAAACATTTACCTCTCCTTACATATTAGCATTACCCATAAATATTTATCTAAAATGAACATTAGCATTTGCAATTAGGCATGTTATCTAGATGTAGGTTTTGTCGAGTCATTAGCATTCAAAGTGGGGTTTCCAATCATTGCCTTCCTCCTCATCTCCATCTTTCTGTCCTTTAATCAAACACCTTCCCCATGTATGTCTTGTTTTCATCCCACTTCCCTGCAGTATTTTCTTTCCTCCATCAGTCTTTCTGCCTGTCCTTGTACTGTATTCCATGCTACAGCTCTTTATTTACCACTCTGCCTTCCTATACCTTCCTCTCCTTGATGTTTGTTCATTCAGTCTGTTCTTAACCAATTTGCATATTATCTCTCTGCTTCTGTGCCACAATTTTCAGATGCCTCCGTGTGTCTCTGTCAGTCCGTCTACCAAACGTAGTCGCATACACAAACACACACCTCTACCCCCCCTTCCTTTCCTTCTTTTTCCCCCAGAGCATGCCCATTAGTTCTGCTTTCTTGGTGTTCGATGGGGCCTGTCCCCCACACCGGCCCCCGCAGAGATCCCACCGGAGCCACCGTGGAACCTCTGATTCATCAATCTCCCCGCAGCTGGCAGGAAACTGACCCGAGGGGCTCAGTCCCCGGTGGCCGCCTGGAGCCAAGATGGCTGACGGGGCAGGAGAGCGAAGGAGAGCGTGGAAGCAGGTGGCAGGTAAGAGCTTTAACAGATAAAAGGAGTGAGACGGGTTGTGCAGAGAGGTGGAGGATGAAGAGTAGACTCTTTTTTTCCGCCTCCATCATTTCCAACATAAACCCTTCAGCAGTGCTCTGGTATCGCAAGGCCATCTCTCTCTCTCTCGTGTGTGTGTGTGTGTGTGTGTGCCAGAGAGAGAAGCAAGCATGGAGCTGAAAGGAGATTTCATGGTACTAAGCTGATGCACTAAAAGCACAGTAAAGGGCACAAGGGTTAATAAGCATTCAACAAATGGATTTATACGGCTACGTGTAATCCCCCAACATACCTACGCACACACAAACACACACATAGCCAGGCGTACACTCATACAGAGCAAGGTGCAAACACATACGCCACTCGCTTTTGCGATCTAGTTTAAATGCCACTCCAACTCTAAACGAACAGGACGAAAAAGGGAGAATGAGACGTGGAAGAGGGAGGGGTATTAGTGCAATTCAGTTCTCCAACCGAGGTTTTCCCCTGCTGGTCTGGGCACCCAATCCAGTCTGCTTCTTTAACATTCTGACTGCACCACCTTAACAAACCATAAAGTGTTATTCCCAGAATGTTCCTCGACCTCTAGTCCTTTTACAAGAGCGGCCTATTTGCTGCGGGTTTGTGTCTGCCATCAAAGACTGGGCACTTTACTATGGCTGAAACTAATGGCTGTTTTTCACGATCAATTAATGTGTCCTTCAATTGATAAATCATTGAGACTATAACAAGTACAAAAAGCAACAACACCTTGCTCTATTCAACAGTTTGAATTCTACAAAACATATCTGATGTGCAGCGATATGATCACACAAGACACATTGTATTGGCCCGAACACTCAATGAGGCTTTTCCACATTTTCAAATAAAAAAGGGAAAAGCAGCCAATCCTTACATTTAAGATCCTACTAAACTTAAAGTGACATCACCAATAAACAACATCAATAACCAACCAAATCCCTTCAGATAGATCACACACTAAAAAGAGCTGTGTGTACCCTGAAACTGACGTATTTGTGTGTCCATGGACACAAATGAACAGCGTACAGTACTTCTAAAACACACATATACAAATCTTTCCTACTGCATTGATGAGTCATTGATGACACACACACACACACACACACACACACACACATTAAAGATCATTAAGTGTTCTGCTGCCTGTGGTAATGGTGATTTTGGGATTGCCGTATCTGAAGACTCGTATTGTGTCCCATGCCGAAAAGACTCACACGAACACACAGAAGCATACATGCGCGGACATATACACGCACACCCGTATTCTTGCACAAAGTGATTCATATGCACAGTTAGAAAGAAACACACAAGTGAGCAATTGGGCTGTTTTAGACCAGTGGCCTGGGCTAACAATGGGTAGCGAGACCCGTGGGACACACTCACACACGCACACACACACACACACACACACCCTCTCACTTTCCCTCTCCCCCTGTGGGCAGGGGACACACAGTACATTCTGGGCCCTTGTTCAAAGCTTAGCAGGATTAGCTGCATGATCTCGGCAATTCTTTTTTTTTTTTAAATATATATTTTCATATTTTTTGTGGGTTTTGGCTCACTGAGGCCGTAGAGCAGCAGCTTTTAGAGAAAAGGACTTCAGTTTGAACAGATTTCATCTGTTTAGCAAACAAGTCATGACGGTATGCTATTTACACCACATGGCAAAAAAAATATATGGACATACTTTTGTGTACTTTTGGTCTGGGGCTGTATTCGGTTAGGCCCTTAGTTCCAATTAAGGGTGCGTCCAGCTTTGTGGCAATGGTTTGGCTCAGGGTAGTTCCTGTTTCAACATAACATGCCCCCCCCCCCCTCTCCATGCACCAAGAAATGGTTCTCTGAGTTTAGTGTGCGGGAGCTTGACTGGCCTGCACATAGCTATAGAACATCCTCGAGAGTAATTGGATCACCCCACCCACCCTCACTGTTGCCCTTGTGTCTGAGTGGGAGCAAAGAGTTGCAGCCAGTTTCCCAAAAATCTTGTGGCAAGCATTTTCCAGACAGTGGGATTGTCTGTTGTATTAACGCCCATACTTTTGGGATGAGATGCGAGTACGTGATACGAAGTGTCCATTCTTCTGGGCACTCGTGTAATCGAATCAAACCAAATTGAATCCAACATAATCGCATCCATTATCTATAATAAAGATCCAATAGACTTCCGTTAGAATCGTCTGACTCTCGACTCATCGGAGGGTATCTTCTGAACAGACACAAACCACAGGAACATGTTGCTCGTGTAATAAACTCGTGTAATGGCACTGAGCTCATTCTAGCTCGTTTTAAATAGTCTCCTTGGAGAAGGTTTGACTTTGCCTTTTAAAACCAGCGCTGGTGATTTGTGGGTCTCCTGTGGATTCTCAGGGCTTGTTTTCAGTGAAGCAAGCAGTAGCAAGATGTCTCTGACTCGTTTTATTTCCCATTTTGTCCACTTCGTCTCCCCCCCCTCTCCCCCTTTGCTGTATTCTCCTGTAGTCTCTTTCTCTCTTTTACATCTTGAAGCTATCAGTATCTTGGCAGCAAGACAGCAGAGAGGCAACGCAGCACGTGGAGAGAACATACCCACAATTCCACAGCTGTGTCCAACACACACACACATCACTGACACAAGCACGTGTCTATAATTCCATTGTGTTAACTAGGTGGCAGAAAGCCTAACTCAGTGTTTCCAAGGCAACAAGTTAGTAAATTTAGCGACACTGTGGTACATTATGTGTGTGTGTGTGCATGGAGATATTTTATGAAAACAATATTGAAAGCATATGCGACTGCAACAAGACACCGAACACACTTGAAATTGTCTTTGTAACACTTTTGTTCTCCTTCCTCTTTTTTTTTTTTTGCTCTGACAGCTCTGTGGCTTCTCACCGGCCATTGTTCACGTGAGTGTAAAACGCATACATGACATAATCTTCTGCAGTTTTTTGCACTGCACCTCCCAGGGAGAGTCCAGGGATCACTTCAAACTCAATTTCTGCCTGCAAGATTGATGTGTTCATACTTTTAACACAACACAGATTTGTTGATGCTGATGCTCTGCCACCGGTGTCGTGGTTGGAGGAGAGGATTCTAACCCGTTCTACATATGCTACTTGAAACCTATGTAAATGAGTAAAAAAAAAAAAAGAGACTGATGCCAGAAAGACTTACAAAGAGGGTGAAACGGGAAGAAATTTGCGCGAAAAATGAAATGAAAGGAGTGAAGAAAATGGGGGAAAAGAGAGAAATAAAAACTGAAGCGGTATGACAGATGAAGTGCACATAGATATGTGCGTATTATTTGTGTTTATGGCTCTTCTGGTGGTGTTAGAGGGTGTTACAGGAAGCTCTGACACAAAGCAATGCTAAAGGCTAATATGCTGAATTCCTTAAAAAAAAAAAAAAGCGAACACTTAATACAATGTGTATAGTGTATACTACAGGGATTATGCTGGTATACACACACACACACACACACTTACTGAGAGGATTAAACTAAAGATGCACGTGATGTCGGTGAATTGCATGAACAGTCCCCTTCAGAATGTCTTCCCCTGGAGGCACTACAGCGTATATAGGAACCAGAGCTGGAAGGAGAAACATTTTGGGGTTGCACTTCATCCCCCCCTCCAGAAATTCACCTAAAAACTACAGGGTACTAGCAAGCCATGTGCTTGTACTCAAAGCAAAGACCGCTTACCACTGTTCTAATAGTTGCTCTTCATCGCACTGACTGGGAAAAAAAAATAGAGAAAGGAAGGCAAAGAGGGGGAGAGAATGATGAAAGTGAGAGGGAAAAGCGTCACTAATGTTTCCTGCTAAAATATTCAGACTACTGCCGCATGATGCGTCACCCTGTCCCACACATACACTCACACACACACACACACACACACACACACACACACACGCACATGTACACACGGAGCGAGAGCCGTTTCCTAGCCCCTCTATACCCAGAGTCCCCCTCGGAGGAGCACGCAGGAGCCGGCGGCCATATTTGACCCTGCTAAACTTCCTGTTCACACGCTTTTCTGACTCATGATAGGTTAATAATTCAGGAAAGGCAATAGGAAGGGAACTTCAGTGAGTACATCAGCGAGAGCACAAATCAACGCCGCTTGCTTTGTAGAAACACTTGAGGAGTGTGAAAATGTATTCAGTTCATTGTGAAACTGTTACTGTAGGTAACTAGTGGGAAACACTGGATTAGTCAAGGTATATGAGAACCGTGACAGTTTTCCTTTTGTGTCAAGCAGCAAAAAAAGAGTTATTTTGCCGTGATCGCACGTCCTGCGACCAATGACCATTGCACACATTGCAAAGGTGATGCTGAAACAATATATTGTGCAGCGCTACTTTAAACTGCGTAGGTCGTCCGGCCATTTTCCTTTCAGGGAATGAGGGGGGGGAAAAGAGTGATACATTTCAGGAAAGGGATAATAAACAGTAAGATATGGAAAGATGCTTTAAATCTCTCTGTGGAAATGATTAAGAGATTATGATGAAAGACGAACAAACAGCAAAGACAGGAAAAGAATTAGAAGCCCTTGTAGTCCTTTTCTTTCTTCCCTCCATCCTTTCCAAACCTTAGACTCGGCATATAAAACATTTAAAGCCTTTGGTCAGCTCAGGAACACGGGGAAGGTGGAGAGGAGGGAGGCAAACGGAAGGAAGAACAGAATCCGTCTGTCACCACTTGATAGATAAAAAGCCTGGACAGAAGACACGTGTAACTAGTTGAGTGCAACACTCGGATGTGGTCAGTGCGTTCAGTCAAGGAAGCAATCCCCATGGCTGTATATGCCAATGCATTGCCTCACTTTAAAAAAAAATAAAGAAAATCATATACTTTCATATCACAGTATACATTGGAGAACAAAAAATAATGCAATGTCAGTTCCCCCCCCCCCCCCCCCCCCCCCCCCCCCCAATAACGTGCAGCTCTACATTGGGCGACATCGCAGATGCAGCATCCATTTCCATCCATGACTTTTTAAGCTCCGCTGCATTCAGTTTCATATCAATAAGGAACCACGCTTGGGTGCTCACATGCAGAAGATACAGTAGCTCATAGTGCGAGTGCAATATGGTGCAATATAGTGTGGAGCTCGCTTTTCGAAAGGTAAAGACGTCTCAGCCATGACAGAGTTTGTCCGCTAGCTGAAACCATGACGGCTACAAAATACAGAAATACTATCTTTAGCTCCCTCACTCCACCTGTGTCTCTTTTTTGGTTTCATACTGTCACAATAAAAAGAACGGCGACTTTTGTTTGACACATGTACACACAAACACACACTGCTGTCCGGTCTCAGGCGTAAGCCCACTAAACACGGAGTTTCCAGGATTCTGATTGTACGCTGAGGTCGTCCACCCACCAATCCCACGGTGGCAGTAAATTGCAGTGGTGCAGTATTGATTTTAAACGGGTAAGCGTCATACACACACACTCTTACACACACACACTTGACAGAGGGGCAGGAAGGTAGATATTACAGACAAGTACAGACACACACAGTCAAGATGCAATTGTGTATGACATAATAAATATGTTCTCGGAGTTAAACTATGAATTATCAAATTACTCAAAAAAGAAACTAGGGATTTATGACCCAATGTTGCAGTGACAAAATTCATTCTCATATTCATCATGTTTATCTGATGTAAAGAGCTTACTTAATATCCTTCTCTACACTTGGGCTTCCTGCTTGGCTCATTGGCTTCATCTCTCTGTCTCACTTCCTTCCTCCTAACACAATGCAACACACACACACACACACACACAGACCACTTTTCAAAGGATTTGGAGACATTTTAATACCATAAAGAGAGCAAAACTGCACATCATATTCTGCTCTAAACATACATAAACAAGCACATACACACAGTCCACTGCAGCTGTGACGGTGTCCCTCCTGAGACAGAGTGTGTCCAATCCTCTCCTTCTATCTAGGTCAGCCTCATGCAAAAGTCTGCACACCTCTCTCTCCCTCTCCTCCTTTCCCCCTCGTCCTCCTCTGTCCCATCTGTCTCCATTCTTGCCTCCTCTCATTCTCTTCACTCCTTTCTTTCCTGTCACTCTTCACTCTGTTAGTGTGTGTGTGTGTGCGCCTGTGTGTGTGTGTGTGTGAGTGACTGAGAAACCCAAACCAATAGTTTGAAGAGAGTTCCATTTGTCCCGTTGCCAGGGGATAAGGTAACATTTCTTAGAAAGGAAAAATAAATGAACGTAAAAATGTGGCAGTAAAATGTCTTGATATTCATATTCTGCATAGCTGCAAATCACATTAAAAGCCTGAAGCCAACAGTTCCAGTTTCTGGAAACATTTTAATAAAGAGAGGACGGGTAGAGCTACATTTACGTAACAAGACGGTGAAGTAAAGTCTCGTCTGCTGGAACAACTGCCTCAGAAGACACGAATACAGTGAAATACATGGGATATCTTCAAAGAGCAGACTGCTGGGTCAGCTTAATATGAATGTGTTCGTCTGTGCTTGCAGGTTCTGATGATCAACATGTTTCTGTATTCTCTGTGGATATGTTTGCAAAGCTTCAAGGCTTTCTCTTGCTTGTGCAGTTATTGACGTGTCGGGCTGCTTGTCCATCTGTCCCAGGTTGATCTGGTATTTTCACAGTGATGGCGGTGTGTTGGTGGGACGTCTGTGTGCTGGATGGAAGCATAGACTATATTTATTACATTCACAAGCCAACTTCTGACTTAAAAAGTCACAGAATGGCTTTGTACACAGACTCACGATACAGTACGTAACAGCCGCAGGATACAGTACTCCTGTGTACTTTAATTACAGGGAGTATATATACAGGGATATAGAGGAGGGCACTTCAAAGCCCCAAGTGCACTTTGTGAATGTGTATGTCAGTGTGTTTGTGTTTTGCTGGGTAAAGTTTGGACAAATGGACTCATTAACAAAAAGCCAACTGTTGAAATCCCCAGATGTAGTTGACAATGAATGAGAAAGGCTCTCCAGTTGGTCTGTAACTACCTTTTAGAAGCCCTGGAGCAAGGGTACTCTGCCGCCAACTGTTATGACCACAGGGATGGAAGTGAAGCAGGGATGTGTTTTGCCTTGTAAACCTTTCTTGAATGAACCTCACCTTAAGACAGAATATAAAAACAATTATTTTTTACTTGACAGGGCTCCGTCTTGCAAGGTAAAGTGGGTAATTTTTCAATTAAGGAGAAGATTTCCACCAGAGGGCCGTCGCGTTTCTATCAGACACACTCAACAGCCATCGTGATGAAATCACTAGAGATCGAGCAGAGAGGGCTGTTTGGCCAGCAGCCCAGACAGATGGACTCTAACACCAGGCGAGGGCAACAACATGGCCCACAGGACCGAACAGGCCACACACACACACACACACACACACACACACGTAACACACACACTACAGAGAGATGGCCAATCATACCAGCCTCTCTGCCAAGGTCAGTGACCCACTGAGAAAGAAAGACATGGGCTCTGTGTGTGTGTCTCTCTCTGTGTGTGTGTGTGTGTGTGTGTGTGTGTGTGTGTGTGTGTGTGTGTGTGTGTGTGTGTGTGATTGCACCTCACTGACATGTATTGTTAACCTCTAAATGGATTTCAGAAATCTATGCTCTATGGACTATTGGCTCACCTGAGGTTTTTAATGCTCCACTCAAATGCACTCATCACATGGAAGTGTTAAAAGGCTGTTTTTCATAATTGCGACACCCTTTTTGAATCTATTGTTCTCTGCGGTTTTTCACAAACTGTGGCATTCTGTCGCCTACTCGGGAGCGATTAACAAGCCCCTCGTCTGGCTAAGAAGCAGGTAAATGAGAGCCAGCCACTGAGACGCGTTGAGAGTTTGACTCATTACGGTTGAAGGAGAGGGCCCTCTGTGTCTGTAGCTAGCATGTCATTAAGACTTGTTGAGGTAATTCCGCTCCCATTAACCTCTCTGTGATATGAGGAGCAGTTAAAGAGAGAGCAGAGGAAGACGAGGCCACTCGGAGTCGCAAATCTCTCACCTGATCCCGATCAAACAATTCAGCTCGCTGCTGTCAGTGTTCCAACTGCTACAATGACTCCGGCTACTGTAAGGCTTTAAAGAGATCATTAATTCGCACACAAGCCTCCCAAAAGCGTGAGTAAAGACGTATGACTCTGTGTGAGTGCTGCCATCAAAATACTCAAAATACACGATCTGTGAGAACACAGCAGTACACGGATGTGTTGACAGCATTAATGGTAATTTTGGCGAACCTGTAACAAGCGAATATCCCCGAAAAACCAGCAGCACCCAGTGTTTACAACATGGATAGAAGTTTGGACGGATTAGGCTAATAGCGGCGCACGGCTAATTCACCGGCGTTAGCGTCCTTTTAACGACTCTGGTAAAGGCAAAGCTAACTTTAATAATTACAACGATATTTAGTTGGAAAGGTACGAAGTTAAACTTTAGTTTAACACCATTAAATCAACTGAAAACATTACACGATCATTTTTATCAATATTTTATATATTAATATCACATGTCACAAAGCTGGCGCCAACCCAGCTGGATGTAGCAGTGATCTTTGCCAGGAAAAAAAAACAGCATCCTTACGGACTCCCTCTCCAGACTTTGTAGATGAGATCAGTCCTGCAGCCTGATGCCCATCCACTTCTGGAATGTCCCTGTGACACCAAGTGCTGCTCTTTAATACTCCGGGGAACACTAGTCCAGTTATTGGACTCACATGCTTTACCGGTTGAAACCTTCGATAAGCCCCGCCCCCCCGCTTCTTCTCTGTCAGAGTTACCATGGGGCCCACACTGTCACTAACTGCACTCACTGGATAATTATTATCTAATTTTTGGAAAAACAAAAAAGCTATTTCAGACAGAAAGCTCTGTACAATACTTTTGCAGGATAGATCCAGGACGTCAAACCGACTTAGCAGTGAAAACAGGTTAAAAAAGATAAAGATAGACGGTAAAGCTTACAGATCACAGTGTAAACCACATCACCCCGGTGATCAAAGCAGAAGACAATGAAATGAACAACACACTGTTTGTGGAAAGCAGGGTAGGTCTTAATTCACTTTTGCAATCATTAAAAAGCATACGCAGCATGTCCTCAGTAGCTAGCGTACCACAGAAGTGCTAACGCTAGTTAATGAGCAGTTTTTAGAATTCCTCCTCTTCTTGTCTGTGCTCCTTCCTCCATCCCTCTTTGCCTTTTTGACTCAACACTGGAGACTCTCCCCCTCTCCCCCTGAGCCTTTGTGTCGTTGGTTCACCTTCGTTCCCAAACATGGTTAAACAGAAGAGAGCTGCACCGCCACGGCTTGAGAGGGCGTGGAGCTGCTGAGTGCTTGATAAACATCTCCCTCGCTTACACATTGTAACCAAACCCATCTTCTTCACAGCCCATCTGTCTCCCTTGTGACTACGACCGAAAACTTGAGTGTGTGAAAGTCACAGAGCGAGAGAGAGAGAGCGAGAGAGAGAGATCATTTGTCATGGTTCTTTTATACAATGACGAACAAATTCTAATATTTGCAGCACACCTCTCAGGCATCGTTTGAAAGATAAACCCAGCTCCTGTGGAAAAGAAGAGACAGACCTTGGACACAATCTGAAAGCGTGAGGAAGGCAGACAAACACCATATAAGCAGAATTCACACAAAACTACTAGCATTGCATGAGCTGTAATACATGATTATTGTATGATTTTACTTTCCTAAGTATGTTTTGAATTATATATATGAAATATATATATATAAGCCTCCAGTCTATTGGGAAGGCTCTCTACGTGATTTTGGGACCTGGTTGCAGGGTTGTTTACAAGAGCACAACTTTGTTTTCAAGAGCAAAAATGTTCATTAATCCAGCCTCTTCATGTTGTAAGATTAATGCATTTCACTTTATATGGACACACTTTCCTTGCCTCCCCAGAGGATTCAAGGTCCACCCACAAACACTGGCCTTGATATATTAATCAATTACTAAAAAGCTAAAATGTTATGCTCTCAAATTTGTGGAATATGGTTTTGAACATAAATCATTTTGAGCTATTGTATCAACATTTGAGATTCCAGTATCATGACAACACTTGAATCTTTTACTCAAAATAAATAACTAAATAGAGGGCTTCCTCTTCACTTGATTGACCAATTTGTCTCGATCGGCCTTCTGTTGAATATATTCACTATAAACCCGGTGAATGACCTCATCCGTTTAAGAAGCAGCTGCATCGTGTTGCTTTCTGTGCGTAAAACCCTCCTCTGCATGTGTATGCATGCATGGGTGTGAGCATGTGTTTGCTGCATGCTTTTTGTGTGTACCAGTTGTCACACACACACACACACACACACACACACACACACACACACACACACACCCCCGTCTCTGCAAATGTGAGGCTACTAAGCTCCATCACCAAGGAAACCAGCTTGTTGCCAGGTAGCAACAGAGAGAGAGAGAGAGAGAGAGAGAGAGAGAGAGAGAGGAAACAAGACAAAATTAGATAAAAGTGTGAGACAGCATGTGTGAAAACATGTAGCAGATTTCTTTTAAAGATGCCACCATAATTAGAATATGTCTGTTATTCTTCTCTTCCAGTCCACATTTTGGGAAAAAAGTTTCTGTATTGACAGTCGCGCTAACAGTAAGCTAGGTAGCTATCATGAGGCGGCTAGAAGGCAGGTTTTAGTGAAGAAAGCTGAAGTGGTGAATCATCTGAAATGAGAAAACTAAATCGATATTTGCCTCCATCAAAGCTTCGACCTTCCAAAGTTTCGACCAGAGGGTGTGGAGTGTCAGGACGACGTCGGCTGTGCCTTTTAAATCCAACTCCGTTTAAGTGTTGAGAGTTCATATTTAAATGTGACTTTGAGGTCACCGAAGATTAGGATTAGATTACAGTTTAACACTCATTCAACAATGTATGAGAGGCCAGGTTACATCACAGCTCCTGGACCAATTGGAGAGTCGCACTGTCAATCTGTCGGCTTTCATCAACTTGCCTTTTTGTTTGAACCCTGCTCTGTGCACATGTTTACTTGAGTGTGATGGTGTGTGTTTAAATCAGGCAGCGAATGACACAAAGGGAATGAAAGAGATGGTTAAGATGGCACAAATCTGCCACTACATGTTTGGAGTGGACAACATCACAGTGTTGACAACCACCAAACATTCTAGAAAGGTTTAAATATTAGGAATGAAGTGGGGATTTGAATCCATAGCTGCAGCCTTCAACATGACGTAACCCTGCTCACACCTCCAGACCAATCCCATGGTGGCAATAATGGCCTAAGCACTCCTAAGCACGGCGTATCTTCAAAATCCCTGCCATAGTCCCATCTAACATGGCACAGTCAAATTGTCAAACATGGCGGATCAGCCGCTAAGCTTCCGAATCATGACACAGCGGATTCAGTTTTTTTTTTTAAATATGACACAGCGTATTTACACTGCAGCAGAGCACAGAGAGATGAAGGGAGGGGGGGCTCACCAGAGAACTGAAGATGGCATTTTAATTAGATCAGGGAGCGTACACGGAGAGAGAGAGAGAGAGGCTGGAAGAGAAGGAGAAGTAAAGAGATAAGAGGCAAAGGGAGGAGGAGACAGGAGAAGGAGACGAGGGAAGAGAAGGGGGGGGCTGCTTTCATGTGCATCTTACCCCTCGGCCATATAATTAGTAGGAAAATCATCTCCTTTCAAAGCTTCACCAGTGATAATCAGCTGTATGTATTAAAACCATACAGGTTGGCTGCATGACATGATTGCCGCTATACATGCCAAATACATGAATATTTGCTTCAGATGAAATCAGACAAAACTAAGGTTACAGACATTTTAGTTTCTCCCCAAGGTGGGAATGAATTAACGTGATTGATCTCTACGGGTGAGCAAACACATGTAACACATTTTAATAAGTGAAAATTAGTTTTGCAATAGAAAATGTTGGATAAGTCATTAGAGCAGAGATCATCAGAAACATTCATGTTTGTTGTTGTTATTGGCTTAAAAACAATGTTTGTCTCTGTTAGTGGCACAATCCTCCATCTTTAATCAGTTAAAAATGATCAAAGTCAAGGTCAAGTATGTTCCAATGCAGAAAGTACAGCCCAGAAAGGGTATTTTTAAACCCAGAGATTTCCGCGGGGGAAAAAAAAAATGTATAATAAATTCTAATCTTCTGTCAAAATGATGTCCTAACTGTGTATCGATAAGACATCGGCCATGACTGGTGACTGACGTGTCAGTGAGTGAAGAAGACATAAAGCTCACAATTAGTCATAACTGGAAGCCGTGCAGGAACAACCTTGAAAACATTCGGAACAACTAACTTAATCAGATGATTCAAATGTATTTTTTGGCAAGACACTTGAATGAATAGTTGCTTACACAACAATATAAAAATTTATTTTTAGAGACGGATTTATGACCTGTTTAACTTCCTAACACTAGCTCTGAACCCCAAAACCCACCGGTGGAAGGGAAAAGCGTGTTTTCTTTAAAAAAAATCGCCAAAACTACAACATTTATCACGGCCAGAAGCTGTGAAAACTGTCATAATCGTGAGATTTTCCTCTTTACGACGGTCCTTGAACATATCATATGTAATGTAAAATTGGGATGTTTCATCTGAACATTTTACTCTACATGTCTCACTTAAAATGTTGCCCCAAATGAACCGTTTACTCCAAACAGATTGAGGTTGTACAAATGTACAAACATTGGTAAAAATGTTTCGATACATAGATTTCATTGTTTTAATTTGTGTCAAATAATTAAAACTTAAATTAAATAATTAATGCCAAACATTTGAATTGTGTGTTGTAAGCAAATAACCACTATAAACGCATTCAGAATGTTTGCCTTCGGGACGGTTGAAAATATTTGTGTGGACGCTGGTGAAAAGAGTTCGCCTCGAGCCATGCTGTCAGTTATAGCTCTTACAGAGAAAATGGGAGTCGATAGGTCAGACCAAGAAAATTGCGTGGTCGCCTCTCTGCTCGCATCACAATGTGAAGTCCTAACACTCTTCTTCACATCCATCCATCTTTATCTCCCTCTCCCGCCCTTATGAACCCCACCCCCCTTTGAGATTGTGAGAGACTGTATAAGAGTGAAGAGACAGAGTGAGAGCGACTGAGGAAAGGAGATAAAGAACTTGTAGAAACACCTGACTGCAGTCAAAGACAGAGAGAGTTAAGAGAGAGGAAGAGCAAACAAACATTGGGAGTGTGAGAAGAAAGAAAGAAAGAAAGAGAGTCACAGTGACAGGAAGTTGAAAGCAAAGATAAAAACAGAAATGTCCATATACGGTCGCTGGTGTTGCTCGAGTTGCCTGGCAACCCGAAAGTTTGGCTTGAATCTCGCCGTCAAGTCATTATTGCTGTGAAACTATCCGTATCCTTTTATAACTACGGTGAAGTCAGAAAGAAGCGGCTCCGTGCCAAAGACAAACGCTTGTTCAGAGACGAGAGGCAGCAGCTCGTTAAAACAGACCACAGAGAGGACATCGGTGGAGGAGACGCCGTCTGCTCTGTGTGTTTATGGTCCGTCTGAGCTCCTGCATGTAGGCTCAATGTACTGCGTGTGGCACCGCTGTACGCACCGCGTGATAGAACCTCCATGCATCTGCAGCCTTGTGATAATGGACATAAACAGCAGACATAATTGATTTTATTGAGCAAACGTATGAATGCCCGTGTTAACGCCATGCTTTGAAGTTTAAAGGCGGTGTGAGCACTTTAAAGCCTTTTAGATTGGGTCAAATATATAATTCACAACAGCCAATGAGAGAGAGAGAGAGAGAGAGAGAGAGAGAGCATTTGCTGTGTGTGTGTGTGTGTGTGTCAGCAGTAACAACAGAGATTAACTACTAGGTGTGATAAACTTCCGCTCCTCTTCTACCCTTCAGTATTCCCACTCTCTGCTCCCCTTTTTCATTGGACGTCTCCTCCATATCCTCCTCTTTACCCACCAACTTTCAATATTCAGCTACACACTGTGTTTCCCTCTCTCTCTCTCCCCCTCTCTCTCTCTCTCTCTCTCTCTGTGTCTGCGTCCCCCCCCGTCCCCCCGACACACACGCATCAAAGTCCTTGTTAAGCCGCCTTGGTGAGACTGACAGTAAAGTCTAATAGCTAACATGTGGAGACACATGCTGCCTAACCTACTGAACCATGTGCTGTGAATGTGTGCGTTTGAAGATACAGCATGTACAGTGTGTTTGTGTGTGCAGCACACGTACATTACAGCTCTTTTAGAAACTCAGACTCACTGAAAGCGTCTATAAAGCTGGTTATGACGTTGTGTCGCTGAAGCAAAACGTTCAGGTCTGGTTGTAGCGAGCACAACCAGAGCGAACGTGCACGCCGCTCCTCCAACTTTGGCATCGGCTTCATTTACAGGAATTGATTTTGTGCATTTGCCAATCAAATGGCATTTACTAGATAAAAAGTTCAAGTTGACATAATATCATATTACTCCTGAAACAATTAGTTGATCATCATTTACTCAATAAACAGAACATTATGTGGCGACAATATTGTTTTTGTAATTCTTTTTCATCATCTTTAACAGACATAAGTAGGGTCTGAAAGTATGAACTTCTCTGAAAGTGGAATGTGTAACCATGAATGGTTTAACGGTGAAACAGGACATATAGGTCAGTGCTCAGGTCGGTGTGAAACAGAACCGCACTACAGACGTCTGACAACTTCTACCTCCCACGTAAACCTCAGTCTCACAGTCTCACAGTCACCCTCTCTCTTTATAGAGGCCTTGGTTTGAAACAAGACCGTCATTACAGCCTCACACAGCTCGCTCTTCAGAAATGCGCATGTGCAATTAACACTTTGGAACCTTTACTACAGGAAAAGTGAGGGGTAAGACGTGTTTTCAAGCATGGCTCGTTGCTTACATGCTGTATTTTCTTTTTCTTTGATTTCTTTTATTGAGCAAACGTATGCACGCCTGTGTTAACCTCCGGCTTTTGAAGTTAAAGGCCGTGTGGGCACTTTAAAGCCTTTTAGATGAAGTGAAATATATTATTTACAGCAGCCAATGAGAGGGAGCGTTTGAACCCACTGTTGTACAGACTCAATGCCAGCGAGGACAGATGGCTCTGGCAGAGAGGTACTGAGCAGCCACCTCTCCATCCATGCCCCTGTGTTTATGTGTCTGCTCCGGAGAGTGTGCGCTGTGTGTGTTTGTGTGTGTAACAGCTAAAGTGCTATTCAACAGGTGTGTGCTGCAGTCAGCAGTAACAACAGAGATTAACTACAAGCTACACAAATCACACACACACACACACACTCGTAAATACAAAAGAATGTGTCCCTAAGCCTTTCCTGCCGTGTTAGTTATCTCGACTCAATGACTGATTGTGAACTCTTTCACCTGTACGTCTGGACTTCAGCTTCAAAGAAACTGAACTACGCTACCCATAAACCACTGCTACTTGTACGATCGGGCATATTAATGGCATTTAGATATTTGTTTGTTCAAGACAATAGAATTTGCTCTATTTAGAATTGAGAACATGTCACTTCCTCTTGTAACATATTTCTTTTCTTTTTAATTATATTCCTCTTTTCTTATGCTACCTTTTTCTTTACACAATAAAATCACTTAGTGATGATTTATTGGTATATTGGTATATATGTGCAAACACCAAATCACGCTGTCGCTGTTACAGCAGTACACACTTTCCTCCAACTCTTCATCTTTTCTTTGTCCAGCTCTATCCCTCCATTTCTCTTCATCCCTCTCTCTCTCCCTATCTCCCTCATGTACTGTGTCTCTTTCTTTTTCTCTCTCTTCTCATCCTCTCCCGTTTCCCTTCTAATAACACTTTACGGTATTCATATTTGAACTCTTTCCCTCCGTCACTGTTACCTCTGTGCCCCGTCTCTCTCTCTCTCTCATCCCCTCCGTCTAATACTCTGTCGCTCTCTCTCTATCCATTATTCATGGCGCAGTCACAGTTTGGCATTAAAGGACCTCGCAATATCGCTACGGCAACGACGCGGCAGAAGCAGCCGCAATGGATCATGGGAAACTGGGTCACCTCGCGGGAGCGGGAGGGTGCGGTCGCTGTCACACACACACACACACACACACACACACACACACACACACACACACACACACACACACACACACACACACACACACACACACACACACACACCTGACAGTTGTCCTACAGAACAGGAGGACAGGAAAGAGAGAAAGACAGAGGAGAGAATGAATAGTAGGGAATGAGATATAGGTTTGGTCAATAATCCAGATACTAATATTATAACGGACCACTGTCGATCCGTGATCCGTACGTATCCCCCCCCTCACGGTACGGCACGTATGTGAACCGCGGATTAATTATAGTTTTACTCCCTTAAATGCACCAGAAAGGAAGTTTTCACAACTTCTTAAACCACGCACTCTCTGGAAAACTGGTTAACATCCTCGTAAAGTACTTCCGATTTGTAGTTCAGGGGATGAAAACATTCTGAAGCACTCGTCTGCTCCTTGACGTCTCTCTGCTTCCTGTCCATATAATAACACATTCATTTTCATGCCTATTGATTCCATGATAAACACATTTCCGTGCACGGATACGAGTGGAAACAGCACTTTACAGTGTGAGCGAGGCCACTCTATTGATCACGACCAATCTGCCTCCCACCAGCCTCTCAACAATGAACGATAAAGATCCAAAAGGAACCGCAAACTGATATTCCTCTTTTGATGTGAATTCACCGCTACACTCTAGATGACTCATCGCAAGAATAAAAACAAACACTGGCGCCGCCGACTGCATGTCAGGTGGGCCTAAATGATGAATGTACAAAATATGAGGAATTTCTTTCCAATATTGAGCCGCTGCCCTTTTTTTTGCACAATCCACATCTTAATTAGCTCAAAGCTCAAAATCCTTTAAGTGCATCTCCTTTGTGGTTGGGATAGATTTAACGATGATGATCAATATGGGATACGACTCTCACCTTGATTTACCTCATTACTGCATTTAATTAAAAAGCATGTGACCATATGTTATACTTTCATGGCATCACTCTCTTTCACACACACGCACACACACACACACACACACACACACACACACACACACACACACACACACAGAAACAGTCTGTCACATGTTCGCCAAGGAAGAAAACGGAAACATCTGTTTCTATGGGAACCCTGCCCTTTGATGATTCAGGCAAAACACACAAACCACATTAATAAGCATGCAGGTACACACAAACATAAGCACTCGCACACTACATTGTTGCATCATAGTGACACGCCTTATTAGCAGCCGGAGTTTCAATGGAGGATGTGTGTATGCTGATGTGAACCACCACCTTGTTTGTGTGTGTGTATAAGAGGGAGACAGAGAGAGGGTAGAGAGTGTGTGTGTGTGTGTGTGTATGTGTGTGTGTGTGTGTGTGTGTGGCTGTAGGATCCCACACCAGATGGCTAAATGTCAGTGAATACCACACCAACATGACAGCTAGTTCTCACTGACGGAACCAGTACACGCCGCAACACACAGCATCACCTATTAATTCAGTGAGCTGAAGCTTACGCACTGGACGGGATTTCACATGTTCTCCTCCCGTCTTTGATCTCGGGGCATGCAGAGTCATTTACCAGCAGGACCATTAGGTCCACCGTCACAACGACGACTATGTAACACTGTACATCACTAGAATCCATTATGGACAAGTCTGCTTTTTCCTGCTGCTTCTAAATGTCGATTTTTTTTGCCCCTGTTTTTAGTTTGTAGTGCCAAAGAAATCGACTGACAGGTTTTGCATTAAGCTCAGTCGAGATTGATGGGGAGGCCTTTTAGCTGAAAGTAGCTGGTGTGCAGTTTGCTTTACTCTCCTGGTGATGTAACAGCCGGCTTTAATGGCTGGTCAAATATTAGCCTGGAATGATGAAGACACATACACACACACACACACATGCACACGCAAAGTACACATTACACCTGTTTACCACCCTAATTTGCCCAGAGATCTACTGTGCACTTCCATTACCTTTGTTGCCATGGCTGTAATGTTTGCTGTATACGCAATTCGCTGTGTGTGTGTGTGTGTGTGTGCCAAATACTGGGATGCCAGTGAGAGGATGATCCTACACGTTAAGCTCAGATGTTACTCGACTGAACATTCACCATGTTGTGACCATGACACTGTAGGCATACTAGAAATGACATTCTTAAGTATGTTTGTATGTTCGTATGAGGCAGCAACTCATTTTGTGCTGAAAGATTAGTGCAAAAGGAGCTACAGCGACCACTTTGTCCACACAGCAATCCAACGATCTCAGCTTCAGTGTTAAATAAAGAGCAAAGTCATGCCGAGAGGCTTTCTCCTCGGTGATGGTACTCTTGTCACCGTCCTTGACCAAGTGCACAGTGTCTGCCCACTGCTCCTGAATAGTTGAGATGGCTCAAATGCAAACATTCTGACTCCACACATCACAGTGTTATTTCTATGATGTCATCTGTATACTGCCATATGCACAGTTAACACTAAATGTATAATACTACAAGTGTTAAACTGGGCTTTTTTTCACTGCACTCCCTCCCGAGGTTTGGTTTTGTTTCGTACGAAACAGCTTCCTGTTCGGGAATAAATCATGCCGCGAACAGCCACTAAGCTCAACTGTGACGAGAATCTTTCTATCTGAAATGGGGACATTAAGACCGACATCGCTCCTTGTGGTAAGGTTGCACTGAGAACTCTGAGTTTCCGTGATGGACAGAGACATTATCTCTCTCTCTCTCTCTCTCTCTCTCTCTGTTCACTCCGTGGGAGCTGTAATGTGGGTCGATGTGAGGCAGAGGACACTTTTAGCTCAGTAAAAATATCCCGCTCTACCTCTTCCTCTTCCTTCTCTTCCTCGCTGCCTCACGTCTAACTCGTCTTTACCACTGGCACATCTGGAGCTTCATACGAACGATCAAAGAATCCACATCAGCATTGCTAGCCTCTTTCAGACAGTTATGTAACGTTCACAGTTATTTCCTCGGCGTCGGCATTAAGGAAACTTTGTTTTGTTTCATAAGGCTCATTTGACCTGATTTAACATGACTTGTTTGCCAAAGAACTCTAGTGCTGATTACCAATGCGGCATCACACAAATCCCCATGCAGATGTGAGTCCCGTCTTCCCAAACATAAATACTAGGGCTGTGTATTGTTAAACACCTCACAATACGATACTCTTTTTATTGATAATAGTCGGACATATTGATACACTATCGTTTAAAAAATGATCGCGACAGTAAGCTATTTTGATATTTTTGCACAGCCCTAATAAATACCATAGCCTCAAAATCACAGTGAAAGAAGGAGAAGAAAGAGGGGGAGGCTGTGATGTTTGTGTGGAAATCTTCCTCTTTATCCTCAAAATGGGACAATTAAAAGAAAAGGAGGGGACGAGGAGAGAGAGAAGAGGGAATGGCATTGTAGTGAATGTGGTGCCACAGCTGCCATCATAAACAGTCTTTATCTTTTATTAGAGGTGGAGGAGAAGAGGAAGAGGAAGAGAGGGATTGACTGAGGAATAACAAACATGTTTTGCTTATTATGGACAGTTATACACTGATAGCACTAAAGCGGTTAACAGAAAGTCACGCTTTAGCCATATTGCATATGTTCACAGTAACAATTTAAGTTCTCTCAGAGAGGGAGACAAAAAATTGAGTGAGTGACAAAAGTGCCGGGGTCTCTCCAAGTAGTTTATGCTTATAATATTTCATAGAGTTTAACCTGGCATCAATCCCCTCAATAAATACGCTATTTCAGCTTTGTTGTGTAATGAGGCAATGGTGGCTTTATATTTCCCGTAACATACTAACCACAGTCCATCATCACGTCCCTGTGGCTTCATAGCCATTAGCTCATCAATTAGAGTATTGCCAATTGCGTTTCACCAGTCGATAAAAAGAGGAACATGGAGAACACAATAGAACAACAACAACCTACCCAATGAAACATGAGATAAGAAAGAAACAGAGAAACGGCTCCACTAACAAGACATCTTTTCAGAGTATCCCATGTCTAAGGTTCATTTTCAGCTACACTGGAGCACTGCTGCCGTGAAGAATCAGTAAAATGGCTCCTAAATATGGGACAAATGAAGCTGAAACCAAACAGCACTCTGAAGGAGTAACTCTGGAGTTGGAAAGCACCCATGTCTCTGACAGAAATGGTAACTGAGGTATTCCTTGTTTCCTCTGGGAGCTGAAAAGGGAACAGCATTTATAATTTCCAAATAATGACTCCCCAGGCTCCAGCATGGTTGGAACTTGTTGTACTGCAGAACACTTGCGAGGGATTTGAGGTTTCTCATCTGTGCAGAAGGCCCTACTAATGTGTATCAGACCAGATAAGATGCAGTGTCTCTGTGTGTTTATATACTGTATACAACACACACACACACTGTCACTCTCACATCCTATGGGTAAATGCACTAATAAAATTCCACTGTACATATTCATACACCACCAGGCACACACACACACACGTCTACATCCTTATCTGGATGCAGCGCGAGCAGCTGCATTCCACTGTGACTATTCAGAGGTGCACACACACACACAGACACACACACAGACACACACCGTCACATCACACCATCACCACAAGAAAACACAGAGCAACATTGTTTAGATAAGTGAACGTACAGATAGACGCTGATCGTTCCTCTCCGTCTATAAATAGACACTCCTAGCAACCAGCAGAGTAGCACCCAAAGGAACAGCATGTTAACTTGATCCTCAACAGCAGAGATGACGGCGACAGGAAGGGAGAGGACATGTGGAGACTCGAGAACAAACAGCAGACAACGCTGGAGTAATGAATTGGTAATAGGAGGTAAACAAACAACAACCTTAAGCCACCTTAACAACAAAATGCAGTGGCTAAAACATATCCATCTCTGTTGAACGTGTGTGTGTTCCAGTGTTTTACAAGATTGAAACGATTAAATGTGGCCTTTCTGATCAACACAAAGTGATTCACGAAAGACAAAGGAACACTCCAAGCAACTCCACAAACAAGGTGATTGAAAAGTACCGATCGGGGGAAAGGACACGAGAAAATGTACAAGTCACATCCTCCCTTGGAGCACAATCAATTATTAAGGAATCAAAAGTGTATGGACATAACAAATGTCAGCCTTATTCTGTGGTCACCACAGAAAGAGGACGCTCACATTCACACAGCCACAAGAGGTCACTTGACAAAAATGACCAACTCGATTGTTAATATATAAAAAGAGTAAGACCTAAATATAAAGCACAGCGGGAAGTGTAAGTATGTGTGTGTGTGTGTGTTACCCTCTCAAAGTGGATTAATTGACTTAAGGTGCTTGGTTCACACGCCTACTGGAGATCCGGCAGCTAATGCATGTGTCACTAAATGTCCTGTCACCTACTGCTGATACGCACACAAATATACACACAACCGTGAACAACCACACACTCGGATATACACACGTTCATGACTGATACACAGACATGTCTGACACTATAAAAATGCATGTAGACCAGCTTAACCTGACCGTGCGCACACGCAATATCACACCATTATAACCTCGAACCTCAATCACTGTGAATCCTATTAAGTCTCATTATTGCTTATGGGATTTAGCGTCAAAAGTGTGCGTTCATGCGCACGCGCGCGTGTGTGTGTGTGTGTGTGTGTGTGTTCTTGCCTCTACACCAATCAGTGTCTAATCAGGTGTATTGATTAGTTAATTGCTTGGTTCTGACAGAATGATTCTGTATATCTGAAAGTATCCATATTGATCTGAAGGGAGAGTAAGACGGTGAAAGTGTTTCGGGAAGGAGAAGGGGGGAGGGGGAGGCTGGGGGGGGCTGGACCGATACAGAGTAGAAGAGAAATAGAACAGCCACAGGGAGTGAAGTTTTTTTTACTCAAGCTTCACATTCTATTAGAGTTTTACCTCCTTTGTGCAGCATATATTTCCTCCCTGACAGAAGAGACTCTCTCAAACTTTGGTTCCTACCCTCCTTTCCTCTGTAACCAAGGACAGATGAGGAGCATCACTACGGTTACCATATCCATGACAACCTCTCCCGCTGCTATTATTGGGCATGTCGTCAAGGAGACAGAGCGCCACATTATGGGATGCAGACAGAAATAGAAACCATGTACTGGAAGCGGTACAACAGATCGCTGGTATTACATAAGACAGACCTGTGCAGAGCTAGTGAGGGGGTGCCATATAGCTGCGAACGCTCAATCACACTTAGGGTCAGTGGGCAAATATAAAGAGCACTATCAGGGTACTGATGCAGCAGTTTTGGGCTTATACCCCATTTAAAAAAAAATCTAACTTTGTAGAAGCCTGTAGTTTATTTGCAAATGATAAAAAACTGGCAAAAAAAAAGGAAATACATAAAAACTGTGTGGGTAAGCAAACAAAACCACAAGGGGCTAAGCACAGTTTGTCACCCCGAATGACAAAAAGAAAACAAATGACAACAATACTTAATAAGGGGGGGGAGGGTGACACAAAAATGTGAAATAACACAAGAGGTTCAGGGTGAGCTGAACTACAAGAGCTTTGAAGCAGGGAATATTTAAACGCCTCCCGTGGCTCGGACTCACATTATGTTTAATGAGCGTTACCTCACGGTTTGTTGCAGTGGAATGCAGAGGTAACAACACTGTAAGAAATAACTCAGAACAGTTTAAAGACAATGCTCACACAAGTGGCTGGGTTCCCTATTGGTAAGACAATGAGGTCACATTCTTCCCAAATGTGCACGAGGAGTCAGTTGGTCTGTTAAAGGCAAATTAACCAATGGGATGTAAGATGGATTTGGGCAGTTTTGGGGTTTATGTCTTGCAAACATAATAAAAGAACTGAATAAGGTCAATAGTCAAAGTAAATACAACACAAAGTTAACTTACACAAGTTTAGGTGGCCAAACAGAAAAGAAATGTACAAATAAACACAAACACACACACACAGATACAGATACATGGTTCAACCATGTATTTAAGCCTCTAGTCCATCTGCACACTGCTTCCTGTCTGTCAGAAGGTTATAAAACTAATTGACCACAGCTGTGGTGGTGGTGAGTAGGTTGAGTGTTTGTGTGTGTGTGTGTGTGTGTGTGTGTGTGTGTGTGTGTGTGTGTGTGTGTGTGTGTGTGTGTGTGTGTGTGTGTGTGTGTGTGTGTGTGTGTGTGTGTGTGCGTGTGTGTTGCATCTTTTCATTACCTAGGGGGGGTCACCAGTAGGGTCCAAAATAACCCTGCAAGGATAGAATACCTGAAAATATGCATTACTGTGTGTGTGTGTGTGTGTGTGTGTGTGTGTGTGTGTGTGTGTGTGTGTGTGTGCTCAGCAATGCTTCCTGCTGTATGCAGTTTCAAAAACAGTGTCATTCAAATTCTCCTCATGGTGTTGACGGATATCAAGAGACAGACTTATCCAGTCTCGACTGTCCACTGAAGACATAAATAAATTACACACTGAACATTACTTTTGTTAAATGTAATGCTCTAACTTACTTATATTGCATGAACACAGTATTTACTAACTATGTTCACTGTATTTGTGTTACCTTCAACCTGGACCTTAAAGTAGCTGGAGAATTCCTTAAATTGCTGAATCAGTAAGTTCCCTGTGATCACTATCACTTGATCTGTAAAGCCTTACAGGGAAAGTAATGTTGGCCTCCTAAAGAATTCAGAAAGCGATAAAGAGAGGCAGAGAGAGTGGGTGGTGGACACAAATTAAGAAGATGAAAGCAGCTGTCATCTCTCAGTCGTATTTACTCTTCTACTGACTCATACCTGCTCTGACACTAAATCATTCAAGGAGAAATCAGAGGGTATGTACACAGTAAAGCAAATTAAAGCAAATGTTATTTTTCTACTCGTCTACATTAAGTCCAAAGTAAGTTCATGAAAAGTCAATATGAAGAAAAACAATGTCCCTCATAGTCCTTTGGCTTAATCATGTGACCGTTGGACTGTTTTATTATCCAGAACTGACAGTAAAACTCTGACATGTCGCCATGCCGTTTTGAATCCTTGGGTTTGGCATTTTGGCCGTCACCATCTTGGTTTTTGGCGGTCGCCATCTTGGTTTTTTTGCAACCAGAAGTGACATAAGAGGGTGGTAGTACAACGGAACGCAGTGATAAGGCGACCACAAAGTAATTCACTTTCATGGACTGAAAACACACGGTGAAAGGGTTAATTTGCAAAACGAAAACACAGACAACGCACAGACGCCGTGGTAGCAACCTGTCCATCACAAGGTAGCCCCGCCCTAAAGCGTACCCTGCTTTATGGTCTATTTCACTCTAAATGAGACCATAGTTTACTAAATGAACATCATGCTGTATTGAAGGAGACTTGATACTAAATATTGAGACCATAAACTCATGTTTACAACGTTTACTAAGGGAATAAATCAAGTGACAAGTAGAGTCATTTTCCCATAGACGTCTATACAATCAGACTTATTTTTGCAACCAGAGGAGTCGACCCCAGCTGGATATCAGAAACAAAGCAAGTTTCAGGCTCTTCCACATTGGCTACACTTTTCAGAAGCAGAGGTTAACAACGTGATCCACGTGATCCACGTGATCCACGTGATCCACGTGATCCACAGGCACAACAGGCAATCTGAAAACCATAGCACAGCATGAGTTATCAAAGTAAATGTGGCTAAATCATTCTTAGAAAGAAGGAGAGACAGAGAGACAGATGTTACATGGCCTCAGAGGGATTAGTGTCCTCCTCACAGTAATACACCGGCAAACATCTGCAAGCTAAAACACACATACGTATATTGTACAGATATACGTAATCATATTGATTTAAAGCTCTGTGATCGACCGGGGATCTGTGCAGCGTGCCCCCCCGCCTCTCGCCCAATGTTAGCTGGGACTGGTTTATCCACAATAAGTGGGTATAGCTTATGGATGGATGGACACACACACACACACCCTTGTGAGAGGCCAGGTTAAGGTAATTAGATGGAAGGTTTGGCAAGAAGCAGTCAGAAAACCAGAGTTTTGAAGCAACAGATGTCTTTGTTTTGCTTTACTTTGAAAAATATCAAATCATGCTACATTTAAAACATTACACTAGATGACATTTTGGGAACCACACAATTCATTCCTCAATCAAAACAACTATTTTTTCCTTAGCCAATTTTTTTTTTTATGTTGCCCACAAGAAAATGATGCTTTGCCTTTGATCAAAATCAACTCACATGGCTTTATTCAATACAACTCAAGAGTCCTCAGTCAAAATCCTCAATTTTCTTCAGGCTTCAAAGTGGAACATTACAATCAACAACTGTGTTGTATCCAAACAACCAATGATGAGAGAGAATGAAGACATTCTTCTTGTCTTCAGGAACCAGTCACGGTGTAATACAGCATCCCCCTCTCCTGCCTCTTATACACATGGCAGCAAATCACACAACAGAATCAGCTGGCTATGTGCTAATGACATGCCGCTCAGTATTGCTAATTAACAGAAAAAAATCTTCTGATGAAATGTTACAGAAATCAACCACACGCCTAATAAGATGTCAGTCACGATAATCCACATGGGAAACACAGGTGTCAGACCACATAACAGAAACCTGAGAAACCCCGTCGTACGACGAGCCGAGCGGTTACTTAAACCAGCAACCGGTGGACTGAACCGCGAGTGAGCGTATTTAACTGTAAAGCAGATTAGATATTTGAGATTACTCACCAGGTTGGAGTTGGTGGCGTTCGAGTCGTCCTCGGGGAAGGGGATGTAGACGGCTAAGGCCACACAGTTGGCAAAAATGGTCATCAGGATGATGATCTCAAATGGTCTGAGAGGACGGTTAAAGAATAGACACACCGGAGCAGAGTGCACGTAACACAAGTACAGAGACATTTACACCGTAGAGGTCATTTACCTGGTTATTCTTTCTCATTTGCATTTTAAAATAACATTAACAAGCATACATATGACAAATATCTGGTGATAGGACAGCCAGCAGTATTAATGTTGACTTGGGACAGACAGAGCAACAAAAAAAAAAAAAAAAAGATTTATAAATAAATAAAGACAGACAGGACAATACACCAAACAATAGCATACTTCCACACTGTGTATATTCCCCCAGGATACATACACTCTGGTAAAAAGGCATGTCGTGCCCTATGATTTGTGCAAATCTCAGACCAGAAGTCTTGTATTTAGGGCCAAAGTTCTGGGGTTTGTGTTAGCTTGACTCTCCATCCGGTAGCTTGGATGGGGTCCAATAAACCCTATTAGAATCTTGAATTGGATGAGCCTGGTTATAAGTTCCCCGGACATCTTTTTGAAGTCTAGGATCCTACTCCATTCCCTCTCTGGAAGGCAGACCTCAATGTATCATTCACAGTCGGTCTGAGGCTGCATTCACATCAAATCAGGCGTTGCGGCGATTAGCGCGGGGTTGTGTGGAGGCGTGGGCGGGTCACTTAACGGCCCATTAACACCAAGTGACTGCATGACGATTAACCTATTTTACTCCCGCATGGTTGAATTGTGAAGTACAGCGCCGGTAACGTGATTTGGCCACCGGAGCGTGACGTACGCTTGCGTTTCTCCAAAAGTTCCAACCCGCCGCTGCAAGCCGCTGCACCCGTCTCCCCACTACTGAGGGACCCGAGGAGACAAAAATATAGATCTATAGATCTATACACTACACGCCAGGTTCAAGTAGGCTTTCAATGATCCATGAAAACCTCTAGTACAAACTCTGACTCCTCATCTTCCTGAATAGAGAACGTCTTCATATCAGGCGTGTTATTTCAACAAGGAGGTATTTTTAAACAAGCTAATACATCCTTACATAAGCAGAGGTATATATATACACGCACTGCAGACTGCACAAGCAGTGTACACAACGGGAGAGATCAAAGCTGTTGAGTTTGCCTTTGCGTTAACAATAAGACATATTGGGTCACTTAGGAAGCTCTTTGTGTGTGCAAGGGGGGTTAGAGAGACAGTGCATGCCCTTATATGGGTGTGTCGAGGAGCAGGCCTGTCGCGTGGAAGACGGGATGTGGACGGAGAAAGAGTGAGGTGGAATGAGAGAGAGGAGCGGTCCTTGAGAGGGGAGCGACCTCATTATTTTTGGCCTCACAGGGGGAGAGAGGGAGAGTAAAAGTGAGAGAGTGGAGAGTGGAAGGAGAGGGAGAGAAGCAGAGATAAAGGAGGCCTGGTTTTCATCAACACAGTTACTAACTGCCACTGCTGTCACCTCCCTCCACCTCCTTTTGCTCTCCCTCTGCTCCCTTCTTCCATTCTTTCCTTCCTTCCTTTTTTCCCCCTCGCATGTCAAATTAGTCTAGACTCCAGATCTTGTGTACTAATGAGTGGTGCTGTCAGATCCTCAAATCATGAGCAAACTAATGACATGTCATGTTCAACACGTGACATCACACCATGAATGCAGGCTTTTTGCTGCACTGAATTTGACTTTGCAGGACTTTCCAGAAAAAAAAGAAAAAAAAGCTTTTCATGGAAGAACTAATACTTAGTTTATGTTTGGATTAAGGATTGACCCTTGAACACCATCGGCCACAAGACCATTCAGCTTGGGACCAAAATGCTTAAAAGTTAATCAGTCACTCTTGTACCGGGGGCTCATTTAAACACTCTCCGGGCTTGCAGGGTCCCGCAGAAAAAAACGGCCTGTTACTCATTCTGGGTGACCCATAATTTAAAAAAAACCCTTGAGGTCTGCTTGCATCAACATGATAATAAATCTACCGTCTGCTGTGTTGTTGTTGAGCGGAACACTGGGGAAAAATCGGGGGAGTCAGAGGGAAGAATCAAAACAACTACCAAGTCTATTATTAATGCATTAATCAGCCTAAAAATAGTCAATATCCATCTCTAACGGCATATAAATATTAATGGTAAGAATTTTGACACAGACAGCTCCAGAAAAACAGCAATAGAAAAAAAAGTACAACTGAAATCAGCATCTAGTTAGCTCAGCAGGTTTCATAGCTGACATGATGCACAGCAGTATTCACTGTCTGAGGCATTTTTGGAATATAAAATATACATTCAGCGTTTTACCAATCAAACCGTGTATGCTTACGACAAATTGTCCCATTGGGAGTGCATCCACATACGCACCGGGACGCTGTTATTTTCTCAAATACTCACTTAACCGCCACATGCAGTTCACAACAACACAGATAATCTCTTATCTTGACAAACTCAATATAAGAAACCTGGGATATACTGATATCATCTGGGAGAGCAGCCTCAGCACTCTCCTGTGTTATGCTGAGCATATTTATCTGAGTTGAAAATGCATACCAATAGCGTAACCCCTCATGTGACCTGATGCAATATATAAGCTGCTAGATAGGACACAGTGTGTGTGTGTGTGTGTGTGAGTAAATGCACTCAAAGACACCTTTTCAAAATCACCACTTAGTGTGATTTCATATAGAGAACATGGTAGTTAGCCTCCGCTCTCTCCTTGTCTCTCATGCTGACCTTGCAGTGTGCAGGTAATGCTTAAATGCTATAATTACACAGCATGCGAGTGTGTCTGTGTGTGTTTGTCATCTGTGTGATCGTGTGTTTACGTGTGAGTTCTTCCAGAGTGTTTATGTGTGTGTGTGTGTGTGTTCTCCAATCTAAGAGTGTGTTTGCGTGCATGTGTGTGTGTGTGTGTGTGAGCTCAGACAGGCCCCATCGACCTGTTGAGAGCAGCAGCTGTTGTCATGGTAACAGAGGAGGGAGAGAGGAAGATTTCGGATCGGCTGTCTCTAGAGACAGAGATACTCGCAGAATACAGGACACACGCACACACACACACATACACAAAGCCTATAAATTAAAAGCAACACATGAATGCATAACTACACACATAGACAGAACAAATGCATACGGGGGTGAGCACAGTCACCCCCGGACCAATGTTCAAACGCGTGCTGCATTTAAGCCCACATCTGCAGTGATGAAGGACATCCCAAAGTAGAATAGTTAGATAGACAAGCAGGCAGAAAGACGGACAGTTTGATGTGGATTTTTGAAACTAATGAAGGACAAAACTTGTTGTAATTATACTGCTGATTTTCTCCTTCCATCTTTTTGTGGCTCAGACCCGAATGCCCTCTTTAACGCCCCTCGTCTTTCCTTCACTCATCTCATTCCCTCGCTGACACTCTGTCTCTCTCATCCTTCCCTCCCTTCAGAGCTGTATACATGAGTGATGCTGGGAATTGTGGGTAATGATCTGAACGCTCATCAGTCATTGGCTGAGATAGGTCCAGTGACCCTGAGGGTTTATGCATGTTTCCTCCTATTCATTTTCCTTTTTTTTTAACAACATAACGGGATAGTTTAAGGTCTACTACTGACATCGTGAATTTTAATAACTAGTGAAAACACACAAGGTGATCTGAAGGATACTTTGCCTGCAACCATTGCTTTACCGCACAGAGATTACACACACTTTAAAGCAGGGCAGTTCCCATGGGAAATTTAAGAGTTGTTTTTGAAGAAAACATGTCTTTTCTTTGAGCGATATGCATGAACAGATGCACACCATTGTGGACTCAAGAGCCTGGCTTTTCACATTAAACTGAGCAAAACTATCAAAACAAATGTAGGACCAAATAGAACCAAACAGTCATTTTGTGGTTATTTGATGAATTAACATGGTTCATAAGAATGTCACCAAGAAGTGTGCCATCGTTTATCACTGGATATAAAAAAGAAACTAGTGCTGTGAGAGTACGTTGGTGTAAGAGTGGGAACCCAACAGAAAAATGTTTTCAATCTATCCTGTTAAAAGTTAAAAAATGATTAAATAATTATGTTAAAGTTCAATTATAATTGATTTTAACATATTTTGAAAATGAGTATTACTGTGACATGTGGGGTGTGCCTGTGTGAAGATCCTGTGTGTGGTGTACAATTAAGAAATTATTTTTCCATAATACTTTTCCTCATAGCCTACAGTGTTATCAACAGTGTTAGATTTTGTTTCTAATTTGATAATTCCCAGATGCAGCCCTCTTCTAACACGCTCAAACACACGTACTGCTTCCAGCTCATCTTCCTTCCTCTCCAACTCGCTCTGCCTTCCACTTCTCTCTTCTCCTCCCTCATCTTCCCCCTATCCTCTCGCCTCTCCTCCCCTCACTCTCTATTTGCCCTCCTCCTGCTCTGTCATTTTTCTTGTTTACCCCCCCCCCTCAATCCCTCCCTCCCTCCTCGGCTAATCCGCTCAATCATCTCCCCTGTCGACGTCCATGTCCTGCCCACGTCCCTGCCCTTCTCATTTCCCCAAACCCCCCCACTCTCCCTCTCCTTGTCTACCTCTCAGGACGATGTGCCAATGCTCACGTGAACCCTCTCCTATTATCAATCACTTTGACTGTGACACTGACCATTTCTGTCTTTCTCCCTTTCTCCCTCTATCTCACCCTGAGGGAAAACCAAAGTCATTATGTTCAGCAGCTTAAAAATAAAAGAAGAGTGGAGGAACAGCAGGAATAAAAGGATTTAGATGGACAGAGGGAGGGAGAGACTGTTAACAAATGGTAAGAGAGAGAAGTGGAGGAAGCGAAGGAGGAGTAGAGGCATGGGAGAACCGGGGGGAGAGGGGATGAATGCAGTTAGAAGGAGCTAGGGGGAAGACATATGATGGGAGAGGTGTGAAGGAGGGATGAAAATGACACAATTTGTTTTATCCTCCTGTGAGAAAAGGCTGTGAGATGAAAGAGGGAGAGCAGAGAAAGAGGGAGCAGGGCAGACAGAGGAAGGGGAGGAAGGATTAGGACGAGTGAATGGAGAGCAGAGAATCACACTGAGTGAGACGCAGGAAAGAAGACAGATTGATTAAAAAAAGAGAAGTAGGGATAGAAGAGAGGAAAGAGAGAGATGCATCCTAAACATGTCCTCTGTCCCCTATGCCCTCTTTTCTTCTCCTCCTTCTCCTAGCCATGCTTTTATTTCTTCCTGCATCTATCCATCCACTCAACATTGGAGGGACACAATGTGGTTGCATGGAAATATGTGCATTTCTCTGGTTTTGGCAAACCATTTAGTTTGAAATGGATCATCAGGATGGTAGAGTAAATGGTTTCAATATTGCAACATTTAAGACAATATCATATCTCTGATGATGTTCCTTTATTTACTCCATTTAAGGGAGCACCTGCAACAAACCTTCTGCATGTTCTACGTGTTTGCTCCTAGATTGACTCCATTGTGGTAGTTTTTTATAATTTATGATTCTATAATTTCTTCTTTGTTTTCGTTTCTATTTTTTAAGTGTTTTGTTGTTGCATCTGCAACATTGTTAATTGTGATGCTACCTGTCTTGGCCAGGACGCCCTCGAAAAACAGATTATACTAATATCAATATTAGTATCTCCTGGTTAAATTAAAGGTTGAACAAAACGTGTCACTCAGAAAACTAGGAGCGTGAGAGAATAGATTTGTTTCCTTCAGGCTATCCAACAAAAGTGAGTTAATTGAAACGTCCCGTGTCAACCTTTAAAGAGACACTCTCCTTAAAGTGGAACATGTTACTCCACATTGCAGTATACAGACTAAAGACAAACATCCCCTCGCGGTTAGTCAAAGGATACTTCCACTCTACGATGCTGATGCAGGCCCTGCGGATGGGGTTCTTGAGTGTGAGACAGAGTAGGGCCCGTGGCGGCCTTGTGGCTGACGTCGTCGTCTGTTTCTTGGGCTTAGAGCTATAGTGTTGTCTCTTCCTTTGCGTGGAGCTGGCCGTGGAGATGGGCCCGCCCCCTCCCGCCCCAAGCCCCGCCCCTCCGCCCGATGCGGGGTTGCCCATTATCTTCGCCTGCCGCGCAGCGTCGATGGCCGCCTGCCAGCTCAGGGCCGCCCCCGGTGTGGCGATGTGCTCCGGGGCCAGGCCCACCACGCCCACCCCGTGGTTGACCCCGCCCCCTCCTCCGCCATGGTCGCCGCCGCCACTGAGCTCGTTGGTGAGGACGGGGGGAGGGAGGGGAGGAGGGGGAGAGTAGTCGGAGCCTGAAAGTGAGGAGAAGCAGGAAGGGGAAAGAGAGGAGAAAGAAAAAAGTTAGCAAACACAAGTTTACTGTCAGTAAGCTCTTTAATCACGGTCAGTAAGTGATTCACTTGTGGTTGATATAGTGATTCAATTCTACCACAGTTTGGTCGCCTCCTTTGGAGGCTTCAAGGGTGTTTGAACTGTCGACAGATCAGTCAGTGAACCCCGTATATTCTTCAGACACTGAAGTCTCTCCCTGTAGGATAGACGATGACTAATATATACTCCCATCTGTCAAGCAAGTGCAACAGACTAACTGTGTGCTGTTTAGTCCCTCAGCATATTGTGTAGGTTATGCAGTCCAGATTCACTTTGTGTCAACACACACACACACACACTCAACACCACTCATCAGACCAGCAACTACTGGCTGGTGTAATGATCGTTCTCTGCGCATTACAACATTAGATAATGATCATTATATCTCACAACTCTTTTTTTTAAATCAAGCTTCAAAAGAAAAAGACTATCTGTACTGTTGATGGTACACTTCCTGCTATTCTTTGCCTTGTCTAAATTGTAAAGCATTACTAGAAGAAAGTATTGTAAATATTGTTTAATTGCCTTAACGTGTGGACTACAAAAACTATACACCAAAAGCCAACATCTTCATGCGATCACTAAATCTTTAATCTATAAAGGTTATACATTATGTATAAGAGCCACTTGAAATCATTTATCACATTTTTCAATAACCACATCGTATTTAAAATGCTGCTGAAGTCCAAATGTCCCAAGTGTCCGCCCGGGTTGCCCAGTTAGGAATGCCCCTCACGAACCCGGTGCGTGGTGTAATAATTGATGACAAGCCAGCGGGGACTGTGGTCTAAGAGGAGTCATGGTTTGGCATCAGTTATAGGCTAACCATTAGTGTCACAGTGTGCGAGTTTTATAAACTTCCACCTTCTCCTCCCCACTCGTTCTACCACACTGCGAGCAACATGGCGCCCAGCCCACGATTGTCTCTGCAACATTAATTGTCCAAAATAACATTAGGATTAGGCGTACAGCCTTTCAAAAACAACTGTTTTCACTGCGTTCAAAACTGGGTTCAGCCTACTCTATTGCATACACCTGTAAAAAAAATGTATAACGCCCTATCTACCGGCCAATCCGGTGGATCAGGAGAGAAACAGACTGACTGCTGAAAGAGGAGGTGGTTGGCAGGCGGGGGCCGGGAGAACGTGACGAGGTGGAAGTGAGTCAGGAGCAGCTGATGGGTTTAGATCAGAGTGGGGAGCTGCTGCTGCCGCTGCTGCAGGAGGAGCAGCGGCTTTCCACAGCAACAGCTGAGACGGCATATGTCGATGTGGAATTCAATTGAGTGCATTAACCAAATAAATTGATTCTAGTTAATCTGGCGTCGACTGGCGAGGGTAGCGGTGTTTAGTCGTCGACTAATTGCGCACATCTGTAATACTAGTAAGGTATATGACAGGGGGTTCTTGAGTCAAACGTACATAGTGGTAGTGGAAAAGAGAAAAGAGGAATTTTAGAGACAAATGAGAGACAGAATTTCAATAATCTCAGTGAGATTACATACTTGTGTCACCCAGACAAATTGTAGGGAATTGTAAGTAAGAGAAAGCGGATTATTCATACTGTGTGCTTAGCCAGATTAAAGACAGTCATAATATCCTCTCAGCCCGTCCTTCCCTCTGACATCTGAACAAGGATTCCACAAATGCGTACACCATATCCTAGATTACACGCTGTGTGAACCCATGTGTCCTATTCAGGTTTAAGACAACGCACAGTTGTGTTACCGTCGTGTCAACAATTGTTATCAACGCAAAACTAATCTTGCAAACATACAGGACATTTGAAATGTTCCTGAGAACGTAGAAGAACCGATTTGCTGTATGGAAACTACAGTACATTTCTGAGACTGTGGAGTCCTGATGCTACTGATTCCATCAAACCAAAGGAAAAAATGTTGCAAGAAAAAACAAGCATCGTTGAAGTGCGGCTCGCCACAATAATTGCGTGTTCATGTTTCTGGCGGGAGGAAATCCTTCAAAACAAAAGGGTATCATGTCACAGGAATCTGTTTAATGATTGGCTGCAAGTATTCTCTGGCCACAATTTGCCTATTATCCCCAATTTATTTGGTTTGGCCACATTTCACCGCCGAATCAAACGCCCGCGGCTCGCTGAGCTCTTTCTAAAGACATGGCAGCTCACTGCTTTTGGGAGAAAAAGAATGCAACACTTTAAAACCCCTGAGTGATTCCAACCTAAGCTGTCACAACAGAGATAAGGAGAGAGAGAGAAAATGTGAGAAGAGATGTGCAGAGGTGAAAGAGAAGAGGCGAGAGAGACGATTACAGGGTACAATATCTGCTAAAAATCACATCCCTCTCACTTCAGAGCTATACGTCTCTACATATGAACTCACAGGCCTGAGGGGGCATTACATCAGATCCTGAGGAGTTGTAAGAATGTCTCTCACACACACACACACACACACACACACACACACACACACACACACACACACACACACACACACACACACACACACACACACACACATCCCAGCAGCATCTACCTTCACATGCTGTGTGTTTCCAGTAACATGAAGTTGCAGAAATACACTATAGTGCTGGTACTTTTCTGCTTGGTAAGTTACTTGGAAAATGTAGCATATTAACAAATGTCTCCTTTCTAATTACTCATTTAAAAAAAGAATTGCATTACTTCACAAATTACTCTTTAGTAAAAGTAATTAGTTACATGAATAATTGAGGACTACTTAACTTCCTGTTGCTATTCCTCTCTTCACACCCTGCATCTAACTCAACATGTGCGATGGTGAAAGAAGTATTCAGAAGTCCAAGTAGCAGTGCCACTATTTAAATATACAGTGCTGCATCCAAACTGTCACCGTAATAGAACCAGGTTTTTATCAGCAAAATGTACTTCAATAAGAACAGCAGAGGCCTTGTTCACAGGGACACATTTTGAGTTATTATAGTAGGAAAAGCACAGGTGTTGCTAATAACATTAACGATGCCATGAAAATTAGAAAGCGAGCCAGCATGCACAACAGGAGAACCTTGAAACCAAAAGCCTGGAATGGAATGCTCATCATTAAAAAAAATCCTTTAATAAAGAAGAATGACTTATCATATTCGTTGTATGAATTATTGAATTATTGTTACCGATGTATTCATGTGCAGCATTTAAATTTTAATGTAACTTGTGCAGTTTAACTCATTTCTGAACCGTTCTTTACCGTTACTGAAAAGTAACCAGTAACGGTAACGTGTCTGTCAAATAATGTTACTAATGTTACAAAATGTGTCTCTGGAATGCAGTGAAGTAACGTTAGAAGTCTACAGTATGGTGCAAATAAGTGCACGCACCTCAATAAATACAGTATGCATGAGTAACTGTACAGTATAACGTTATTTCCACAACCGACAGGTGTAGAGATGAGTTAGAAAACTAGCAAGACAAGCTAGCATAGCGATTAGCCATCAGCAGCTACTACTAGTCGCGGGGAGCAGACGCAGCGCTCCCAGAAGCAAAAAGTGATGCAACAAACATAACAACTTGCTAGTCTCTTATCATAACACCGCAGAACGTGTAAAGGGGACAAATTAGAGGTTACCAGAGAGTATCTTCCTCTTTCGGCGGAGGCTAGCTGACAGCACGCCGCCTCCGGTTTGTGCACCAAACTAACCATCAGGAACTCGTCATGCGGAACTAATGTTAGACGTATGCAAGAAACAACCATTGGTGGAATTCATAACTGTAAAGCAACAATTTAAACTGCAATCCTTTACACTATTAATAGATGATAAATGATAATGTTACTCTTAATATTGATTAATTTGGGGGGGTACCTTCAGGCTCCTCAAGCACCTGCCCACGTGTGCAGCCAGCCTGCTGCTCATGCGACCATAAGGGCACCTTCACCTGCCTGGAACTCATTTTCATCAAATAGCCAAATCATTTTATTTTTACTTTAATAGCCTACCTGATTCCTAATATTGGTTCATACGCTTTTTAGAATTTAATGTGAGTTGTTTTATTTTATTTTTGTGCCAAGCACATTGTAATATTTGTTTTGAAAAGTGCTATACAAATAAACTTTATTCTATTCATTACAGCTAAAATAAAACTGGAACACCCCAAAGGCAGTCTTAAAACAAATGCACTGACTAAACAACAACACCAGATATGTCTGCAAATATTTAGGAGCAGTGTGCTTTGAATACAGCAAAAAAAAATGCCCAAGGAGATGTTCTTTACATTCATCAGCGGTGAAGTCACTTGGTATCAGATGCAGCTGTGCCTTATGGGAAATACCACTGTGGTTTTAATTTGGAGCATTCTCATTACTTGGATGGAACTATATTTTCCCCATTTTCTCTAAACTTTGGGATTGCTTTTAGAGGGTTTCTGTGATTTCAAAGGCAGATTACCTAGAAAGCAAACCTAGCTTTTATCATACATACACACACATACATTCGGGCTCTGCATGCGTCCCAGATGATTCTCTATGCTGGAAAATATCTTCCTCTTTCTTTCCACCATGGACTCCAGTGTGAGTTAATATCTGCTTCCCGGCTGCTCTGGCACATCATCATCTCTCTCTCTTTAGCTCACTATCTCACACAAACACACACATACACAGACACACACATAATCACTTTCGGCATATTGTACTCCTGCGTGATCAGTTTATCTCACACTGCCTGCCCCTCTCAAAGGGTGTACCCCACTGAGAGAGAGAGAGAGAGAGAGAGAGTGTGTGTGTGTGTGTGTGTGTGTGTGTGTGTGTGTGTGTGTGTGTGTGTGTGTGTGTGTGTATGTGTGTGTGTGTGCTGCATGAGTGAGAGGATTAGAGGAGAGTAAAACTTTAATAATACTGAGCTCACTAATCTGTCTGTCTGACCGCGTGTCTCTGTGTGTCTGTCCTGCACATGCACAGTCATGTTGTGTGTGTTGTGTGTGTGTGTGTGTGTGTGTGTGTGTTGTGTGTGTGTGTGTGTGGTGTTGTATGATAGACCCCGTGATGTGAGTGACTGTAATTCCATTAGCAGCGCTTTTATTCTTTCATCCTGCAGGGGGGGAAATGGCAGCCTGCTGGAAATACGATTCTGACTGAAGGGAAGAAGGAGGAGAAGGGATGGAAGAAGAAAAGGAAAGAGGATGAGGGAGGCGGGATGAAGAAGAGAGAGAGCGAGGTGGATGGCGAGAGGGATGGTAAAAGGATTGAGAGACACACAGAAGGGGGGGGAAATACAGACAAGGAAAAGAGGAGGGAACAGGAGGAGAGCATTCAAATCTAGGAACTGAATAAAGAGGGAAAGAGGGAAGATGAGTAAGGAGGGCTAGGGTGCTTAACCACGAGTGACAGGACTTAAGACAGTAATTTCTCCATCCATCATATGACTTTGCAGCCAAGCATATTTCACACTAATTCACTCTTGTAGTATTAACATCAATGCAGTCAATGGTGTTACGACACAGTGCTTCAGACAATCAATGACTGTTACGGTACTTGAGCTAATGGTTGTAGCCCTACTCAATCAATGCTATTAGTTCTACAGGTCTAATAGTATGAATGCACATTACTGTTATCAAAGCACTGCAGTCAATGGCTGCACTAGTGTGACAACACACAATAATTGTAAAAGTAAAAGGTTAATTGTAATGAATTAACTTTTTATACACCCAGTATATGGAGATTTATGGTATGTATTTCATGAATAGTATGCCTTATTTTATTTGTATGCATTTTCATTCGCACTTACATTTTTCTTTGTTATTTGAACATTTCACAGCAGACGTTGAAGCATATCACAGTGGGAGCACGGGTGTTAGCCTGATATCCAGCATTGGATTTGTACCTGATGATTTGTGGAGTTGTATTCAATGAGTTGAACCAATAAGAGTTTATGTGCACATTAAGTGGTGCTCCAGACGTCGTGAAAAAGGCCTATAATCCATTCCAACACTCTATGGTTCCCAGCAGGTATGGGCTTACAAGACTCGTCAACGACAACAGCGACCAGGATGGCCACACGAACAGTCAAAAATATACAGTTGCACAAACTCAATAAAGAAAGAAAATGAGGAAATGTCAGACCATTACATTTCCATAACAAAAAGGTCTCATTATAACGGATACATTGTTCTCTGTCTTAGTTTCCATGCATTTTCTATAGATCTTACTAAGGAAGAAATCTCCTCATTAAAAGAGCCAACTTAACACATTACCTTCGGACAACCACATCGAGTCCGGGTTCCTCAGCTGATTTTTGTCAAACAAATGATCCACATACTGTAAAGACAGTGGGCATTCACTCTCACCGAACTTGAAGTGAACCTAATTGAGCCGAACTTCAGCGTGAACTGAACTGCAGACTGTAATGAGCTGTGATACAAACTCAAGTCAGTGGCGCTGTTATCTACTTAATGATAAAGAGTGGGGACAGATGCTATCGCTGCAACTCCAAGCACTCTGCTGTAAAATGTCATCGGTACTCACACACACACACACACACACACACACACACACACACACACACATGCACCAAGAGTATGCCACAAGTTGCCCTATTTGATATTGCTTACCAACAAAATACAGTTCCAGTATAAACTACAGCAGCAAAAAAATCATCACAAAGGGATTTAAAAAGAAATCATTCAAACTTCTTAAGTCCCTTGCCGCTCTGCTCATTTAATTGGCTCTACCAGATAACGGACAGTGAAGGGGACCAATCAGATTATCCCACCCCAAATCAGTCCATCACATCATCTCCTCTATTTGCCCTTCTCCTTCTCTCCTTCTCTCTCTCTCTCTCTCTTTCTTCACTCACGTCCGCCTCATTGCTCGCTCTCTCTCTCCCTCCATCTGCTTTTCCTTCTCCTCCGCTCGTCCCAACAGGGATCTATTTGGGTGGACGGTGATGATGTAATTATCAGTCAATTAACTGATGATGACACCTGATCAGACGCTAATTAATGGGGGATGCACACAGGCAGCCACACACACACTGAGGGGCCCACACTCTGCGGCAGCTCTAATTCAAAATGTAAAAAAAGGAAAAAATCGTATTAACGGCCTGACTGAGGTCCAGAAAATTGGGCCCGACCAATGGTCCTTTTTCCCCAGCACGTTTGGATCCCACACACTGATCCAATCACACACAGCAGTCCTGTCGTCTGCCATCCCAGCTGAATCGTCGTTATCATCTGCTACTGTACCTCTTCTCCCTCCCCCTCCCCTCTAGTTCTGCGACTTCTTTATCCTCCTCTTCTTCCTCCTCATCTGTGTGAAACCCTTCATCCACCTCTCCCTCCCATCGCTTCCTCTCTCTCTCTCTCTCTCTCCACTCTACATCTTTTTTTCCTCATCATCCCTCCATACCAACATACTTACCCCTTCTCATCCTCTTCCCTCTTTTCTCTCTAATCTATATTGCTGTCACTCCCTCCATTGGCTCTCCAGCAGCGGACAAGTTCATTTTCAGCCGCGCACCCTTCCTCCTTTCCTCCATCAATCTACCCCTCCTCATCTCCCCATTTTTCTTGATCTCTCTTGCTTCGCCGCTTCTCACTCTTTTCACCATCACTTCCCTTTCTGTCATTTTCTAACAGCCGACAATTATTCTCTCTCTTATTCTCCTCTATTAACATCTATTTAGCAGCTAGTCCATCGCCAGTCTGACGCACAATACCGCTGCTTCGTTACAACCGCTTTCAGACTCTGATTTAGACTAGAATAATAAACATAAAACGGCATAATGGAGGTGAACTCTTGTTCCATTATTTTGCATAAAAATGATTGCCACTGCTTCCGTGTGTCGCATTGCTCGTTTGACATCCCATCATGCTTAACCCTCATCATCATTGTCCTCGTAAATACCGGTTGTAAGCCTCATACTATCTTTATCCAATTTATGTGTCACCCACTCAGTCACATTGTATGCACAGAACCAGAAGCAGTCTAAAAGGCTTGTCTGTATCAGTCGTGTACATGTGCATGAATTTGTGTAGGCTGCGTACCCCGTGTGTCCGTCTGCATACGTGTGGGTGTCTCTCATTCGTCTCTCTCTCGCTTTGTCCATATGTGCCCATTATCCGGCCGAGTGAGCACACCACACAGACGCACCTGCTCCACACGACGCGCACACGCGCACGCGCACACGCGCACGCGCACACACACACACGCACACACACACACATAAGCTCACACCACACACTTGCACATATATACACCTGCTCCCCTTTAATGACAAGACACACACACCTGCTCCCCATTGATCTTTGACCTCTCCCAACAGACAGTTACAGTATGTGCTGACTGGGACGTGCGCACACGCACAAAATCCACACAGCGTGAGCAGGACGAGCATGAAATTTACAAGGAAAACACGTGAACGCAGCCAATCGCATGCTTGGGATCGGGCCAAAGAGGTAAACAAACATGACAACCAAGCGTACTGAAAACGTGTCATATTGTACAGAACATTTACTCTTAATAGACAAAAGCACGGCCTGTTGTCGGGGGAAATTCCTGCTCGTTTGCTGCACATTGAAAATAGAGTGCTTCTCATTTAATCTGAATACCACAAAGTGGTAAACACACCTCTGTTACAATTGAGGTTGTGTATCCTATTTTGCCCTGTCAACAAAAAAATGGGATAGCAGGGCACATTTACTTTTTTTGTTAGGAATAAGGTCATTCTAACAACAAAATAGCCAAAAGTATTCGTGGTGCTCAACAGTCTCTTTTTTTTCCGCTCTCATTGCACTTTTCATTGCTAGTAGCGTTGGTTAAAAGAACCCTATCATATATGGATTTATTCATTAAACTGTAACATACTATCTGAGGTGGAAATTGAAGTGGAGGGGAAATTAAAGGAAGTGCGCGCACCCTCTTCCACACATAAGATAGATACTACAGAAACATGTCAAGGGAATACGCGTGTATTCAACAGCACATTGCTCACTGTCATCTGGACTTTCTAGTTTATTACAGCTCGGCCAAACCCTGGAGCTGTGAGTCATAGTTCTGAAGCACTGATTGGTTGCTGCTTTCCTACACCCAGGAGGTCAAGGTGGTGCATGGTACAAAAAATGGGATTCGAATATGTGGATATGTTGTTATGAGGAGATTCATATGTTACTTCCTGTGAAAAGCAATGCTACAAAATCAAGGAGGTTGGTTACAACAATTCAAAGTGGACCAAAGTTACCCACACGCCCAAAACTACCTAGTGTGTCAAATGATTACGTTTTTAATATATTTTCCCCTCGAAACGTAATTGTCAATTCAGTGTTGTTTGTATGGGGACAGGGCTGTGTCTGCAGCGTCTGCCCTTTGTTGCAAGCAGATGTTCATCAACCTCGTGTCAAAGAAATCCTCTCGATGAGAGTTTTTTTCACATGAAACGCAGGAGCTTCAGGAAATGAATCAGAGTAGCTCAAAGGGACCGTTTCATGTAGCTAATTGTCATTTATCCCTATTCAAGTGACAATTGCTATAACAATGACTTATGGTACGGTACCTCCTCAGAGGGCTAACTTTGAGCCAAAGATAAGACTGCATGGTTTTAAGCTGTTAAATACTTTGGAAGTCAAGTCAGACCACCCTCTTTGGCCGGCTAGTTGAATAGTCTGAGCCAAATCCAACAAGGTCTTATTTTTTTCCCCGATATGTAATTTATTTATTTTCTTCGCCTGAGACCAAAACAACATCTGAATATGATTCTGAAGTTGGATTTTGGAAATTTGATATAATCTGAAACAGGCGGCGGTATGATTACTTAGCTAGTCCCTCAGCACTGAAAATGTACATTTAAGTAGTTAAGTAACTGTCTCATCCCAACCCTTTCTCCTTGAAATTCCCTGTTTGCATGCTTCCAATTTGTTTGGACAATTCTGATTGTGGTGAGGGGAGTGGTCTCTTTTATGTTGAATTTTTTTGAACCCAGACCAAAAAAAAAACACGTGCAACAGTTGAGTCCACTTCAAATCTTCGAACCCACCATTACAAACACCTTTATCCTTTAAAAAAAAAAAAAAAAAAAAAAAAAAAAAAAAAACTTCTTGTCTTAATGTTTTTTATACACCTTTTAACTGTTGCTGCTGTACTAACTGAGTCGCCAACTTAATTTCGTTGTATGTTTTTTACAATGACAATAAACATCCTTTATCCTTTATCCTTTATCCTACGGATCAAAGATTCTCCAAGTGATAGAGTACAACCCACTGCATAAACAAATGGATAACTGCAGCAACACGGATTCCCTCGTTGCTGTTACAGTACTATTAGAGTAATTACAGTACTTTATTGTACAAAAAAAATGACTGGGACATAATACATAATCACCTTTAGATAATACTAATAGAGGGACTGTATTAAATAGCTGACAAATAGCCATAAACGTAGTCACTCTGTTTTGATTTATGACAAAACCAGTGCCAGCGTCGGCATTAGCATCCTTCCTTGGAACATAAGGAGCGGTGAAAGACAGGAGGAATGAATGCTGGGGAGAAGGGAAAACAAAAGAAGATAAGAAAAACAAAGAAAAAGTCAAAGTGAGCACGAGGAGGAGGAAAGAAGGGCAAAAAGTGACATACGGGGTTGTGTGGTTGAGGAGAAGGAGGAGAAGCAAGAGGAGGAGGAAGGCTTGTTCACACCGCGCCTCCATGCCGACCTTGCATAGACACATATTCACACACAGTGCATGCAGCAGATATTAATAACTCCTTATTAATATTCATCTGCAGTGGAGAGATGTGAGGCCAGAGTAACCCAGATACGAACCGTCTCCCTACCTGTCTCTCTCTCTCTTTGCGTCGTTTCTTACATCTAATGCTCATGATCTCCATTAGCCATTTAGCTGTCACTTTCATCCGATTTGCTGTGATTGAAATAGCATGAAAAGGCTTCTGTTTCTGCATCATGACGGCACCCTGAGCTATGAAGACTGTGGGACAGGCAGGCCATCAACAAAGTGTTTTCCTTCATTCCCCAGACTTTGGGGAAACAGGCTGACATACAGTATTTGTTTGAGACCGGGTCCAGAGGGGACATGCATTGTTTGTTAATCCATTTCAAATGTTGCTTTCATTGCGCCACACTCTCCGGCCTCTCTCCTCTCCATACTTCCATTCAATCCTTTCCCTTCTCTTTCTGTTCCGTCTTTGTCCTCTTGTCCGTCTCCCTCTCCACATCTGCCCTTTAGATCAGTAAAGGGCACAATGGGCTCAAATAATGTACAGCACATGCCATTCAAACAACGCTTTCATGCAAAGTGCCTTCGGGTAAAGTCACTGCATATATTTTCTGTATGTGTAGTCCCACTGAATGGAACTCCTAACCTTGTCAAGGACATTACAATGCAAGACCAACTGAGCTGCACATGAGCACCTGTGGTATATAATCCAACAGTGTCTGGAATACTTATGTGGGATGTAGCCTCCATACATTTGTATAATACAATATACAATAGTTTTTTTTTGCACAGGACAAGACAATAAGGTGCAGATTTAGACAATCAAAGTCAGTAACAAACACATTTTGTGATTCCCAGCTTTCTTGAGACCATCTAAACTGTCTATGAGCATATAGTAACACATGTGTATCATTTTGTCCTAATTCAAATTCAATTATTTTTATCTTACCATCATACAAGAAGCTGTCTGCCTCTTCAGATTTGTACCGTTAAATGCTTCCGCGTGTTCCATACGTGTGCACATGGGAAGACATTGACAAATCAACAATCTTTCCCACTTACCGGTGTTCTGCCCGCTCTACAAGAAATCATTCGTCGACAAAAGTAACCTTTAAACACAAGATATTGCCACTTTTGATACTTTTTATATTTCTGGATCCGATCGTTGCATTGTTGCATTTGTATCGATCCTCCAGCCAGGCTTTCAAAATATCACCAGCCAGCATCCAAACGCTGATAGATGTCTGCTTTGGCTGCTAGCGCTGCCATTTTGGCAGCAAACCAAACAATTCAATCGCTCATTTCCTCAAGTCATCTTGTAAAAACATACCCTTTGACGGTAAAATATGGAAAATCGAACCTGAGACCTTTCCGATCTCCCAGTTTCTCTGGGTGATCCTGGCATTCCTGTTGAGTGCACTTTGAGTAAACTTTCCCTGTGGATAGGTTACCATGGCAAAGGCATTTGGCTGAACATTGCCACCAGCGGCCTGTTTTAACAACTAAAAATTGACCTCATCTAACAACCGGATAAGAAAAAAGCCTTTTATAGAGAAGTGTTTCTCTGAATATACAGTAGGTGTGTGACCCTCACACGATCCAACCTTTAAAGAACTAGAGCACAGCATATTTTCAATTACTTTGGTCACGCTGAGTCCAAAATCCTTACAGTTCCTACGTAGCACATTTAGTCATAAATCGGTCGCTCTTCACTGTTGTATCCCTTAATTAAAGTAGAAGGCAAGAATCAAAATTGAAGGAAACATCGACGCTCTCAAGGTTGTTTCTTTGCTTTCCTGCTCTGTTGGCGACTTTACAGTCGTTGCCAAAGCGTTCCAGCTGGACCCACCGACCTCACTCTCTAGAAAAGACTGCAAAAAAACGAGCAAAAGCACGTTTCCACCAACTGGTGCCGCTCGCTGCGGGGCCGACAAGAAGTTAAAGTGGAGTGAAAAAGGGCGTGGCTTGTCGCACTTAAAAAAATGCAACAACAAAAGAGGAAAACCTGCATGGTGCAAAGTGATTGACTAACACTCTCCCGTCTGCCCTTGAGCAAGGAATGTAACCCGCTGGTTGTACTGGGCAGCTGCCAGGAGGGAGTGCACAGTGTATATGGCTGTATTAATGTGAAGCAGAGCATTGAGGAAAATGGAGTAAACATTGTTAAAGCTATACTTTCCCCGGATAAAAAAAACGATTTAACCCAGGGTAAGAGTACAATGTGTTAAGTTTGGGAAGAGCCTTTGTTGATTTTTAATATAGCCTCACTTAGAAGAAAAGACCCCCGATGTTTCTGATGTGCTGATGCTTTGATCCCTGCTGAAATATTAGTTGTGCTCTGCATTCTAATGTAATGTCAAAAATAAATGATAGACCTGCAGCAGTCATGTCCACATAATAGCTGCTGGATGCCACAAACAAGACTGACGGCACGTTTCAATGTGTAATATGTATTTTTTTGTCAGCTTGTTATGATGTTATGATACTGACTTTGTATATTTCATGTAACATGTTTGGCTGCCTTAACTGTTGGCAGATGGCAAAATTAAATGAAAATAAAGTGTTTATAATGCCGTTTCAAAAATCGTATAAAAGGAGGTAAAACACTAATGAAAACATTAATAACTGACTTTACTGACTAAACTTTACTTTAAGAAGTACTATCATGACCTCAGCTAACATCTTGCAAGATGTGTCATTTATCAGGAGCTCATCTGATCAGGACACAGTGTTCAGTTCCCAGTATTGAGTCTTTGCCCTTTAGCGGCTATCATGACCTAAACCATCCCCTCCGAGGTGATTATACAGAAAATCCCAAACAACCAAATTCCTTGTATTACATTCTCCTCACATCTTTCACGCTCCCGCTTAAATGACTCGCAATTTCTCACGCCTTCACTCATGTCAGGATCTCCGAAATTGTTGAGGTCAGTACAGATGCTGGGCCTCGGGATTAGCCGTTAGGTCCTAGTTTATCCTCTCAAAACATCATGTCCTTTAGTATTTGTTATGTGTGAAGTTTTATTCCAGCTTGTTCATACTACTGTGTTACTGCCATCATGATACAGTCACAACCGCTCTGCGTGAATGCACTGACTAAACGTCCAATTACAGTACTATAAATAAACCATGTCTTAGTGACAACACCGAATTCTGAGGAAACAAGGGCAAAAGATGCACATTACATTATTTGTTTTGAAGCATTTTTTGAGATTTTAAAACAGGATTGGATTTGAAGGTATAGCATCATTACACAAGACAGTATTAAAAGTGTTCTGCGTGATCTAGAAGCTCTTAAGAAAAGAAGAAGAAAATACTAAAACTGCGCATACAGGCAGCTTGAATTGTGAAATTCATTACGGAAAAAAGATGAAGGCCGGACATCATAAGTGTTGTAAAATGGTTTATAACTTAATGTGCTGCTACTAAAGTCATTAAGAAGACGCCATCGAATTTCTCCTGAAACACTCGAGATTAGCAGCAGATCCGTCATAAATACAAATGGCCCTGAAACTATAAATGAAAATGCAATTAACCACCATTAAGAATCCTTCAATAAAACCTTCATCAACAGAGACGAGGGGAGTCAAGGTGACGCCATTTTACTGTTGAGTCAATAAGTGTCCTCACAGGAGCTACAGATACATTACGTGTGTGTGTGTGTGTGTGTAATTGTTCTCAGAGGAGCAGATATATACGGACCCAGAGACAAGTTGTGGTCTGACGTACAACACTTTAGGGAGCCATGAAATGAAGCACATGTGTTGTAATATCTTAGCTTCAAAGCGAAGACGACACACACAGTACATGTCTCCGCGCTGTAACCGTCCTCCAAGTGTTGTTTAGAACCGTAAATTGTGTGTGCACATCCGTGAGCACGCCTGTGATTAATTGGCGAGACTACAAAGCAATAAAACGCTAATGAATGTGCTCTCAAAGTTTAGCTCGACAGTCTGGCATCGCCACAGTCTCAGAGGGAGCGGTTGGTCTATGACTCAGGCCCTACCCACCCTGCACACATCCCCCTCCAGCAGACGTGGGGCCATGGGAGCAGGGGTTTAAATTGTGCAACAGACAGTCAGGTATAATAAAAAAAAAGAAACTTCTGAAAAAGGCTTTTTAAAAGGAACACGTTGACAATACGACTGCAGTCTTACTTGATCCTCAAACGTCAGATAGTGGATGTTTCTGAAGATGATAAATACTATTGTACTACTGATCAAATAGACAACAATCCTATTTGAATTCTTTGACACTCTTACAGCTTTCTTACTTAAACCTTTCATCGACTAACTGTTTGTTTGGGGATTTTAGGATTGATTTTAAGGGTTTATTAATGAATATGAAGCCATTTCATGGTCCAGGTTATCTAGAGGTCACACACTACCTGCTGTCCATACACTTACAGCGGGTCGAATAAATGGTGCTTTTGCTGTCAGGAGCTTCTTTTATATCACTTCTGAAAACTCTTCATATTGCTTTATATACTCCTCATTTAGATCTTTATGTCTTCTGACTTGTTTTTATTGATTATTGCAGTTTGCTGCTTTTCAATCTGTAAATGTTTTATGTGAAGCCCTTTTAATGTACAACTTGTACAACACTGGGATCAGCCCAAAACTCACCCGTCAAATTAAGTACACATTATCTAACCACGTTCACAACGCTTGACAAACACACACGTCTGTCACTGAACATTGAGTGGCAGCTGAGCGGATAATGTAAATGATTGCAAAAACACATAAAAAGTGTATAACCATATATTGACAAGGCTCTCAAAAGCGCTGTATCATACACAATATACTTCAAGGTACATAGTCAGATTTTTAATCTGTGCAATTTAGTTGGTTGTTTATGCTGATTACTATGGCAGAGTGGTAGAGTGATCATCATCTACAATCATTTAAAATCCAATATAAAATTGTATACAAATATATGATGTTTTTTTACTCTATTAGCTGGATTTTACCAGTGATTGATGTGTATTTCAACAAATCCTGACAAAGTAGAGCTGACACATGACAAATCTCATGTGAAATCACTCAACAAAGATTAGCAAAATGTTTGACTGACAAATACAAAGCGTCTAACAGATTTTTTTTTTTTTTAGCAGATTTATAGTTCTGAGGCTTAACGGGTGCTGAGTTTTCACAGCTCAGCCCCTCCCTGGTCTTTATACCCCCCCCAACCTACTGGGACGTGTGGGGCCTGGGCAACAGAAGAAGAAATCAAACGCCCCTTTGATGAGAGTTTGGCTGGAGAGAGAAAAAAGCATGTGTGTATGTGTGTGTGTGTGTGTTTACGGATATAAATACATCAGAGAGCACTGAATTGGAGCACAAAGGGCACTCTGCGACACAAACTCGCATACCACCCACATTTATACTCACACAGCAAAACTGGAAAAAATGACACGACAAAATATATACGATGATTGGAAGGATTAGGGATGAGGAGGAAAGACAGGAGAGGAGAGGACATATGTTGAGTGGGTGGACAAGCAGGGATGGCAGGGAAGGGGGTACGACTGGCAAAAATCACACACACACACACACAAACACACACAATCGCACATGCAAGTCTCTCTGCCATCTGCAGTGCTCGACACCTTGCCAGTCGTCCCATCCAACCGAACCTCACTAATCCTTTTTATCCCAGATTTTTAACATCCTCTTCCTCTTTCTGTCCTGCTCTTTGCATGTCTTTCTACCTCTTGTCTCTTGTAAAATAACTGAGTAGCACTGATATGTGCCTGCGCGTGTCCATACTATGTACACAAGACGATCCATCTGTGTTTGCATGCATGCCTAGGTGTGTGTGTGTGTGTGTGTGTGTGTGTGTGTGTGTGTGTGTGTGTTTCTCCTCAGTGTGCAGGGACCTCTCATGGCTACCATGAGCTAATGAGCTCCATTTAAATCCAGCCCCTCTGATTCTTCCTCTCGCCCAGTTCCTCGGCCCCTGGGGCCGTTCCCTGCTCTGGCCTGGAAACTGCGGCGCGGCAGCGGCCATTTTGGCTCATTAGAAACAAGCTGCTGAACCAACATGCATGTCTCCGTGAATCAGTATCAGACTAATGGATGACTGGTGTACGTGTGTTTACATGAATGTGTGTTTGCGTATGTGTTCAAGCGTTTGACCAAATAGTCGTGTGCAGTGTGTGTGTGTGGGTCTGAGGATTCACGATTCTGTGTGTATTTGCCTGTACTGGTGTGTGTGTGTGTCTGTGTGTCTGTGAAGCATCACTAGCTTATGGATGAGTCATCCTCAAGCGCTCCAGTAGCATCGTTTTTCTTTCGTCGCACATCTAACTTTCCATTTTTCACACTTTCTCTGATTCTCTCTCTCGTCGTTTTGCTTTCTCTTTTTTTTTTTTCTCTTTTTTCTTGTGTCACACGACAAAGTTACAGCAGCCAAACCAAACTGGCCCCTCCTACAGTGTAATCAAAATGTTTGGTTGAGATCATGTGATGGTTTCTTTTATTTGCATTTTACACGGCCTTCACCTTGCCTCAAGCACATTATGTATTTCTGGGACCACACACACACACACACACGCGTAAAAATCAAGCTAAAGGTAGCTGCCGTTAGCTTAGCTTAGCTCCGGGTGAAACAGCTGGCTCTGTCCAAAGGTAAAAAGATTATGTCATCCTGAGTTTGCTAGGCAACCAGTAGGGACCACAAGTTAGCTATCTGTTCCCAGTCGTAATGCTAAGCTAAGCACACTGTCCTCTAGCTGTATCTTTATATCTTTATATCTGCCGTACAGATCTGAGACTGGTGTAGATCTTCTCATCTAACTTTGGGCAAGAAAGCGATTAAGTGCATTAGCATTTGTTATAGTTTTTTTGTTTTTATCCTTTAAGATAAGATAAGCTAGGCTACACCTTTATTGATCCCAAGTGGGAAGTGACATTTTTAGAAATTAAAGTCCCAGTTTGGAAAAGATGAGACACAAACACCAGAACACTAGTGATCCAGTTTCCAACTACAGATAGCACAGAAAAAAACTGTGTTAATTTCTCAAAATTTCAAATGCAAAATCATTCAATGGACCTGAATGAATGTACTCTTTCACCACAATACATCAAATCATCAGCTCAAACCTGCAGTCATCTACTGGTGATGAAACGCTGTAATGTGTTTACTGCTCCACATGAAGCCTGTCATTTACTGTAAGTGTCGCTTTCTTAAACTATGAAATACCAAAGATAAATGAAAAGCACACATAGAAAATCCTTCTGAGCGGTAAAAGATTACTCACTACACGACAGACCGCATCTCCACATACCACAGTCTCACGTATACACACACAGCGCACAGGGGGGGATCTATGCCTGTTTCAAGGAGGCTTCTGCAATCGAACAGTCCAGTTGTGGGGAGAGCAGATTATCCTGGTATGAATATGGTCTCTTTGGAGCACTTTCAACACAGAGTTGGAACCCGGGGCAAAATACCTCCCGCCTGAAGTTTGCGTGCGTGTCCCTGTTTTTAAACATTTTCATGATATTCTGGAACGTGAGAGGAAAACCACAATGTGTCAGTATGAGTTGTATATGTGTGTGTGTGGCTCATTGGCTTCTATGTTTCAATAAACAACAAATGACTTCTCATTTACCGCTCATGTGCAGGCCTTGTAACTGTAACACGGACTTACACACACACACACAGAACAATTGTACCTCATGACTGCCAGTACTTCTGAGTCATTAAGCTATTAGATAGCTGGCCACGAAAAGACTTCTTTCTTTCCTGCATTCCTCCTTTCATAACCAAAGGGTCTCACTGTAAACATTTAGACTGAAGTGCCATCAGCTTAGCCATCTCACACCACGCTTTCATCACTTTGTATGGAGGCCTGTGTGTGTTTAAAGTTCACACTACTCTCTGCTTTTGTGTTCTTTCTTTCCTTCTTTCTACTTGGCATGAGTTGGGAAAATTGATAAAACACACACACGCACGTGCTAAAGCATTTCCCAGAGGCATTCCTAAACTAAAGCGGTATCGCTATGACGAAGCAGCGTTTCTACTGGAATTCGACACTTCCAGTCGGAAAAAAAATCGGGAATACTGGGAAGCCATGTGGCATTTTGAACTGGAAGTGTTCCCAGACTGCCTGCGGGAGGGGGGGGGAGAGGGGGGAAATCAGGGAAAACCACAAACACAAACTACTGTGGATACTAATGGTTTGAAGAGAAGAGGAGAAAAGAGAAGAGAGCTCCAGCTACTCGATGAGATAAAAATCTGTTCAATAGAACTGGATAAAGCTAAATTTGACAGCAGCTCTTTACTTGAGTACAAAAGCACATGAAGGTATAGAGGCTGCTGTATAACCAATAGCTCAGACTAAACTGCTGCATATGTTTTGTTATAGCATAATGGCCTTTCCATTCAAGACAATTTTTTCCCCTTCAAGGAACACACTGTTAGATTGGTAGTTTGACCTCTGCGTGCGCTGCATTCATCTGCTCTGTCTAGTCTTGTGCAAAAGGCTTTCGTACAACGACTGTGTTTTTAGTAGAAGGCACAAGCTTGCTCAGCATCATCCTGACAGGATTGTAAAGCAGTGGATGCAAGCACACACAGAGGTCAACCCTCCACCGGTCTCATCTGCTGCACAACAGTGAGCCGATCGAAGGGCTTACCGCCAAAAAAAATTGGGAATTACTCCAAGGCTTTTAAGGAAGGTTGAGACGGGGACGGGGAAGGAAAATCAAAGACTTATGCAGGGATCCTGTGTGTGTGTGTGTGTGTGTGTGTCTGTGCGGTCACCATAATTATGTAACAACACACAGCACTAAGCCCGTAGCCTCTGACCTCTAAACCTCAGCATCCTCTCCTCATATGAATAATGACCCAAGGGGCCCTATGTCACCGTGAAACTTCACCAGTTGATTACTTACATTAAGACAGTTGTTTTTTGAAAGTTTATGTTTAAATATGCAAAATCACTTTTTCTACAAATATAGCCCAAAATCAAAAAATTGACCAGTGCATGAAAAACAATGTCTCGCCTACAGGACTTCACTTAGCGGAACAAACTCTTGCGCCGCATGACACAACAAAAGGCATAATTCTACAGCTTTAGACATCAAAACAGTTTTTGCTCTTTGTTCTGCAGTTAAACTGCCGGCTGCACCTCTTGTAAGGGCACTTTTAATGCGTCACGAACAAGCAATAAATAATTAGCTTCGTTGCAGTGAGTTATCGATAATTTGTTGGGCCTTTCACGGTGACTCTCAAAAGTTGGACCGTGGCGGCAAAATAAAGGCAGAGCGAAAGAGAGAGCGGGAGGAAAGCAAAAGGAGAGAAAGAGAGAGGATGACAGACAGGTAGAAATGGAGACAAGACAGATCGGATAAAGAACAAGCGGAAGAGCGACGGAGAGACAGAGGGACTGTAAAGAGAGACTAAGTTTAGCTCTCCCCTCAGGACTCCTCTCAGGTTCCTCTGCTCTTTTCATTGTCCTCCTCTCCTCCCTTTCTTCCTCATCTCCTCCTTTTTTCAATCCATCACAAAATAATTAACTTGCTATAAGTGAAATTAATTCCACTAATTGGGTTTACGGGTATTTTTGGACACTGGCGGAAAAAAAAGGGTGAGGAAAGAGAGAGAGAGAGAGAGAGAGAAAGAGTGTGTGTGAGGGAGTGTGTGGCGGTATAGGGGAGGGTGGTACCTGCTCACCCAATCATGTCACGACAGGGAGGATGTGACCTCGACAGGCAGGAAGTGAACTTGGTGAACTTCCTGACCGAATTTGAAGAAATTGAGATGTTGGGCGGAAGGATGCTGACAATGAATAATCTGTTTGTGTCTTTTTTTTTTCTCTTTAGATGTTTTTCACTCCTTTCTCTTCCGTTTTCGACCCTTTTTCGCTGCTGTTTAAACCCCGACTCTTCCCCGTACATGTGATTGTGTGGATGGATTTGTAGTTAAGTGCATGCCTTTGAATATTCAAGGTCTGACAGAGAGAAAAGGTTTCGTCTTTGAGATGCTCCTTGAGTGAATAAGGAAGAGAAAATGTCAGAACAGGCTTTTCAAGTGGTTTCAAAGCTTAAGTGAAACGCAAACCGACTGAAATAGCATCTGATGTCGTCCGAGCAGATATTTTTAATCTCGTCTTTCCTCTCATGTTTGACATTTAATTGATGTATTAAGGACGCAAAATTGGAACATAAGCGCGGCGGATCATTCCAAACAGACAAGCAGATCAATGAAAAAAGGGGGACAATTATACTTGTGATCTGTGAAGGTATAAAATCCTGGCGTATGTCAGTTAGAGGGAATAAAAGATGTCATCTCTGTTCAGCATCATGCCTTCCCTGTGGGTATTCAACTTTGAACAATTTCAGCATTTAGCTCATGCTCGTATCCCAAATGTCTCACACTGAGTTAGCAGGGGACGCTTCAAGACTACTAATACAGACGAGCTGCCGATACCACATTTAGTGCATTCGCCAATCAAAACGAGCACAACAGAAGCTCCCAGGTGTGAATGTGAGGCACGACAATGAGCCTTTGTGCTTTGCAAACTATTCTGGGATGAATTAAAGTTGATATAAGTGCGACAATTCGACTTGAAGTCATAAACAAAGTTATTTACTAGTGTTAGTGTTAGTGCACCAGATCCCTTTAATAAAACCTCTAATTCTACTGCAGCAGGGTCTGACAGTGTGCCTTGTTCAGTCCTGGTTCTGGTTCTCCCATGCCTCCCTTCCCTCCAGCGGGCCCATGCAATACGGCCTTGGCCCTCCAGCAGAGTGGTGTTGGCTCCCAGCGAGGCAAAGCCGGACCTGGGTCTGTCCGTGGCGTGCTGGTCCCTGCCGGAGGCCCCACTGGAGCCTGAGCAGAAGGAGGTCCTGGTGAACCTGCATTTGATTTCACCGGAATCCAGCCCGTTATATAGGAATAACTGTTCTGTTTTGTGGGTTCTTTTTGTACCAACCTTGTAGTCTCAATGAACTGAATGAGGATGCTATAAATAAATACTGGTCCAAACATGGCCTATGCGCTGACTTCCAAACCTTACATGTGAGGCAAGAAAGTGTTTTTCTTTCTTCCAAGACTCGAGCATAAAGTGTGACTTAACAATTCCAAATGCATCCAGCTGCTCCGCTGCCCAGGTACGACTGTAAATGTGTTCTTTGACAAGCATCCAAACTAAACGTGCTGGCTCACTTGTTAATATTCTGTAGTTCTGTAGAAACGGAGAGATTGAATTGATTGAATTATGTGTATTGTTTTATTTTGTTTCTCCCGGTTCTGCTGGCTGACCTCGTTCAAGGGTACAAAGGGAGAGATTGAAAAATCTGCCTTAATGCTTTCACCGGCACACCTTCGCACACTATACTTCATGTGTTCTCCCTGTGTTTCTGTTCCTCCCTGGCCCTCCAACTATCTCATCTGGCTTCCTCAGTCCATCTTTTTTTCGGACATTTTCATTTTCTCTTGATGCTTTCCGTCCCTTTAAGCTCTCTCTCTCTCTCTCGCTCTCTCTCTCTGCCTCTCTCTCTCTGATTCAGTGCAACATATGCTGCCTCTTCCCTCACACACAGAGGCTAATTACAGGAGGAGGAGAAAGGAGGGAAAAAAATACTGAGAGAGGGTGAGTCTGAGAGAGAGGAGGTGAGAGAAAGGGTAGAGAGAGAGAGAGAGAGAGAGAGAGAGAGAGGGGTGAGGGGTCCTTGGGGTGAATTATTCATCTTACGCCATGACACCTGAGGGCAATCTACCTCTCTGTGAGTCACCGAGTTAAAGAGAGAGAGAGTAGACTGTTTGAGTCAGACCTGCCCGAGAGGATATTAACACCTTTGTGTGTGTGTGTGTGTGTGTGTGTGTCCTGCAGCGTATTGTCCCCTAAGCCGATCATGTGCCGCCTACATACGGAGACCATCTTAAGTGTAACCTGTGGCTGTCACTCTTTCACACACACACACACACACACACACACACACACAAACACACACACGCTCACAGAGTCAGTAATAACATAGGTCAGCGCAGCACACAGCGTAAATCTTACTCACACTGAGCCACAGCCATAAGCAGAGGTAGCATTAACCAGCAGGGAATAAACACACACACACACACACACAATGCACACAGACATACAAAGGACACATGATACACACAAACAGCACGTATGATCTTAAATACAACACAAGCACACACCATCTTTCCATTTGCTGTCATTAGATTAATAACTGCAATCATCCTCTTTGCCTGTAATAAAGTATAATCTGCCGTCTCCACTCCGGCTGTCAGACCACTCTAACTGTTGACCGGATCACCGACATTCATCAGGCGCACTAACAGCTGAATTATTAAACATGACTATATCTTACATCCCAAAAAAAAATCTATTCTGGAGAGACGATAAAACTGCTGTTTAATTGACGCTCCTGTCCAAAGTAAATTACAGTGATGAGGCGGGGGTGTCAGCGACTTGCTCAAGGACACTTTAGCATGTCGCGCAGCGGTTGGTGGACACATTAGCTGATGCTGGGATTGAAGCTGTCAGGGTGTACAGGACAAACACACCAGGCCACCTTGTTGCAACTCTGCCAAGTCATGTGATGCAGGCTTTTATTTTGGCAAACTGTCTAAATGTTACCAAAATACGCATAAATGCTTGACTATGTGATAAAAGGCCAATTTTTTAAAGGTACTGAGGTGGAGAAGAGAATTTAAAAAACACATTTAGCTACAAACAAAAAACGCACACACACAGATATTAGAGACAAAGCTTAAATGCAGTGTCTTGCTGAAAGGCTGAAAGAAGACGAGAGGCTTTTTGATGTCTCTGTTCGTCTTTTGGTTTCTTTATATGCGTTCCACTTTCCCTGGCACTGAGCTTGACTTCCTGCTGAAATTAACCAGGCAGCCCAAAAATAATCCATCACAAGAGAGAAAAAAAGAGAGAGGGAGAGAGATGGGAGACAGGAGAGTGTAAGAGAAGAAAGAGACGAAATAGAAGGAAAGAGTAAAGCAAACGGATAGAGAGGGAAAAAATAGGAAGAAAGGAGAGCGATAAGTTGACAGAAATAAGTACAGGAAATAGAAAAACAAAGATGTGCAGACAGACTCTGTCCTATGTGTGAATTTATTAGCATTCCTGTTTCCAGTTGCTGCTACTTTTAATAGAGTCTGTTAGCTGATACGTCCGTACCGATGCACAACATGACAAAACACAGCTGGAAAACGATGGATTACCACATTATAGTTTTTGCAACATAATTTGAGGAGGTCAAGTAGCTGTTCTGAGGTCTAAGCTCTCCCTCAGGGACGAGGCGAGGACCTCTGACACCTTGAAGAGGCTTGGACTGCAATATCGGCTCTTCTATCTTTCAAGAAGCCAGCTGAGGCGGTTGAGATATGTCATGCCTAGATGATACCACTCTGCGGAGGTATCCAGGGCAAGTCCAAGTCGGGGAGACCCCAGGGCAGACCCAGAACATGCTGTATTGAATATCTTATGTGCCCTGGGAAGGCCTCAGAATCCCTTAGGAGGAGCTGGAGGACGTGGATGGGGAGAAGGATGTCAGGTTGTCTGGGTTACTTTGCTTCGCCCGCTGCCACTGCTACCCAGACTCAGATGAGCAGCAGCTCATGAGTTATCACACAAAGAACGCAATATGGGCCCACAGTCTTAGTCAAAAGGCTGAATATGGAAGACTGGGGGACTTGGGAACATTTACCAAACAAATTATATAAAATTATGAAAAGCGCATGATCATCCTTCAAAAATTGGACATGTATCCAAAACATTGATTGCAAGAGCTTCAAGGTCAAAAGGTTGAAACATTGTCCCCACTGAGGTCCAGCAGAAAGCCCTCATAAGGTTTTCTGCTGGAGACTTCACACCTCACACACCTCCACATACACCTTTTCAGGTGAATACGCAGAGCTGAATGTCACCTTGAGGGACGAGCAGGCCAGCTGTAGTGATTTGTAATGCACAGCTAGGTCTGCCCGCATGACCACTTTCTATTAGCCCACTGCACGTTACATCCATTCTGGCCTAATAATGTATTCAGTTCACATCCGCACTTGCGAAAGCATGATGTGTGCGGCTTCCAACATTTACATCCAAACAGTACACGCACAGTGTCAACTTTTTACGTGAGCGCACACGGTCCCAAAAAAAACAGCGCACACACTTCTACACGTATATGCGTGGTAAAGCACACACTCATATTGTTCAGTAACAATCAAACTGAGTTTTCTCATAATTAATGGATTAATCAAGGAGTAATGAATGTGGAGTGGCTCCACACGGCGCTGATTAACACAGATGATGGAGGAGCATGGGGAACACTCTGCAAGGGAGAAGCGGCCATGTTTGATTCCCACAGTGTAGCTGAGTGAGTGACAGTGTGATTGACTGTGTGTGTGTGTGTGTGTTTGTATGTACGTGTGTGTGAGTCAGCATAAATGGTAACATTGTTGCACAGAAAGAGAAAGTAAGTTGTCCTCTGGCTTCTGTTTCCATTTAATTAAATGTATGTGTGTGTGTGTGTGTGTGTGTGTGTGTGTGTGTGTGTGTGTGTGTGTGTGTGTGTGTGTAATCACAGTGACTTTCTCTTCCCAATTAGGCCTTTAATCCATCAGCTGGCTGTTGCTATGGTGTTTCTCTCTCCATCCAATCAAAGTCAAGTGAGTGAGCACGCTCAGAGAGGAGAATCACATAACAACCTCAACAATAGTCTTTGATACGATGGACAAATAGGGCGAAGGGAGTGGTGATTAAAACAATACTAATTGACAAATGAGAATGAAATAAGTGAATATTAACAGAAGATAAGAGGTAGCTATCACCACTTTATTTAATTTGTGCACACAGGCCTCCAAATATACTAAGACCGCACATGAATTTGATATTTTTCACATGTGCAAACCGTGTGTGATTATTGTGATGGAGTGCTTCAAGTTCCCAAAAGCTGTTTATAAATTATGACCAAGAACTGAAAAATTAATCAAATAAAGTAGCTCTACTTAACTGAATTGGAATAAATCCATTCTACTATATTAATCACTCTGAAATGTCATTCAAAACAAAACCAACTAATATGTCTCCATTAGATAAGACACTTAAACAAATATTAACCGTCTCCTTCAATATTTAATGTTTTCATTTTTGTTGTTTGTGCTTTTTTTTTTTGGACTTAAATAAACACTTTCTCTCTCAGGACACTTTTTTTCATTTTCACATTCATCTAAGCAGGCAGGTCAATTAGGAGAAAATTGTGATTTACTACGACTGCACTGCTAGCACAGCTGCTCTCACTGATCCCAGGAGGCAAGCAGCATGACTGGGGAAAGCAGGCGTGTGTGTGTTTTGTGTGTGTGTGTGTCTTTCTGTTTGTGGATGACAGTGGACAGTAAGTGGTGGGACCAGTTTTTCTACCATATTGTGCTCCAAAACAATCTCTCCGGCCATGTCAGCATTGTCTGTCTGTCTGTTTATCTCTGAATCAACGGAAGCCTTCAGAAAAGTTGTATTTCCATAAAAATGACTCGGCTGCCTCGAGTTTAAACTACCCACGTAGACACAGATGATATCAGCCGTGCAATAAAACATACATGACAAAGCTCTTACTGTAGCCCTGGAGATATGCAGCATGACAAGCTCAAGGAGAGTGCTATAAAGAGAGACAGACGGAGTCAGAAAGAAGGACGGACACATTCGGATTGTACTAGGTGTCCCGACCTTGTCTATCTAAGAACCGCCTGTCTCCCTCTCCCTGTCTTACTTTCATAAGTGGATTTATCATTTCCAGGCCCTGACCTGTCCTCCCCCGACAGGACAGCCCTGCCTTGACTCAGCCCTGCAAATTTGCTGCTAACCCTGACCATGAAAAAGTGTGTGTCCAAATCACAGAGCTTGTGATATTCGAGTGAACGCTGACTTTGGCTCCTGGAATGTGACGTCTGACATTTCGTTTATCGGACATTAATTAATCTGAGGAGGATTGTTGCTCCGTTGTGTGTTTCCCTTCTGACTCATTCACCTGCCTCCAGCACGCCAAATGAACGCTGCTTTCGCTGTCCGGGGCGTTTCACACATCCCGTTCACATCTATTTAAGTGGTACAGCAATGTCATTATCAAGTCCTACTATTCCTGTGTGATAGCCCGTTTCACACATCCCGCCACCTTTCTCTACCTTTCATTCTTTCCTTATTTCCTGTGGCCTCTCGCTGCCCTCCATTTCTTCATCCACTGCTGTCTATGTTTCCTTCCAAAAAGTGTCTAATGTGCTGTCTGCTTCGTGTGCTATTGTGTGTGGGTTTGCGTGCGCTTGAGTGTCACGGGTGGCTATAGGAAGCTTGGGTGATTAACTCTGATAGCCACCAGATGCCTGAATTAGAGGTACACACACACACACACACACACACACACAAAGCACTTTAACGCAGAGGCAGAAGACGGACAGAATCAGACAGCAGAGAAGCACAAAGACACCGTGAGTGACAGCAACTGAGCGAAAAGCAAAGGAGAGAGGAAAAAGGGAGTGACTCATAGTGAAGACAGATGGTGATTGTAGGTGAAAAGAGGTCCAACATGTGTGTACAGTATGTGTGTTAGTATGTATGTGTGTGCTACAGAGTGCTGACTTTGTTCCTAAAAAAAAAAAAAACATGCTGTGTTTTCCTCCTGAGCTTGATTTTTTTTTTGGGAGAACAAACAACACATGAGTGAGGGCAGATGATTGTCACGTTTCGCTTGGACGGCTGTGATGTGACCTAAGATCAAAGCTTGGATTGGCCAGATGCCGCAGATGTTGTTTCCTCTCTGGTATTTGTGCACGTGAGTGTGTGTGTGTGTGTGTGTGTGTGAGGGAGAGGAAGAAAGAGATTTCGATGCTGATTTTACCTTAACTGACAGGAATGATGTTTGACTGTGTGGCATGTGTATATGGGGGCGAGTGTGTGCGTTTGTGTGTTCGTTGGACGCCCTCTCATCAGTCAGTCCTATCAGATTTGGGCAGCCAACAAGCAGCTGGCTCCGACTGTGGGACTGGGCTGATGTTGCCTGTCTGAACTGCCAAACACTAAATCCCAATATAGCGGCTATTCTTCTGCAGCTATAGCTTTGAGTTATATTCCCCAGAGAAAGCATAAAATGACAATATGGAAAATGTTGGCTATATTTAAGTGGCAGTGCAACATTTCCAGCTAAACTTGAATGCTGGAATACAAATCCATCAACTTTAGTCAACTATAGTCTAAATCTGGAGCCATTTATATAATTTAAGGCAGTGTTTAAAACACGGGTCATGGCCTGAAGTGCTTGTTTCTGGCAAGTCCTATATGTCAGTAATACTCGTATATTAGCTCTGACCAGCGGATTATGAACAGTAAGTCCCTCTGCTCATGTGTTGTTCCCAAAATAGTCCATAACTTTACTGCGTATGTGTCTATGTGGACTCAACTGCTCCATTTGTTTGATAAAGAACAGGTTCTTGCTGGCTTCGCCCCAAAACATGCAGGTCTTTCAAACTCTTAATCATCATGAAAGTGAATGTTTGTCTAAACTTAATTCTCTTCTTCTGTGTGACTGTCCATGCGGGCTGCCTGCTGTTGGCAAATATTACTGTATATAGGCTACATGCTTGCTCACCAGCAGCGAACAGGACTTCCTTTCATAGCCCGGTCCTCCACAAAGCGCCACGCTAGTTGCAGTTTATCACAAATAGTGATGTGCTTGTTTTAATGAGTCAGACTCCTACAGTGAAACTCGACCATATTTAGGCACACTTAATCTCAGATCCCGTGGTGACGATGCTTGAAAGACCATTGACTTTTTTATTTTCTTCTTTGTTTCAGGTCCCAGCCCACCTTAGGAAAGCACCTTCGGAACCAGTCTACCGAGCACCTTAACATCTGTGCTCCAATCAGCCCAACTGTGTTGTGACATAACTTCCTGCATCATTAACACTTGGCAACCTGCTGCCACGTCGAGCACTGGGAATAATAAGCATTAGCATAAGTTAAATGTGGGAAGATTATCTTTTAATACACCGCTGCCGCTGTTGTCGGAGAAAGTTGATTATAATACAATGCTTTGAAAACTGTGGAGCCGCTCAGTGGTCCTACATAGAAACCAGACGCTATATAGAGTGCTGCAGGGATGACGTATTTTTGTAGGCCCCAGAAGTAAGCATCACACTATTTATTTCAGGGCGTCCAAAACCAAAAACCGAGACGAGACAAAGGAACTGGCAGTGCAAAAAACGCTAATTCCTGGATTTAGGACGCATTCCTGCAGCACTCTATTTTGGGAACATTAGCATAGCTGCTATTTTCAGTGCTAATTTGACACAATGTATGCTTTCCCAGTTTAAATATAGCACTTAAACTTCCCTGACAACAAGCAATTGAGGGGTTTAAATCTCTCATCTTTCACTGTGATGAAAGATGAGAGATTTGAGGGAACGCTACAATAGGCAAGGCAAGAGGCTTGTGATTCTCAGAAGCAGCTAAATGCATAGCTAGTAAGCTACTTTTCTAAAAAGGCAACGGACGTCATACCTAAATGTAACCACATAAATAACACTGAACCCACAGCCGAAGGTGATGTTAAAATTAGCAGTGTATTGTAATAGCTTTGCACAGCCAATGGTAATCAACACCATAGCAGAACACCTAACTCGTCACAGGACCCTTGACTTGTATGTTAGCGGTCCCTCGAGAGTCGCCCGATAGAAGATATTAAGCAACTTTTTCACAAATGCATCATCTAATCACAGAGCTCAATCATACTGAGGTGAAATTGCATGCATACAAACATACAAACATCTGTCACCGTGTGTGTACAAAAGACCTGTGTCATGTGCTCGTTTTACATTTACATGTGTGTGTTTGCGAGGTAACAAGAGGACTGAGCAGTGCGACATGGTTCCTTGCGTCAGTGTTAATAATCCAGCCCCGATCATTGCCATGGAATATTGATAGAGAGGAAAATGGCCCCAAGCAGATCTCTGCTTCATTAGCGAAGACTAGCGGGACGGAAACGGGAGGACTCATAGCAGTTGGAGGAGGACAGAGGAGGGACGGAAGAAAGAAATGGGAGGAAAAGGGGGGGAAAAAAATAAGATTGCTGCTAACCACAGATGAGCAGACAGAAGGAAAACAAGGTGATCAAGAGGATGGTGAATAGATAACGGGTCAGAGGGAAATGAGGATCAAGGAAATTGTTTCGAATCACATGTGGGTTTTATAACAGCTTTTAGAAACCAAAGGATATCGAATCACTCAATACATGAGTGACCGTGAAACACTTCACAGTAACAAATAGAAAATCCGTTATGTCATTCTTTCCTGACATGGTAGCAATTCATTATATTTGAGTGAGTTGACCCTTTAAAGGTCTGATCTGTATTCCACTGTTAGAGAACATCAACTATCAGGACATTAAAACAACCCGATCTTCCTCCTCCTCGTCCTCGTCCCCGTTTTCTCTCTCCGCCCCGGTCGGAACACAGTGTTTGTTTAATGTGGTATCGCCATGGTTACCCGTCTGCCACGTTGAGGTAATGTCATCAATCATCAACTTTAACACGCCGCAAACCAGACGCTGTGCTCGCAGGAGACCAGCTATGACATTTTACACTGTCCACTGCTGAAAACACTGGAGGGGCCGACGTCTGGAGATGTTAAACAGCAGCAGCGAAACAGGCCGAGGACTGTATTCAACCTGGTGACATCCAGGTATACGTCTGTATTTTCACGTGTAAAAACTGTAACGAGACTATTAAAATCCCAACACGTTACCCACAGACTGCAATTATTTCTCTTCCCCGTCCCTCCATCCCCTCCTTTAATCTGTCTTCCCTTTGTGAGCATGTTCAATCTCTTTTGGTTGACATGACAACAGACGATGTCGCGCCTCCTGTTCTGATGACATCACTACAGGCGCCAAGCCAATCCCCAAAAAAACCTATCATCTTCTCTCTCTCTCTCTCTCTCTCGCTCGCTCTCTTTCAGACACATCGATCTAGAATACAAATCGCAGATGTGAAGAGGAGATGACTTGGGGTGAAGGGTGGAGAGAGGAGATTAAAAACAAAAAAAAGGAGTGAAGAGGAGACAAGGGGAACGATGAGGAAGAGTGCAGAGAGAAAGACGAATAGCCACAGTTACATCTGATCTACCACCACGCCCACTATCTCCCCTCAGCCGGCTGAAATGGAGTGTGTGATCACTCACTCATTTCCATACTGGGTGACTTTGGTATATAAACCACAGACACACACACATGCAGAATCAATTTTGTCCGAGGAGGAAGGCCGACATGAAGGCGGTTCGGGTTCTGTGCGTATGCTTGTGATTGAGAGGCTGAAAGACTTTCTTCAGTGTGCGTGACACGAAATACATGAATAGTAAATGTGCAACAACCATATGGGTACAAACTAAAAAAGATAGTTCAGCGTGTTAGCATGGTAATTGGCACTAAACACAAAATACAGTTGAGGGCGATGGGACAAGCACCAGCAACGTAGGTAGCTCTGAATACAGAAACAGAATTTATCCTCTAGGGACCTTGAATATCTGTAGTACATTTCATGGCTATCCACCCTGTACGTGTCAAGATATTTCACTCAAAACCCCAAATGTCAACCTCATGGTGGCACTTGAGGAAAAGTCAGATGATCACCAAAGTTAAAAAGTGAAATCTTCTGGGAACCATGAATTTCAGGAAGACTGTCCGACTGACCAACAGACAGACATTGCCATCCATAGAGCCACAAAAAGTCACACGAAAGCTACCCTAAAGAGTTAAACCAGCCATTTAAATCCCCCAACTCTTTCTGGACACACACACACACACACACACACACACACACACACATACTATTGTAGGAGTCCTGTAACAAGCCTGTTTTAGCCATTATGACTCCAGAGTGTGAAAGTGAGTCTGGTCTTTTGGGAAGTGGACTGCTCTATAGATATACACACAAACTAACTCTTTATCTCCCTCACACACACACACACACACACACACACACACACACACACACACACACATACAATGTGGTCTGTTGGGAAGTGGTCCGTGGAGCACACGCATCAAGACTGGCCTAGATAGATGGGATAGCAGGACACACTCTTTTGCACACACAGACAGTCAAGGACACTCTGATGGCCTATATAGTTGGGTCATTTCATACCGGAAGACCTTATCCTTGTCTTAATAAGAATAGAGTGATGGAGGGAAGAGAGAAAGGGAAGGAAAGGAGAGAGAAAGTACACACACAACTGGCACATTTTTAGGAGGGAAGAGTCAGAGACATAAAGGTAGAAAGCAAGAGGAAAGCGAGGAGGGATGAAAGGGCCAATAGAGTGTGAAAGAAGAGGGGAAGAGACAAGAATACAGACAGATTTTTTTTTAAGACTCGCCTTATCACCTTAGTTTCATCCTCTCGAGTCCCGCACTGGTCGCTATGGTGACGACTGATGAAAAGAACGGAACAGAACGCAACAGAAACGCAGACATAGCAGACGGAAAGAAAGAAAGAAAGAGATCAACGCTAAACCGATGAAAGGCTCGGAGACATGAAAGATCATAAACTCGGTGTTTGTGTTTTCAAAGCTACCTACGTTGCTGGTGCTTGTGCCACAGATACTATTCAATGCAGTAACCAACGTATCCTACACAACATAATGGCTCCCTGTGATATTTCTTCATGTTATCTTTATTGGAGAACCATATGCAGGCAGAGACTTTAAAGGGACACTCATCAGAAGTCAGACTTTAAAACCACAATGTCTCTGGAGGGACTGAAAATACCAATGATGATGCCATCGGGGTTATCTCAGATTGGACTTGATACTTTAACAGAAGGCCCTTTCCCGATTTCCCGATGCTGAAAATTCAGTGGTCTGTCATGAGATGCACAGACCTGCAAGATGAACAGAAACGACGCAACATCAAACACATGTGTTACAGAGGCCCCCCCTGGGCATGATTACCTCTTCTTCCATGTCTTACATGGAAGCAGAGCCCTGCTATAAATGGAAACGTCTATTTTTGTTTCGTACCGATCAGAACATACCTGCTGCATTACTGGCACTGACTGTTCAATGGTAATGCAGGTGCCCTATGTGTAATCTCTATGAACACATTCTAGAATATGTAGCAAAGGGACAAGATTTTGGCATCAGAAGCGTTCTGGTTTCCGTTTGTAGTGACCAATCACGTTAGAGCAGGCTTTGGTAGAATGCAGGTAAGATGTCTGTCTGGAGTAAAAGAGGCGGAACGCATTAGCCGAAATGCAATCTGGCAAACCCCTGCTATCGTTTGACGATGATTTTGATTGGTTTAAAATGAGCTCGTAAACCGGCTACTTGTGAAACAATCTACAGAAATATAACCGCTCGCCCAAAGAGCGTTATCTGTTGTCAGACGGATAGCCGATAGGTTTTGAGATTGCTCTACATGTAGCAAGGTGCAAAGTACGGCCATGAAAGTCGGAGTGGTAGATAATGTGCTAGACTTTCATGCAGGAGTTTGTGTCCTGTGATCGACCTGCAAGTAACGTTTGCTTATATTAACCATAAACATGATCTTTTCCCCTAACCTTTCCAAACCGTAAATTCGATGCAGAGTGAATTTTTCCTTAACCTTTTCCTGTCTGGGTCCGTACTAAGAAAAGTAACAGAAAGCGCTTGGTGCCCCAGGCTACACAACAGGCTTTTGTTACCCATGATTCTTAGCTGCAAGAAGTGATTTGACAGCTATCAGCCCCAGACAAATACACATCCACACACACCCAGAGGCAGAAACACACACACACACACACACACACACACACACACACACACACACACACACACACACCAAGACGCAACACTCCACTCTTAGTTTAATCTATCCTGCCTGGGTGCTGTCACCCAGCAGGGGGATGCTCAAGGCAGAGTGTGTGTGTGTTTATGTGTGTGTAGACCCATGGTGACAGACCACCTTCTCTGTAGTGCAGCCCACCAGAGGACCGACAAACAAGACTGCTGGAACTGAGAGCCCGACAGAAACGCATGACTGTACATCCTTTGTGCTTCAAACCTCACTTCCTGTGAGAGAGAAGTGGCAAAATAAGCAGAAGCAAGATAGAGAGAGATATGTGCACTTACTAGTAAGCAAGGGAACACTTATGGCACGCTTTCTTTAGGGAGCTTGGTGTGACGCTCCCTCCCACAGAGAAAGCTAAACATTTTTTACATCTACAAATGCAAGCTGCTAAAAAGACATACGTTACACCAGACTTTTCAAACCATTTGAATGCTATGTACAATCAGTAGCAGCTTGTTGGGAGAATAAGAGACCTTATTCCATTTTTTCAATTTTATAAAACCCCTCATTCTCTGCTGGGACACCAAGGCTAAAAATATATGCACTAATGGCACTGTAAAACACTTCTGCTGTTCATGAAATAGAATCATTTATGGTTCTTCAATTAGGAAGAAGACACACTTGGAGCGACATGATTCCAACTCTAATTTTCTGCTTTCAATTAGCTGCTGGATAGGTAAGAGCGTCGTTGTTAGGATTAATTTCCTCTTAAAGACACAGGCCAGTGTTTAGTACAAAAACACAAGTGTGCAGACACACACACACACACACACACACACACACACCTCCCATGTGGTAAGAAAGTCAGCAGTGATCCTGCAGAGAGCCTGAAGGTGACTAACATTCCTCCCCCTCTATGTTTCCTCTCGTCCTTTTCCTCCTCTGAATCCATTTTACTCTTCCTTCTCCCTCTCTCTTTCTCTCTACCGCTTCACACTCTTAAATTAGCCTCATGAAAAATAAATTGGAAATGATGGTATGTCTGTTAGCCTAAAGTTAGTTTGCTCTAAATCAATCTTATGGTACATTAGAGGCCCTGAATAACAATTTCCTCAACCATCTTTTTGCTTCGGTATTGTACCATGAACACGTGAACATGTTCTGCCAAAATTGGAACAGTTTTGGTTCATTCACATGAGAGATTTTTGGGCTGTTTTGTCTGTTTCTCCCTTGTTTGAAGTGGGCAGAGCTCAGATGGACAGTGATGCACTTTCATTCACCATTCGGGAAGAAAATCCATTTGTAGACTCTTGAAACTCACTTGAGTTGTGTAATCCATCACAGCCAACTTCAAGTCTGCATTCATTTATGCCAAGGAAATTGATTTGCACTTACAACTGCAATACAACGTGACAAACAAAAAATTACGCCAACTCAATCTTCAGTTGTAATAGAATACAGATCTGTAGCAATTGTCAGCATCTGTCAGGTAATTGAATGAAGAAGTCTAGAAGGCATGACAAATACATTTAGGACTCGAACGAAAGAAGAAATTCTTACACAAACACCTGTGCATCTAAAGTTCTTGGCTGACAAACGCTTAAAGCATGAGTTGCATTGTCAAGTGGTTTCAATGGAGTCAAAGTGCTTATTTTAAGAAGGAACACCTGAGTGATGAATGAAAGACAACAAATGCTCTCATAACAATAATTCACAAATCCCTTTTCTCTGTTATGTTGTGTTGATTGTCAAAATAAAAGGCCAAAGAACCCGTATAATGCTTTCTTTTCTCTTTTTTTTTTCAAAATCCGATTTGAATAGCGGCTTTTGCACAGGAGGAACCGGTGCTGAATACATGGAAATGACTACATTTACTCAAATTGCACCTCAGCCTCATAACCTGAAAACAAAACCATCACCACTTACACGAGTATCAATGTGACCCTAACCTAGTCTGGTGACAAAGACACGCAAAACAGAGAAGTCATGGTTACCATTTTATAGTATCGAGCTCACATGGTTGAGCATTTCACATAAAAACACAAGATACAGTGAATTTTTATAAGGCTATAAACCTAGATTTACTCTTACCGATTTATAACACACATCCCGTGCGCTTATATTGCCTACACATTTCTTTTCTGGATATAAAGCACTATGCAAGTTGTTCTTGTAAGTAATGGAGTTGAGCTTACAGTCTGCTGGGACAATAAATGATGTTTTGCATCATGCTTTTCTGTGGTTAGATCTACTTCGAATGCTTCAGAGTGTTACTGTAAAGGCAGGCAGATGGACTGATGGAAATGTGGTCTCACTGAACGATAAACCCTGAAATGATCTAAAGCTGAATGTGTGGCTGAGTGAGTGAGTGAGTGAGAGAGGAAAAAGAGGAAATTATCTACAGGGAAAGACGGCTAAAGACACTTTGTGAGACGACGAGAGAAAGAAGGACGGACAAGATAGAGACATGACAGAGGAAATGCATGGCTGGCCATGAATAATATAGACCGCTTCCATCTCTCAGCTCCTCCTGTAACTTGGGAAACACACACACACACGCACAGACACATAATTCTTGAGTTTGTTTGTTCGGTGCAGCATCATTATAATGTAGCAGAATAGGAGGCAGAGTCTAAACACACATGGAGGACTTCCGTTGGACGTCACGAGGTTCACGTGACACGTGTAAACAACATGTAAGACTGAAATATTGAACAGGTTTCTATCCTGGTTTTAGAATTAGAAGGACAGAATAATATCAGGATGAAACCCTAGAAAATAATGCCATCTATATATGGATATTTAATATGGATATATAATGCATATATAACTGCATTCATGTACATTTCAAGAATCATGCTTTCCATAATAATGTTATTATAACAAAAGAATTGGCAATGCCATATAAACTGCTGCACTAACCATTCTTAAAATTTGTTTCAGTTGAAATTATTATAACTTTTTCTTTGTGTTTGTGTTAATGGAAGACGTTGTGTTGTATTCTTTATATCATATGTCATATGACTGATATGTGTGTGTATAGCTGTGTCCTTTAGTTTCATTGATAGAGACCTGATACTTAATGCTAGACAATGCATTTTGCAGTTTTGCTCCTGAACTGCTGTATTACTCATTAACTGCTGAGTGGGGTTCAAAACAAGCTCAAGTCAAAATAAAGATTAAATGATTCAATTCCTGGGCAGGCGGTTAGTAGCCAGAGAGGTGAAACCCAGGGCGGAAAAACCCAATCACTCCTGCTCATAAAGCTTATCGCTGTGAGGTCATGGTAGTAATTAAAGATGATCTACAGTAGATACCAATATTTTTAGCAACACAAAACTCATCTGGATAATGGCTGCTGGACAGGAAGACAACGCTGTTGAGGGAGATATTTAGCGAGTAAATCAAATCGAGACTGTAAAACTGGATGGAAACAATGCCCTTGCATCCAAGTGGAAAAATCCTGCAAGATTAATTTGAGGAGTCTACCCTCAACACTCTTTTTTCCGCAATGATTTTTAGGCCCTTTAGCACTTAAATATTAATTTTAAACCGCATACGATGTACGGGTTACTTTGGGTGAACGATGAGAATATGCGGGAAAAAGACAGCGAGAGTGTGAAGTAGAGAGAGGAAGGGTGGGAGGGAGGGAGGGAGGGAGGGAGGGAGGGAGGGAGTATAAAAGAGATCTGCAGGCTACAGGTCTGGAGTCATTATTTCCACTGGTGGCTTCAGCCAGATCAATAGACTAGGAGGGTGAGTGTGTCCAATCTCCGCTCAGTTTGGACATGTGCTTATGTGTCCTACCTTTCCAACACACACACACACACACACACACACACACCAACACACACAGAGACGGAGGCAGCCAAGCAGGTACAATGCATATGGGCAGGCAGCCAATTGCAACTGCATACTCTCTCTTTTCACACACACACACACACACACACACAGGGGTGCGCGGTACGTGCGGTGTTGGCGTATTGTCCCACCAGAAATGAAGACTGAGGCCTGATAGCACTAAGAGCAGAGGGCAGCCTCTGGATAGATTTCCAATACGCAACCAGAGGCTTAAGCAAGACAGAGTCACGGATAATCCCCCCCCCCCCCCCCCCTTCTCCTCCTCCTCCTGAGCTCCCTCACTTCTCTGACTCTCCCTCATTTCATCTCTTTATTCCTCTCTCTTACAGATCCCTCTTTTCTCCCCGTCGGTTGCCTCCATTTGCTCCTTTCTGCCCCTCTGTTTCCTCGCCAGCCTGTCTTTTTGCTCCGTCCCTCTTTTCCATCTCCAAAACCACACTTTGTTTGTCTCTACTCTCTCTATCTCTCTTCCTTTATATCTTTTAATGCAATCTGCCATTCTGTTCTATTATTTCTTCTTCTATTAGCACCTCCCCTGGCATCTTTCCTTCCCCGTCATGTGTCTTTTTTGTCTCTCAGATGGTGTTTTACATTAAAGAGCAGCTGTTGTTGAGTCACATGCTTAAGTCAAAGCCATGACACACTCCGAGGCCCCAATATAAACTTCTTTAATGCTGATTGGCCTTATAATCGCTCATTACATCCTCTGCTACAGCTGCTACAACCTAGCTGTGACTAACACATCTTTAAACACACATACAGTGGCGACTGTACTCTGATCCTTTACATGTAGCGTGGAGCATAAAGCTGTATGAACTGACAGTGTGAGACTCTGTTTCACAGACTTTTTTCCTTCTACCTCTCAGAGTGGTCTTTTTTAGAATTATTATAATATATAGAATGTTATTATAGAAATATTTCTGAAGACAGGGTTTGTCGAGCAGTGAGACTGAACTAAAACAACAGTAGCTGGTCAAAGTCAGCAAGCAGGAGCAAAGTGAAACTGAAAAAACAACTACTAAATTAACAACCCCTATACCTTCGGTAAAGAAGCTCAGTTGTCAGCAAAACCGTGGTTGAATGAATTTGAGAGAAGGGGTTGAGAAGGAGCCCCGAAATTTAAAACACACATGCAACAGTTCTCCCTCAGCACTGAATTATTGAAGGTGATGACGTTCTCTGAAATATGTGGCAAGGAACAATCACTGAAAAGAGACACAGCGTCTCTTTCTCTGTTATTGTTTCTAATCAAAATGGGTCATGTTTGACTGCAACGCACTCACAAGGTGGGTTCTTTCTTTGTTTGTGTTCACCGGCCCAAATTTTAAATTGTTAATGGATCTGGTCAGGGTTCTTAAGATTGTTTCTTCAAATGGTGGGGTCTTGAAGAGAGGACAGTCGCTGAAGATAACATTTGATTGCCAAAAGGCTTAAGACTCAATTTAATGGATGCCTCACCGTTATTGTCTCTGAGCTAAAAAAAAACGGCACACAAGCTGGCTTTAAGAGACCACAAATTAGAGAGCGAATGATGGTGCAAAAATAGCTCTTAATGTAACTTATACTGTCAGTTTTTTCATTGTTTTGAAAGAAAACCTCCAAAGCCGTATTCATATCACACCACACTGTCCGGCGGAAGTTACCCAATGCGCCGTTCTTATTTCTTTCACCTTCTTTTCATACATTTGAAATAAATTAGTTAGTTTTTGTCTTTATTTGTGGACGGCAACAACTGGTTTCACAAAAATATACATTACATATTTATTATAGAGTCCTTAAAGTCCGGCTAATGAATGGAAGTTTTTTTTTCATGTGCTCTTGAAAAGTTGCTTGTGTTGCTTATGACAAACCTCTGCCGACACCTGGCACGTTACATTAGCTGAACGTGAGAAGCTGCATATGAAGTGAACACATCAGTGGCGGTTGCAACATGTCTTTTGAGGTGACTTCAATGGAATCACTAAGCATATCAAGTCAAATCATTAGCGCGAGGTGATTTGGCAGGTGGCCAGCACCCCGGGGTAACCATCGGAAACCAATTAATATTCCTAACGGAGGTATCATGCTTCTGGCACAATGCCCACAGGGAAAATCAACTCACTGATTACTCTGCCGTAAACTGCTGCTGTAATGAGTGGTGTGTGTGTGTGTGTGTGTGTGTGTGTGTGTGTGTGTGTGTGTGTGTGTGTGTGTGTGCGTGCGTGTGTGCACGGATGTGTACGTGTTCCAAATAATGTCCCTGCTCTACATACAATGACATGAGATGCCACAGGTGTGCATTTGTTTTCAACGCCACATCAGCTAATCATCTACAGTATTTAATGACGAGCCTGTGATTCGGGTTGTGTTTGTGCGTCTTAAAGACACAGGCACGGCTATTCATTTGTAAAAAAGTTGGATTCTGTAGATGTATAATTGGTTCATTCAGCGAACATGAGCATTCAGTGCATTCGTGTGTTACATCGAGTCTCTTTGAATTACAGCGCGGATGTAAAGATGGAAGCTAACCGATAACGGAGAGAAAAATCTAATACCAACGACACACAGCTGGCGTCGGGTGTCAGGAAGTCTAACAAAAAGCCTCAGAATATAAGATAACTTCTGCTCTGTGTTGTCTTTGTCGGCAGGACTTGGTGTCCCTGAATCCCTCAAGGACACATTTGTCTTTTCTTTGGCCTCCATCGACAGAGACGAGAGGTCAGGGTACAGGGCAGCGTTTAAGGAGTTGGTAGAGCTTCATCGTCTTCGTACACACTGTGGGTTTGAGTTAAAATGATGGGGCTGCTGATACTTTTGGTCAAAGGATGGTCTCTCTAATAACTACACTGAACCAGAGTGCCTTCATCTTTCATCTGCGGGAAACTCATTAAGTGCCTCCTATGATATCCACCTCCATACTCCCCCTCACTACTGCTCTTAACAAATAAAGGGAAATGAATACCATAGATCAATTTAACATAATACATCTAAGTGTTGTAAAAAGTGTTTCACTACAAACACTAAACACAGTGAATCTGGTCCTTGTGCATAAATGGATGTTGCAATTATAATGCTATACTGTGATGTCTATATTGAATGAACTAAACTAAAAATGCTGTGACAAAACGATTACTGGAGCAAAGCAGGACACCATCAGGGATACCTCAGTGACAATGTCTTGTCTTTGCAACTCTTCAATAGCTGTCATGTCGCTGTCAATAGACAAATGAAGAATGAACTGTCCGTGGTGCTGAATCCACCACCCAGGTAGACTTCAGCCTGAGATGCAGTTGCTATAAATGTCCCTATATACTTAAATTACACAGATAAGCAAGAAGTTAAAAAGCTTATTCAGACAGGATTCTATCAGGTTGAGAACATTACAAATATGGTTATTCTATGTCTGGCGTACTGTTTTGCTTGGACTTGAACAGGAAAGTCACTAGTAAGGTTTGTAGTGAGACAAACGCTGTGCATTCACAAGCCTGATCTAATGCTTTGCTCTTTTGCACCCTGAGCTGTAAACTCACACCGATGCTGAAATACCTGCTGCTGTGACATTTGAATTCATGTATTAGACTTTTGGAAGGCATTAGTCACCCACAATGAAGCTGGCTAGAGTGGCACTGAGCATCTCATGCTGGGCTATAGGGCCTCCGTAATCTTGAAAAGAATGTAATGCTTTCCTATGAAAAGCAATATTAACCATAAATATCTACTTGATTCTTCAAGTTCTTCTACTTTATATGACAATGGTGATGCTGATAACACCCATTACTTCTTTTGACAACTTGGACTAAAAGGCCCCCTTTTTTTGATAATAACAGATGAAGATGACATCATGGCAATCAAGGTGAATGTGATCTGTCTTACAGACTGTACACACACACACACACCTGCCCTTCACGATGATGCCATTGTGTTTAATCTGCCCATCATCAAACTATGTGAACACGATTGCAGCTTCTGCAGGTAACGTTCAGCCTTTGATGAGTAGCTCCTCTGAACAAACTGTTGGTAAATGTGCCTCGCTGCGACACAGATGCACGCACACACACATGCATACAAACACACACATACACCGCCACCCCTCTCCTCATCCCCTGTTGCTATGGAACCTGTCGCCAAGGCAGAGAGGTATGTGGTTGTGATGGAAGTGGTGGACCAAGGCGACGACGACGACAACGATGATGGTCATGACGACGACATTGGTGATCTGATAAATAGCCCCTTCGCTGAATTACGAGGTCCGGCCGGCCATAAACCGACGCGTTGCTGGGCTTTGCTCTCTGCAACGTGGGTGGAAGGAGCGACGCGTAATACTGCGCAATGCAAACAGACCCTTTCCTCACCGTCAAACAAACCACAGCCCTGGATTTCGATTCACTCGCTTCACATGTGTTGCTTTTTAAACACATAGAAAAAAAAGTACTCGTGCTGAACTTCAGTCGTGTCTCGCGCGAATCAACCGACTGTCCTCCGCTGCCTTCCCCCGAAATAGCACACCATCAACCCAATTGTGAGCAGACAAATAAGTCCTGCAGGCCCTCCTTCTGCCACCTGTCATCTCTAGGCGATTTATTTCCCCCTCGCGCGCTGCTATTAAGGAGTCCTGCTGACATGATGCAAACTTGGACAGTAACGTGACAAATACGACTATTGATTATTGAAGAAGGGAGGATCGATGGCGATCCGAGTGCGCGCGTATCGGTGGGCGCTGCTCAATTTCCAGCTCCTTAGCGACCGGTGTGCGTCTTTCATTTCTGACATATGGCCAACAACACGTAGAGCAGTTTGGTTTATTCCCCCAAAAAACGGAAAACCTTGGGGAGGCAAGATCTGCCAGATCTCCAAACGTGTCCAAAACAACAACAACGTCCACCCGCCTACAACTGGCTAAATACGACAACTGACCACCCATTATGCCACAGTTCCTCGACGGACAGGCCTGTCAACCCAACAAGTGTGGACTAAGCCAAGCAAGGAAAAGGCCTCATCCATATCTGTCCGCGGCTACCTGCAGCCCTGTTGCGTGACTATTAAGTTCACTTGCTGCACAAACGGCACATAAGGGAGGGGGGGGGGGGGGGTAATGAACAAACTGCACACAGAGGGAAAGTGGAGGAAAGAACTGCATCTGTCCATCTGTTGAAAACAAGAGAGAGAGCGCGAACACCCCTCTCCCTTTCCCCTCCACCCCCTCCTCCTCTTTCCCCATCCCATCCCCATTTCGAGACCATCATACCTCTCTTACTCCCTCCCTCCCTTCTCCCCTCACTCCCTTCCCTCTCCTATGCACACTTAAAATATGTTTGCCAGTTTGAAATACAAAAGACACAACATACCTTGATGGTTCTCAAGGGTGTCCTCCGGGATGTACATGTTTTTGCTTTCATTTACCATAAATGTAGTCCGGCGTTATCCCTATAGGTGAATGGAAGAGAGAGAGGGCAAGCAAAGCTGGAGAGGCGGAGGAAAAACAGCCCCCCCAAAAATAAAGAAATTAAAAAAGGGGGGAAAAGAGGAAGGAACTGTCTGACACGGACAGTCTTGGGTATTCCGTTATTTTTGTTTATGGGGAGGGTGTCTTCGGATGGAGTGAATATTACCTAATCCCCATGATGGAGGTGAAGGCAAGAAAAAAGAAGGAGCTTTCGGCGGAACCGGTTGGGAAAACGCACCGGTGCATCTCTCGGTACATCCGGGCCCTAGGCGAGAAACATGAGACCAGCACCGCGTTCAATTCAATTCACACCTCGTTCGCCCTCTCTCTCTCTCTCTCTCTCTCGCTTTCTTTCTTTCTCTCCTCTCCCCCGGTTGACTTACAAAAAAAAAGAAAGGTTTCAAAAGGTTACCAAGCACGGGCGCTGTCAGTGACGGTCGCTATGGAAGTGCGCAAAAGACGCATTCGTGCGCATCTTCAGCAGCGTGTCAAATTGTGCGAGGATGAAGAAGAGGAGGTGGAGGTGGTGTAGGAGGAGAAGGAGGAGGAAGAGAAGAGGAGAAAATTTAGAAAATGAGAAGAGAGTAAATATTCCATCACGGGTAGCACGGGGTTAAATCTCCCAATAGGTTGTCGGTTATTCCACGTATCTATGGCAGAGTCCCCCCCAAAAACAGAAGCCAGGCCGTCCTGTCTCATCCGGAGACCGGTTTCTCTGTCCTGATCCAGTCCATGATGCTCCGGCGGTGTCTCTGTCAGTCTGTGTGCCTGTCTGTCTGCCTGCCTGCCTGCCTGTCTGTCTGTCTGTCTGTCTGTCTGTGTCTCACTGATCGGGAGTTTGAGCTCTGTCTTCTCTCTGCCTCTGCTGCCTCTGCAGCTCAGCTCTGCAGTGATACTGAGAGAGAGAGAGGGAGAGAGAGAGAGAGAGAGAGAGAGAGGGAGGTAGCCCCCCTCCCCGTGCATGTAGACGCTTTGACTGTTTCCAGATGTGTGTGTGTGTGTGTGTGTGTGTGTGTGTGTGTGTGTGTGTGTGTGTGTGTGTGTGTGTGTGTGTGTGTGTGTGTGTGTGTGTGTGTGTGTGTGTGTGCGTGTGTGTGTGTGTGTGTGTGTGTGTGTGTGTGTGTGTGTGTGTGTGTGTGTGTGTGCCAGAGAGAAATAAGGAGGGAGGGAGACTGTATAGGCAACAGTGAAGAACCGGCGGCTGGTATCCAGATGATGATAATGGTGATAATGAAGACAAAGATGATGATGATGTTGATGAAGTGTGTGTGTGTGTGTGTGTGTGTGTGTGTTTGAGAGAGAGAGAGAGAGAGGGGAAGAAGGCGGATAACGATCCACAGTGGGCTCCAGCCTCGTAGACTCTCATTTCTGCAGGAGGAAACAGAGATGGGAGATGTTGTACCTACATCTGATTTGCCCACAGTCCCGACACATCTGGACTGCTTCAGCCCCGCTCTTTTCTTTGGCCAAGGCCGTGTTTACACACACACTAAAGATCTGGTTTTTCAACTCTTTTATGACTCAAGCTCTGATTTTGTCACCGCGGCTCTCTTAAACAGAGAGAAACCACAAAGGAAGCTGATTTTCAGATATTTGGACGCCGAGTAAATACAGACTCAAATCTCACAAAGTAGATGGGTTCAGGAAGGTCAGTGCACAAAAACCGAACGTGAAAGTTTTCATCTAGAGGATAATAAAATTCAACTATGTTTCCTCTTTTTCTTCTTTTTGCCCTCAGGGCGGTGAAGTTTGCTTTGACATCATTCTCCGTGACCAGGAACAAATTTGCCCCGACCCCTCGAGCACACAAAGTCATTTTCTGGAGACATGGGACCATTTTCTTGGTGGAACACAACAATGAAATTAAGCTCATTTTGGGAGTCAACCGTCAAACAAAGTAAACAACATCAGCTCTTAACTAAACAGCTCTGGACCCAGCTTTGATGTCATGACTCAGCTTGGCTCTCTATCTCCTATGAGGCTCGTGGATAGAGCTGCTCGCACAAATAACATGTCGCGACTTAAATGAAGCTGTTTCCTCAAAAGCTCTCCACAGGCAGCTTGGTATAAAAGATAAGACAGAAATATTTGTTTCCATAATTTTCTCAGTCTTTCAGAAGGATCTTGATCTTATTTTGAAAAGCAGCTCCTGTCTTTTAATAGCTATTCTCACAATACTTTGTATTAAAGTGTGATTTTTAGATGTGTAAATGGTGATGCTTCACAAAACAGAATAATTGGGCTCAATAAATAAGGGTGTGTTGAAGCTACTGAGCAGTATTTTCGGATTCTAATTGTGGTACTTGGCCATCCCATGGGATTCTATTTGACACTGAATACGAACTTCACAATGTGCAGGCCTCATGTCAATCTCACCGCGGGCTATAATCAGGAGGTGAATCTGATGACTCAACTCAGCCTGTATTCATTTGTTCAGTGCCGTATAGCACAAAATCGCCACCCACCATCCTGTAATAGAATAAAGCTTTTTGTCTACATGTGTCACTGCAGACATAGTAAAGACAGGGAGACAGCATCAACGATTCTATTGATGTCATTTGATAGATGAATTGTCTATTGATGAACAGCATGTTTTGTGATGCAGATGTTATGTTAATGTGCTGTGTGTTTGGAGGGATTGTTGAATACCTGCGCTGATGAATGAATGGAAACATTCCCTGAATTTTTGTTGCACAAACTGAATGTTTTCTCGTTCGGAAAAGAAGCAGTTAGAAAGTTATTGTGCTCTTGTGACTGGCATGTCACTATATAATAGATAATTAGATTGTTACTGGTGAATTGATGCATGAGTAGCATATGCTGTTAAAGCTGGTCAAGGCGGAGCTAGTTTAACTAGTTCAAATCTGAGAGGTTGGGAGATGACAAATGGGGTAGGAAAGAATAAAAGACAAAGTTCTGCTACAGACTGAAGTATTTTATTTTTTGGACTCTTTCTACTCGTTGCTTTTTTGTGAAATATTGGATACTTTGAACTCTTTGGGCCTCATGCTGTTATTTAAATGAAACCATCTGAGAAGTTTAGCAGGAAAATCCCTGCTAACGTATCATAGACACTAGAAACAGCGCCCCATCTAGACACTGCTTTTTTTGTAATGGGCCACAAAGATAAAGCCCTACAGATTGGAAACCACTGTAGCTAGTAGCTATGGCTGTCAGATAAATGAACTGGAGTAAAAAGTAGGATATTTCTACATAAAATGAGGTACAGTAGAAGTATAAAGCAGCAGAAAATGTAAATCCTCAAGCAAAAACGTGTGCTCAAATTTGGTACTTAAGAAAATGTACTTAGTTCCTTTCCACCGCTGCAGACGTCTGACTGACCAGCCCTGTGACGACAGTGAGACAGGCGGACATTGAGTTTCTGACTCTCCCTTTCACTTTCCTTGCCAAAGTAGTCTCTGTTTGATTACACTGGCCAGTGAATGGACGCACAGGCGGAAGAAAGCATTGAGAGAAGGAAGAACGGATGGAGGGCAGGTCGTGGGAACAGACACTTGTGCCCAGGGGGACACACGAACACACAGACTCACACACACAAATGTGCTCTGTAATCCAGCCTCGCACATGGAATATCTATTCTATTTATGACTGTTCTATATTTGTAGTTCCCGACCCCCTTTGTATGTGTGTGAGCGTGTTTGAGAGTCTTCAGCTCGGGTTGGTCTCTGGGAATCTCCGGACAGGCAAACGCTGGTATCTCATGTGGGAAACCAACGATCTGATGGTCAGTCAGAGGGAAATCCCCTCATGACAACTGAGAGCGGTGCAATGTGAGATTCAGGTTTGAGTCTTTTATTAATCAAATCAAATTCGGATAGATTCACACACTTCATATGAATATGAAGCTTTCTCTTGGGATCCACACTCAAATAGAGACCACAAAGAAATATTGAAATGTTGCTTTTAATAAGTTATTCTTGGACATTTTTGTGCATTTGCATTTACATAATGTATACCCCGTTGCTCTTTTCCTCAAAATTAATAAGCATTTCAAATATAGAGGGATGAAATTAAATGCAATACTGCTTTAAACAATTTGAAAGATTAACTACCAAAGTAGAAGATCACAGTTTTTCACCAGCTGAGAAAAAAAAAATTCTGCATCTAATTCTGCATTTATATGGTTTATGATTTCATTGTATAATTTGGTTATGCAAGTTTGGAAAATCAGCAATTGCACTATTCTTTATGAAACGTCATTTATGAAGCTTGAAAAATTCGGAAAGGAAAATTAGGACTGAATTATGGAATCTCTTCAAAAGGTTCACATCTAACAAAATTGGCGGATATAAGTGGAATAAAACAGGTGAGAACAATGCATATCCTTTACTTGGTGAATTTCAACTAAGCTGCCTTTTGGCTGTATCCCATCATCCTTTCTGCCTGCAGTCAATCATCAGCATCCCTATCCCCACCAATCAGAGTCAAGTACTCAATCTTCACTGAGTGGTTAATGACAGTATTGATCTGCAGATGTATAAGTCATTAACCTCATCATTGACCAACATGCACCCCCTGACTAACAGATAGACACCCTGACAAATAGACATATATATATAGTATACCTTGAAACAGTTCACTATCACCCCTAAAATCATACTCGCAAAATACACACAGGCCTGCGCTGAATGCTAAAGCAGCTATATTCACGTTAATGGCGAGGCAGACGTGTCATTCTGACCTGGAAGTGCTTCATTCACATTTAAGTGGAGACATTATTTGAACATTTTTAAAACAGATGTTTTCATCCAGTGCTGCTTAAAGTGAGCAGTTGGATGCTCATTGTTTTTTTCTCAAGGACACTCTGACATGGCTGTTGATGGATGCACACCAGCTGTTGTTTATCTCTGTGACAATATAAATCCAATTACAGGAACAGCTATCACAGTACACAGCAGAGGATAGGAGGAGTGGCCATTTTAAAGGCTATATATTGCTGGCAATTCAGTGATATCCATGTATGTATTTATAAGTGGTTGTAAACTAATTGATTGAGTGTTTATACAAGAAAGGATCAGCTATAAAATGCAAACAGAATGAATGGGCTAATGTGTATCCACTTGAGGTGTTTTTTCCCCTCAAGTAACCTTGCAGCAGAACAGGATATGTTGAACTGAATATGGAGATTCACAGTCGGGTGATTCAACATTTAATGGTGTGATATGGGTACGGCTGATATGGATTTGAATAATTTACAGTCCTGAAAGTCGTGCTCCTCTATCATTTCCGAAACCCTAGAACTGGTGCATTATAAACTGTGCTAAAACACAGCATCTGAATAAACCTTGAAAGGAGACGAGCAACAGCATAAAGATACGGGGCAGCAGCATTGCTGAAGGTGAAAATATAATAAGTTTAAAACACTGCAGGAGGACAAAATGTAGCCTAGACAACTGCACCACTGTATGATGTACTAAATTACACTTCCCAAAGAAGATGCCTCATGTGCTTGTGTGTACATTCCTTCATCACCCATTGGCAATAATGGATAAACCAACTGTAGAACCGTATCACAAATTGAAAAAAAATGCTGTGTGTTTGTTTCTATTTGGAGTTTTTGTAGCATGGTGTAACTGCTTTTTCATAGGATTTCCTCTCTCATTGAGACAAAACTCTTCGGGGATACTTACAAATACACACACACGTGCATTCATGGCAGGGCTTTTCAAATCAACTCAAGCCCATGCAGGGACTGGCTCGAGCAGGAAGGGCTGTGTTTTATCCATCCCTTTGATGCCCCCTAGTGCATTTTATGGGAAATGTAACTGAGGATTGGGAGACATCAGTCAGCGTCAGTGTTTATGTTACCCAGAAGCCAGATATACAGAAGTGAAAGACAAAAGAGAAACATCAGCTGCTTACTTGTATTGGAAAAAGTGATAGGGACATCAAATTAAAACAGAATCAAACAGGATAGCTGTCTTTCCTGAAAATACTAAGAGACCCAACAACGTTGTGTGTCTACCACACACAAGGTGTCCAAACCCATATATACACTAACACAGAGGAGTGTGGCCCATACAACCCCTTTAATATGTAAATAGAGCTGAAATAAAAAACTTACTTCACAGCCAACCTAATGACAATGAAATGAAGCTACCTGATAAGTATTGATTTAATGTGTGTAAAGTTAATTTAAATTAAAGTATAGCTACATGATACCTAATGGTACATGGACATTTTTCTCAGGACTTTGCCAATAACATCATCATTAATTGTTTGAGCAAAGTAATAATGAAAATCCCTGCAGATGATAACAGTAATGGTCCATCGACTTTTCCATGTTGATTGATAAGGCTGAAATCTCCAACGCTCGTGCGCAACTACTCATGTCTGGTTGTTTACAATCTCTCTGGCTAAACATGGCCGCTGACAGACTCACTCATGGCAGTTAGCGCTCGTTACATCTTTAAAATTTGAAATTTACAAATCTTAAATTACAAAACAAACTATTACATAGTTACCAATTTAATTGACTTTTTAACCTCGCTGTTGGTTTGTTTTTTATCTCATCTTCCTGTGACTCGTTAGCCGCTGAAGCTAGGTAGCGAGCTAACTTCTCCATAGGGAACAATGACAGCGACTTCTGCAGGTAGCAGCAGCTGTCTCACCGCTAAAGGACTGGACATAAGCCTGGCTGCTCTGCAGCGACAAGACCCATACATCAATGACATCGTGGATGTGGCCAGTCAAGTTGCCCTGTATACTTATAACAACAGGGCAAATGAGTGGGTAAGCCTTAACTTTACTTAATATGCTAACTTAGCTTAGCTTCGTCCCTGATAGGCGCGCTTTGTCACTGACACAGATTTGCCCCAACTTAACTTGTACCATTAAGTTAACCCCAGCTATTGTTGTCGAGGGTCTAAAGAGTTATTTTCCCCATCAATTGAAACGTATAGCCCTCTATTATTCGATTGTCTGGAATATTGTACCACAGATTATATTTACAGATGCACGTTGCCCCCGAGCAACACACACGCGTATTTTAAAGAAGTTGTTCTCACTGTTGTGTTCCTCGAAGACTATCATTTTAAATTCAGCTGCTTGGTCTGGAACATACTTTTTTGGGAGGGCTTTTTATTTGAAAATATTTTTATTTTACTTGCTAATTTTTCTTCTATTGTGTTTTTTAGGAGAAGACAGAGGTGGAAGGCACCCTTTTTATCTACACAAGGTAATGACTTCATGTTGGACTCTCACATATTTGTGTCTAAAGATGTTCCATGCCAAACTAACTTCACTTAAAGTTCTTTTGACGTGCCATATTGGCACGTCATACAGCCATGCTTAAATGTCAACATGCTAAATTGAGTATTGGATTTTTCAGCTTTATTCATATTTTATTACTAAACACAACTGTTTCTGTGTAATAAATCATAATACAACAATACGGTAGGATATTACACAGCTGAAGAGCCTCTTGTTCCAAGTTGTTATTGACTCACTTATTTCTGTTTCAGACTGGCCTCTCCCAGGCATGGTTTCACCATTATGAACAGACTCAGCATGGAGAACCTGACGGAGCCAATCACCAAAGACTTGGACTTCCAGCTCCAGCACCCCTTCCTGCTTTACCGCAATGTGCGATGTAAGTAGACAAACACGCAGCTACACACACACACAGGCACACTTCTGATGTCTGCTTATTCATTATTGATGCCTTCAGTTGTTTGTCATCTCAACACCTGTTGAGCACAGTACATGCGCAGGCACAGTAAGTGTAGTTTTGAACCCATTGCCATTTGTTACAGTGTGATATTCATTGCAGTGAGTCAGAGATGACTAAATACCAGGACTAGCCACATAGACTAAATAGTTTGAATAGACTAAGCTGTGTTTCACAAGCAGCCAGACACATTGTGACAAACGCTTGACAAATATTTACACTCGATTGTGCATATTTCATCTCAAAATCCAGATGAGACCATATCTCTGTGACCTTTACGACCTGACAGCAATGTGATCACATCGCACTTAAAAATGACAGGTGCATCGATAGCCACAGGGAGGACGTTAGGTAAAAGACTAACAATTTGACAGAGTGACCACAGTGTGTAGCATGCTGCTCGTTTTAGTCGGAACCGCCAGTTCCATATAAGGAGCAGAAGCATTGTTGTAACTCAAATTCTATCAGCCTGTCTCCTTCTGAGACCTACATCTGGCACACACACACACACACACACACACACACACGTACGTTGCAGAGTGGGCCTTTGGGACAAGAGCCTGACAGCACTACAAAGCCAGCCAGCAGAGATTAGATACACCACAACAGTCACTGATAACATAAACACACACTCACTCAGGGCTCGCTGAAACACACAGACCTCCCTCCCTCTCTGTCATGGTCTCACACTCTCCATCAGGCTCAGTGAGCGGCAGGTGGAATGCTGTGTTTAGACTCCAGTGGATTCCTCACGCCTGCTTTGATCCCCTTGCTGTAGTATTTCATTAAAACACCCTTGAAGGCTCAGTGAAATAATGTGTGTGACATAAACGTTTCTCTGTGATCTCTTAATACGTTTCACACCAGGTGTAAATGCAGTCGGGACACATTAAAGGTGATCTGTGGTAAATGCTTCCCTCTAGATGTGGTCAGAGCGTCGGTAATGGGGTATAAATTGCAAGTGAACAGCTAACTCACATTTCTTTGGGAAGGGGAGGAATTTAAAAACACATTATTAGTATTTCCTCTGACGAAGAGGAAACATGGGCAGGGGTTGTGTGAGTTGAAGAGTGGGTGAGTACAAACCTAATGGTCAGTGGCTCCAGACGATTACGCTGATATGAGACGGATAATACAGAACGGTTGTAATGCTGATTTTTATCGCCATCGCTGCTGCGATTCACCAGCATTTTTGGACCCTGAATCATTTTTTTTTAGCATCCAGATACGTGACTAGGTTTAGCCAGATTAAGCTAAAAACACACAAACGGCACCGCAGATGCTCTAAAAGACATCGAAATGTCACGTGGTCATCAGTGAGTGACTATTTAGGCCTCAGGCTGTTGGTAATGTTGCTAGTCCCACCGTGTCATGACCCCTTTGAGCAAGGGTCGTGGAATCTTATCCTTAGATAAACATGGAGCTCTCAGCGCTGCCGTTACTTCCTGGAATGGCAGTTGGCACAAAGTGGCACCCCGTGTTAAAAATAGATGGTGGAGAATGAAGATATACCACAGAACAGGGCCACGGTTAAGGGAAGAGAACTTCAGTCGGAGCAAGTCGAGATTCCTCTGGCAAATATCCCAGCGCAGGCACACGGATAGTAAGCTTTTTACATTCCTATAGGCACCTACTATCCCAGGCAGTGCGTCAAAGGGCCCACTATCTGCAGTGCATATGGAGTTAGTTCAACCCCTAACCTTGGCCGTGTTACTGTCTTGATTGTGTGACTCGTGGATCTGTCTGCTCCGCCAGATACTGTGACTGCTAACTAACAACTCATTTGAATGTCTTTGAATGTCCTGAGCATGCTTCGGATAATAATAAGTGAACACGCAGCTATTTTGAGAACCACGTAATTGTTTTTCGGTTACCTGTAAGCATGAATGCCAAACATTGCACATTCATGTTAACGTCAGCGCTCCACTTGTATATCGGACGTATGGGCGGTCTTACCTCCAGCTTGGACGTATGTGTATCCCAGGTCTCTCTCTGACACCAGCAGGCCTTTGAATCTGACCTCAGGTTCTTCCTCCAGCCTCTCATGTTTAGGTTTCCTCTGAAACAGGCCTCTCAGCATGGCTCCTCTGGTCTCTCAGGAGCCTCACAGTCAGGTGGTAGTTGCCTCTTTTGAGTCTCTCTACAACTTGAAGTTGCTCAGATTATACCTTAAATTGCAGCTCCAGTAATATCGTACAATAGGTTCAATGAAAGTGATGCCGAAGGGGATGTGACACTTCCTCTGATAAGATTGTTCTTCTTCCGAAGCAAAGGAGAACTTCTGTAATGGGTGGCACTGTGTCAATGTCTCTCAGGTATAGTGCACATACAGCTGACACAGCGGTTGTGGCAATGCCTCCTTAGAACTTGGCATCGAGAGCAAAAGAACAATTTTTAAATGAACCTGCAGTTAAGCCTCGACAGGAAGCTGTAACAAGAGTGTTAATGTCTTCTTAGATGAGCTTCGATAGCTGCAAATCTCTATATTTACTCCTCCAATGTCATGAATTCCATTCTTACAAAGTAAGCGACGGTTCTTCTGGGAAAACAATAATTCCAAGCATAGATGTGCGTTACTGTAAGAGCCCCTAACTTTGACAAACGTCCAGCAAACTAAATATTGTCCCAAAGAATATCAACACTGTTCCTCATGACTGATGCCCAGAGAACTCTCTCCACGAAGCCGGTCACATACTGCAGTAACCGTACACCTAATCCATCCTGGACAACACTGCTGCTAACAAATATGTCTGCATTTCTGACTATACGAAGTCTAAACGAAACAAAAGTGTGTTGCGAGTAGTCCAAGAAGTGCAGTTTGGGTTCCAGCCAGACACCGTTACTGTATGGTCAAAGCACATTTAAGCCTCCTGGAAAATGCAATGTTGCTGTGCAAGTTGGACAAAAACGTGTAAATCAGATTTAACCAAAAATGTCTCTTAAACGCAACTCCAAACAGAGCAGACGATGACTCACTGCTCCCCAGACAAAAGGAAATACTCAAATAAAGTCCCACTGGAAGAGTTTAGTGAAGGTCTACAGCAGACATCAGGCGTGCACCAGAGATGGTCTGGTTTGTCGTAGTCACAGGAGGGTTTGAGAAGCACCACACCGCTGAAGTCCAGAGTGATAGTTGCCGGCGTTTCCAATGCTCCTCGTCCAAAATGTAAAGGGGTGCCGTGACGTTCAGAATGGACATTTCTCGGTTAGTGACGTTGGTCGTCCTCTCCGCCCCATGTGACCGTCCGGTGGCGTTCGCTGTCCGGTTCACTTTGTCAGGATCTCTGCTTCACTTATTCAAATGGGGATGTCCCTCTGCCTTTCTTCTCTCTCTCTCTCTCTCTCTCTCTCTCTCCTCTCTCTCTCTCTCTCTCTCTCTCTCTCTCTTCTCTCTCTCTCTCTCTCTCTCTCTCTCTCTCTCTCTCTCTCTCTCTCTCTCTCTCTCTCTCTCCTCTCTCTCTCTCTCTCTCTCTCTCTCTCTCTCCTCTCTCTCTCTCTCTCTCTCTCTCCTACTCTCTCCTCATCTCTCTCTCTCGTCTCTCATCTCTCTCTCTCTCTCTCTCTCTCTCTCTCTCTCTCTCTCTCTCTCCTCTCTCTCCTCTCTCCACTCTCTCTCTCTCTCTCTCTCTCTCTCTCTCTCTCTCTCTCTCTCTCTCTCGCGGTCTCCAGTGTTGTTGACTGGAGCCCTTTTTTTTCTCTCTTTTTCTGTCTCTCTAACTTTCACCCTGAAAGTGTAACGCTGTTGCCACTTCTTTGTTGGTGCTGCTGGTTGTAGTCCTCCTCCCACTCCGTCTCTCCCTCTCCCCACTATCTCTCTTGCTCTTGAGGCTTTTTGTAGGTCAGTGTAGCTTAAAAAAAGTGTGATAATCATCTCTATTGAGCGGTTTTTATCTTGTCCTCTTTATTATCTTCTGTCTTTCTCTCTCTGTGGGGTGAGGGCAGAGCACCATACTGTCTTTGTATCTAGCTCTGTTTCCCTCCCATCAATCACTTATTTGACAAAACTCAGTCTGTTTCCTGACAGCTAAAGAGCTCTCAGAACTAGAAGTTCTCTCTTGTTAGAAGTGATGATAATCTCCTCTCTAACACACCTCACTTCTTCCTATTTCACATCTGTCCCTCAATTTTCCAGCTCTCTGACTTTGCGTCTGTGTCTCAGTGATCTCAAACAGTCTCATCCCCAGTGAGCACTAAGCGGCTCTGGCTCCAGCAGACGCTCTCCCACTGCAGTTACTTATTTTGTACTGGGCTCATTTTCCCAGGCTCAACTGAACTGTGTGTGTGTGTGTGTGTGTCTCCCGCCATACTGACCTCAGTAGCCAAGTGTGTGTGTTGTGTATATTTTTGTGCATGTCTGTCCTGTGTGGGAATGTGTGTGGTTGTGTCTTTTTGACTCTGGGGGTAAATGTGTCCACCACATACAGCAGACTACTTCTCTGTCTCTCGGTGGCCTCCTTCCCTTGTTAGGATCGACCTTATCTCCTTCCCTTGTTAGGATCGACCTTATCTTCACTGTAGAAAGTAAGCGTGCTGAGGTGTGAGATGATGTCCTGCTGTTTTGTTTTAGGGTTGGGTATGAAACCTCAATACTGTGTTGGTACGGACTGAAATGCGTTTGCCACACTGAGTAACAATCGCTGTTCAGCGCTAAAAGCTGGCGTTGAATGCCTCCTCAGATTCGTTCTCCTTTTATCTCATTTTTTAATTTTTTGGGGCAAGATTTTATTCCTGGGTAAAATTCTGAATCTCTCCACACTGGCGGGAATAGAACAATCACACAACCACCTCTTTCAATATGCTTTTGGAGCCAGTGCAAATGAAAATAGTCAAATGAGTCACGGTGTACTGTAATGCAACCTACTTGCTCACTGCTGTGTAATCCTATGGCAAGTGGGTTTTTAGTGTTGCCTTCTTCCTCCCTTGTTGACCATGTTTGTGCAGTTCAAGAGACTCCAGGGGCCCATGTTTCTCTGTGTAATGGCACTGTAGGCTTCTGTTGCCCTTTGGGAAATGACTCATTGGAAGCCCTGGTTTAGACCCAGCAGGGCTAATAATACACTTCTTCACGCGTCTGTCGGGCCTGCGTTGATGTCACGGCAGCAGGAGTTGTACGACAGAATGTCTGTGCGTTCATTTGATTGTAACGGTTTTGCAGCTCGCTGGCTGCTGCAGCTCCTAATTCAGCCGGCAGTTTCATCATTTCAACGCTCGACTTCATCTTTATCATGTACCGGGGCATCAGCCCGGACCAGGACCTTTTTGTTACATGTTTGTTTATGTTCAAAAAGTTCACTTCTTTCTCTCTTTGTCCCTCTCTTCCTCGCTCCCCCAGTGGTTATCCATGGCATTTGGTTCTATGATAAGGAGGACTGTCAACGCATTGCTCAGAGGATGAAGATGTAAGTGCTTATATCACCACAACGTGTATGTATTCAGCAGTTGGAGAAAACAAAATGGGAATGAAATGGGATTAAGTCTACTAAACAGGGACTAGTGAGTTATGATCCGTCATTTGTTTCATATCTCAGTCTGCACATGACAGAGACTGTTTATTAATGGATCTGTCTGGGGTGTCAACTAATGACAACCGTAGTACGTTTGAATGAGCTTTGCTCCCAGGCTGAGCGATTGTTTCTTTTACGTTGGCTTCAAACGTATATTAGGTGTAAAATGCTTGTCTTATCCTGACTTAAGTACTCCACTTTACTGCTTGTCTTGTATGGATCTGTAATGTATTCTCACGTGGACCTATGTGTGTGTGTGTGTGTAGTCTGACCCAGCAGGAGCAGGCCCTGGCTCAGTCCCAGGGGGGCTGGTTGTCCCCAGGAGGAAGAGGAGGATCAGTAGTAGTAGTTGGAGGAGGAGGAGTTCTTGGGGGAGTCCTTGGAGGAATAGTTGGACAAGGACAAGGACAAGGACAAGGACAAGGACAAGGAGGAGGACGAGGACAAGGAGGAGGACGAGGAAGTGAAGCGAAGGCAGTGGACATCATCCAGATGTTGACCAAAGCACGCACAGAGTATGACAAGGTAGGATAACGCCAAATAATCTGCTTCCTTAACAAAAAGTAGAAAACAAGAACAATTTAACACACATTTAATTTGATTGTTTGCATTTCCTCATACTGACCAATAGGCAGCACACATCACCTAAGATCTTCCTCTCTCTGGTCTCTCTGGCCCTGAATATCTCTGATTCTCCTCGCGTCACACTATCTCTTTTTTCCCCTTCATCCATGTGCCTCTCTACATGAAGTCTGCGTCAGAGCCAAAGGAGATTGGTGGCAGCAGTGTTATTTATGGAAACCCCAACCTGATCAAACCAATACCTGTTAAACCGAACACACAGGTAACACATTCTCATCCACTTCCTATTTCATTCTAGGGTGTTAATGACCTTTTGTAGTCCGCCTGATTTGTTGAAAACACTTCAGAAATAACCGCAGTTAGTTGCAGTAGTATGTCTCCTTGCTTACAGCTCTCCCTCCCTCCCTCTCTTACCCGTCTCTCCCATCCAGGACAGTGAAAGTGCTCAACCCAAGCCTCTCTCTCTGGCCACTCTTTTTGGCTCTCAACCTCAACAACCTCAACACTCATCCAAACCTGTCCCGGTCCCTCCTATGGCTGGCCCCGAGACGGGGCCGTCGACGGGACGGGTCACGCGCCCGCCTGTAGCCCGCTCACTGAAATACGACGACACGGTGAACTCTAGCGGAAGTGCGACTTTCAAGGGAGGCAACGTCGCCGTGGTTGGCTGTTCAGATGGAGGGCTCAGGGCTGCGATTGGAGGACAAACAGTCGGGGAACACGGCGGAAATGCCGTCGTGGGCTTGCTGCCGAGTCCCACTGGCGCCCACCATCATCAGCAGCAGCAGCAGCAGCAGCAGAACCAGCCTCAGCACTGCCCAGCCATCCAGAAACTCATGCAGGGACAGCGAGGAGTCGGGGTGGTCGGAGGCGTCCTTCAGACCGTGTCCGAGTCCCCCGAGAACCGGCTGTGCGACAACGGCGTGCCGCTGGAGCTTCACCACCACCATCACCATATGTACCATCATCATCAGCAGCACCTCCTTCATCACCATCAGCAACAGCAACAGCTGCAGGCTGACCCAATCAAGAGACTTTTCCAAACCCAGCCACCTCCTCCTCCCTCCTCCAACCTGCCTCCTCTGCAGCAGAACCCTCACCTCTCCTCTCAGCCCGTGCTGGTGGATCCTGTGTCGTGTTCCCACCTTCAAGCGCAACAAAGCCAGCAGCTGTTTTTCAGCCTCGCTAAACCTCAAACGGAGGCGCAGCACAACAGCCAGTCGGCTTCAACTATACAGGGAACAGGTGGGGGTGGACATCTTTTATCCTGTCATTATGCTATGAACAAGCAGCATGACCATGTACTGAGTAAATGTACCACACACACATGTTTCACATTGTAAATAATAAGTGACGCATGAGTGATGAGTAGAAACTGATTTTCATTGATATTTTCTCTGCTCTACCAGGTTTGCTGCCATCTCAGGTGACCACTGACCACGTCCTTCAACCTTTACAAGGTATGACATCGGATGCTTAAAGATGTCTGCTTGCTAGTGTTTGGGTGTCTGATTTATAATTCTATTGACTATCTCTGTAAAATATGCCTGATTGAATATTTCTAAACTATGCAGGTTAGTTAGATCAGGCAATTATGTAATAATTGCAACAGTCCTACCTACAGATATTTGACTATGTATCTATCTTTCTTCATTTCTCTATTCAAACCGTTTATCTGTTTTATCTGCGTTAGAATGATTCTAATCCTCTAATCCTGCTCTCCTGTCAGGTCTGTCTTCCCAGATGTCTGGTGTGGTGGCGCCTCACGAGCTCCTGCAAAAGCTCCAGCTGGTCCAGCAAGAGCAAAGCCTGGCTTCCCACGAACCCCCCCGACTCTGTCCGGGACTGGCCCCTCGGTTCTTGGGGCCCACTCAAGGTCAAGGTGCAGGCTCAGTAGGAGGACCGGTCTCAAACCAGACCGCGGGCCAAAAGGCTGCGCTGCAGTTTCAGGTACGCACTACGAAGTCGTGTTTTGTCTTTTACTTGTTCACATTTGTATAAATTCTTATTTTTAGATTGCTTAATTAAAAGGGTTACTAATAAGTCTCCCTGTCTATCCAGGTCATCTCCCCCCAGCGGATACCGGCCACTGTGGCCCCCAACCTGCTCCTCTCTCCCAGTGTGTTCACTCAGGCAAAGTCCAGTGGCGGGTTGCCGGCGGCTGCCCAGGAGTGCTGCCCTGCCCCCTCAGCCCTGTCCAGACCCCCGCTGCAGGAGGACATCAGAGTCCTGTCCAGAAGCCAGCTTCAGGCCACACTGCTGCACATGATCCAGGTAAAAAAATTTACCGACATTTCCCTCTGTCCATTTGTTAATTATGAGAATACGCATGCATGCACACAAACGTACAGTGTGATGAGCCGTGCTTGTGTGTTTCAGGCTGACGGCTCATTCCTGGACACCATCTACGAAGCCTACATCAGCCGCTTTACTAATGACTCCGGCAGCAAGTACTGATGACTCTTCAACACCGTCTGTCTACACATATACTGTCCAGAGCGGCTCCTTCTTCTACATCGAACACGGATGTAGCACTTCTAATCGCACACACACACACACACACACACTTACTGTATTACAGAACCTGACTCTCTCCCCTTAGAACCAAGTCTCTCTAGTCGCAACAAAAAAGCAGTTATCAAAAATTCCTAATGTGTGTGTTTCCATTATTTTTACAAAAAGACATCACTTTTAATCCTGTGACTCCTCAAATATGGCATAACTCTACGGTCTTGACGTCGCCTGTAGTTAAGGGGAAATGTAGCCTAAACCGCAAACTCGCTGTTTCTCACGCTGTTTGACGTTTGTATTTCCCTGCACTATTTTCTCCACCGAATGTAGCAGAATTTGATTTGAACCTGTTTTTTGTTCTAGTTGTAATGTGTAGCCTTTTACTCCGTGACCGTCGTCTAACACCAGCCAAGCCTGTACATCAACAAGTCTTCCCGGGCTAAAAACTAGTGCTGAAGGATATCCTCAAACTGACTTGTAAATGTAAAACATGTTCAACGTGTTTTTTTGTTTTCTGTATATTTGGAAAAGTACTTTTTAATTGATTTTAATTTCCAATTCTTTTAAATTAAGTTCCTACTAGTTTGCTTTCTATAGGAACGTTAAACGAGTATATTTCACGATCCAAAGTTATTCAAATGATACCGTGTTGTTTTGAATTGTTGCTCCTCCTCCTCCAGCACACTCTCGCTGGGATGAACGTCTGTATTGGTACTTTAGGTACAGCTGAGGAAGATTTTAAAAATGACATGGTATCCATCTCACTTGAAGTAACGAGGTCGTTAACTTGCCCTACCTCACAGAGAGCAGTGCAGAGGTGTACCTGTGTTTTTACAGATGTTTTAAAGATCAGATGATCCAGTCAGGATTGTTTTTGTTTCAGTTTAACACAGGGGGATTTCATCACCAGAGGAAAAAACCATTGACAATCTTGTAACGCACTGAAATAGCACTCGAGTTGTTGTGTATTTTGAAGTGGTTTTGCATTCATTCCACAGTTCCTGAACATTTTCACTGCCAAACAACACCTCACAGAAAGTCCCCTCAGGAAGAGTACCTTCTTATTCATCACACACTTTGCTATTGATGGAAAGTCCAGTTGAATAGACAATGGGTTAAATGGATTCAAAGCCATAAATAGCAGCAGAGAAGGTATTTAGATAATAGTTTTGAGTTCAAAGGCCTGTTTAGAGCAAGTGGAGAAGACAATGTGATATAAAATGCACTTCCAACATACTGTTGTGATACATGTACGCAGCTCCTCACGGAGAAGTTGAAGTCAATAAAATTGTTTCATTTGATCGGGGTTAGGGTTTGCCGTTTGTGTTTAGCTCCCGTGCTAAACTCGTATATATAGACAGACGATACAGTAGCGACCAGAGTACACAAAAACAGCAGCAACAAAAAAAAAGAAAAAGAATACATTTGAGAGAGAAAAACAGAATATTTTTTTTCCTATTTTTGTACTGAAAATGTATTGTTGTCAAAGTACAAATAACCAGCATGTTACATGACAAATAAATGTACAGCTAACATAGAAGTACAAATTCTTATACAACATATCTACAGTCATTTGTCTGATGCCTTTTTTTTTTCTTTTTAATTCATCCATAAAGTTTTTATTAAAAACCGTCATTTAGGATATTATGAGACATTGGAATGCCAATGAAAACATTTTTATTTCTTTTTGTCGTCATTTTCAACAATGTTTTGCTCTTACATAAACTGGAATATATTTTAATTGGATATTAAATGTTCTCAAACTTCCTTTTGTCTTTTTTATCTTGTGTCAATGGATCTGCATGGCTGACTGGTATTATGATGATGATGATGATTATTATAATTATTATTCAAGATTGATCCAGCCTCAAGTAACACTTGTCACAATGAAGGTACGCTCATTATTGCTTTAATGTCACATCGTTGGCTTCTTTTGCCACGATCAATAGTGTGACATAATGTCTGCAGTGATTAATCAACTGGTTTTTACACAACCAGCAGTATTGAGGGGCTTTGCCCAATTAACTCTAACAGACTCAATACAACATCTTTTTTTTTTTTTTTTCAATAATAAATCGCTCCCTGCGTTTGCCTAACCGAGCACACGGGTACAAGCCAATACAGCAGAGCTGCTGACACAATGGAGTTGATTTGATTGAACCGAGCAGCCATTAAGTTTGACCACAAGGTCCATTTAGTAGCTGTCGTGGAGCTTTTGAGCAAATCAAATGATCTTCATAAGCAGATGAAGCAGCTACTAAGTGGATTTTGGTTTAAAGAGCTCAAAGGAAAGTGGAAATTTGAACAGTTTCAGTGTCAAATACCACGCAAGCTCACCTAAAACAATCGTTTTTTTCATTGATGCTCATGCTTTACTTCAAGCGCTTTCACAACATCACAATGCAGCGGTATGTTTTACTCGGTGTGCAACAATGGCACTAATTGTCTCTGAGTAAATGACACATGAATAAGTGACTGATCCATTGACGGTCTGATGGACTGGTTCATCCTCGGATGAAGTCATCAGCTGGTCTCCCAATGGCGACCGTAGACTCTCCGGACAACGGGGATAATGACCTTTCACTTAATCACTTTCCCCCGTGACATACAGGCATTCCGTATGATTCTTTAGATAAACAGACTGCGTATGGCTAAAGCTATACAGTGAGGAGATTTAAATCCAAAGATCTGCTCTGCCCTCCCTGACTTTTAGTGTTACTTAATATTTTCGATATCTTCGTGTGACAAATTCTTCGGTCCATTAGTACTGGTGGTGTTGTTATCGGGGCTGTTAATGGCTCACAAAAAGCCGCTGGGAACCCAAACACTGAAACGCAGTGTGAAATGATCAGAGTCACAATCAATCTGCTCCCCACTTTTCATTCTTACACTAAGGGAATTTGGCTGCCTCTCCCTTCCTTCCTGCTTCCTCTCCCCGACCAACCACACATGGTGATTAACATCAGTGTTTAAAGAAGCAGAAGAGTTAAACCACCCAAAACCAGAATCGTCTACGGCACAGTACAACAAAAAAAAGCTGAAAAGTATAGTGTTAGGAGGGCTGTATCTGAGAGAGTCACACACACTCACACACACACACACACACACACACACACACACTCACACACACACAAGGTTCCAGACCACTGGTTTAGCTGATGGAGCTAAAACTAAGGGCTGACTATTAGCCCTGGCTTAGACTAATCAATGACTTTGGGATGTGTGTGTGTGTGTGTGTGTGTGTGTGTGTGTGTGTGTGTGTGTGTGTGTGTGTGTGTGTGTGTGTGTGTGTGTGTGTGTGTGTCCATGCAGAGAGAGGCGGGGTCTTCTGTTTCTTCAGGGAGTCCAAACCACTTTCGTTGCCTCTGTATTCTCAAATGGAGGATGTCATCTGCATTAACTGATTCACTGGTTTTCATGAGGTGATGAATCAGACGAAAACAGACAAATATTGTTTTTTTTTATGTTTATGGTTTATGCCTTTTTTTCATGTCTTTGTTCATACACGAAAGAGTTCAAACTGAATTTTAGGAATCATTCTTCATGTCATTTTTTTAGTCTCCTAAACTCAAGACAAGACAAGTTGGAACCATAATTAGCCGGGGCACAGGTGAGTGAGTTTTCTTTGTTCTATCCTACAGTGGTGATTGATGGTGTTTGAGGATCATATTTTAATGTATTCATATAGATATATTTGTTGTTCGTGTGATGAAAAAGAGAAGTAAATGGAAAATTATAATAAAAGTGGTCTAAAAACAGAAAAGGGACAAATATTGCACCTTAAAAGGTATCAATTGGGGAAAATCCTTATTGTGAAGTAAAATAAAGATGAATGAATGGCAATCAAATAGAATAAGAACATGATTCCACATCCTCATTTTGGTATTGATTATGATTTACATTTTACTGGACTGTAAAGTTATCAGTGTTCGGTTTATGACGAAGGATTTTCACAACCGGACCAGGCTTAGGGGATAATTCTGATTTATTTCAACCCGAGTCTTTGTATGTTGCTATACTTTCATAATAAGTTTAGCATTAAACTCCTGCTGCTGCTGATAGAAAAATCAAGAGTTTGTCCATGTTAGAGGGGGGGGGGGGACTCATCCCCACAGTCAGTGATCTGGGTCAGTGGGGGAGGAGGAGTCCAACAGCTGTTATATTGTACATAAGTAGTATGTGCATGCATATCTGTTTGTGTGTGTCCGTGTCACTATATGTCAGCCAGTGTCTTAACCGTTCACGTTATTCATCTAACCCTTTCTGCATTTGTGTGTATGTGCCAGATTGTTTTACTGCATTTTTATTTCCATAACAGCATGAGCAGATGTTTTACTGTGTGTGTGTGCCTGTGTGTACCTGCAAAAGCATATATGTATGTGTGTGTGTGTGTGTGTGTGTGTGTGTGTGTGTGTGTGTGTATGTCTGACTGTGTGTCTCTAGTATTTAGTTAAATGTTGCTTAATGGTCCCAGCAGCAGATATCCCATTTCAGCTCTAGACGTCGTTTCACAGTCATGTCTCTGCTGTGGCTCTCATTCAGTTAGAATGATCCATTGTGCAGTTTCAGACTAAGCAATAAACACAAGATTACTTGTTTAAACATTTCATACAAAGCGGTGAGTCGGTAGCCACACAGATTTCACTCCAACAAAGCAGCAACAAAATGCAAAACTCCAAAAAAAAATTCTATGTGTGTGTATTCTAAGTGCTATGCAGGCAAGGCAGACCCACGGAGATAACCCAAGCACACACAGGACATTTAAACATGAATTACTCCTGGAGTAATTGAACAATTATGAGATTGCAGTTGTCTTCAATCAGCCACAGAGATAACTTATACTAAAAATGAGAGCAGATTTCTAAACCTACTGAAACTTATAGACTGTTTGATTTGAAACTGAAAACAGAGTTAATAGATCGATGTTGCAGCACTCTTTGTGTGTGTGTGTGTGTGTGTGTGTGTGTGTGTGTGTGTGTGTGTGTGTGTGTGTGTATATGGACATACATGTGAGGCATTGAGAGTCCACTAGGTGTCTCAGTGTGTTATAAGATTGTGTCAGTCAAGTGCATCATCCTCCACAAATTGCGACTCCCTTCGGATGCAACTACAACCGAGGACTCTCCTTTTCCTCTCTTCTTCCCATTTGCTCTCATTTCTCTCTTCCCTTTGCTTCTTTTCTTTTACTCTCCTCCCTTCTCTTCTCTCTCTCTTTCTCCCCCCCCCCCCCATGACAGATGACCTCAGTTCATTCTTACCACTGCCACCTTTTCTTCCATCCATTCTCTTTCCATCAGTAAAAAACAGACACACCGAGAAAGATCAAGCAAAAAAAGCAAAAAGAAGTACGAGAGAATCGGAGAAGAAGAATGGAGAGATAGCAGGTGAAAGAATGCCTGGTGAGAAAGATAAAGGGATGAAAAGAGGGAGAGAAACACAACTAAATGCAGGAATAGAATGACAGTAGGTCAAATAGCGTTAGGGAAAAGATAAGGGCAAGAGAGGGAGATAGTGTTTGTGTTAATGTGTGTGTGTGTGCGTGTGTGTGTGTGTGAGAGAGCGAGCGAGAGGGATGGAGAGAGAAAAGGAGGGATGGAGGGAGGAGGGGTTTAATCCTTCCTGGATTATGGTATAAACTGGTCCCGCAGAGCAGGAAGAGATACGCTGGAGAGAGAGGAAGTCCCACTGTCCCTCCATCCATCATTCACTCCATCTCACTCGTAGAGTAATCGTGTCCCAGTGCTGCGTGGTTTTCGGTTTGGATCCAGCGGGATGTGAGGTCATCAGGGAAAGGACGGCAGAAACACCTGACTTTTGGGAATATGTGTGCAAGTCCTGTTTGGGAATACCTCGCTTTCTGGTGACAAGGACTTGGAGACGCGGGTGGAGACAAAAGTTTACCGGGACACGACCCAAGTCTTTCATCCCTCTCCCCTTTTTTTTCCCAGCATCCTTTTGGATCGAAGAGAGCGAGCATGGAGGAGAGGAGCGGATGATGGGAGCACTAGAAATAGGATTAAAAGGTGTGGAGAGGGAGTTGTAGGAACATGGCGGGAAGCCTTTGTGACTCCCGGTGCGCAGACGTGACCTTTGACACTGGAGACAGGAGCTTTCGGGACTCCATTGTGTGCTGTGGTAACCAGCTGAGCTGACATCAAATCATCAATCAGACACTTTCTATTTGCTATCAGTCACATTTGAACTTTCTCTCCAGAAGCCACATGTCTCAAAGGCAATGGTTTTAAAGCTTTGACCAAATTACATAGTGAGTAATCTTCAGTGAAATTCCGTCCATATAGATTTGGGGACGTATTTTAATCTTCCTGCAACCCACTTTGTGGCTCCAGCATGTGCTCCTTTTAAATTAGCATCCTGGACAGCACGTGGCATTTGTTTCAATCTTTTGGCTCACAGGAAAAGCAGCTCTCAAATCTTTCCACTCACAGACTGTGGCTTTCTCAGTATCTTTCTTCGCAGCCAAATGGAGCCTTAAACCTGTGACTGCTTTTCAGGATGACATGCGTTCTCTGTCGTTGGATGTCTCACGTGAGCTTTCTGGATCCTTTGCTTTTCCTGAGCAGGCCTCGGACTCTCACAGATTCTCCACATGTCACTACGGGTCCTTGTGTATTTTAGGCTGCTCAGTTGCAAGGTCTGCCTCTCTTCAAGCCTCGGGGGCCTTTGGTAACGATTACTTTACCAGGCAAGTTGACAAAAAGTGTTATTCTTTATCACCCATCCAGTTCTGCTCAGCTCTATGGAGCTTTTTAGCTTCTCTTATCACAATATTGGTTTAATAGGCTGTAACTGTACTGTTTTGCTTGACTCCCACCGCTCTCATTGTAGTTTTTTCAACAAAAAAAACTCCAAAAACCCACTATACATCATTACCCATGAAGCAAACAACGTCCCTCTGTTTGTGAGTGCACTGTGACCCGAGCACTTCTAATCTCACTTTGCTCTGTCTTAATTTAATCATTTTCTCTTGGAGCCAGTGTGCAACAATTGCTGAACTGATCGTGGCAGCTGCAGGGATGAATCGCTGGATCTGGGGAAACGCTGGGAATGCCAGTAAATGGGACAGAAATGGGCCGCACAGAGGGAGGCTGATGCTGCTGCTGTGGATTATCCTCTCCAGCTCGCTGTGCCTGATGGTCGAGGGCCAGATGAAGATCTCACCAGAAACGTGAGTACAGTTGCATTAGAAAACCCTCACACTTAGTTATTCACTCCCAGGAACTGAACCATTTCTGTCGGATCAAGTTTGGATGTTACTGTAAAAGCTATATATATATATATATAGAGAGAGAGAGAGAGAGAGAGAGAGATTTGTATGACATTTATTCCAAGGATCTTAAAGATACTGACTTCACTTATCCAGCCTTTTCACAAAAGTTGCTACTATTGTATTTACATGTGCTGCCATTTAGCGGTAAATACCAGTAAGATGGCCGCAAACCCTGTTCTTTATTAGGCCGTTACCCCGTGGGCCCCCTGCCAAGTCTACATGTATAGCATTGTCCTTTTTTGAAGCCACACGTGAGATGGATGACTGAATTATGTTCTTTCTATTCTTGCTGATGGCGCCACACAAACACATATGGGCCATATGGGTACCTGTGGGATGGGGGTGTAGCTAACTGCCAAACCATCCGACAGCCTCTCGACAGCTACAGCCAAGTCTGTTGAAGATGACGTATGAATTTGAACCAATTTTTACTATTCAAGACTAATGTGTATTTTTGCCATAGTAACTTGGGACGCTTAGAATTGTTAAACATCAGCATGTTAATATTGTCATTGTGATCATGCCAACGTTAACGTTAAACTCACCAGTGTGCTGAAAGCTTGGGTAGGTAAAATTTGTAAGAAATAAAACGTAACATTGAATAAATTATCCAACCTAAAAACCCAGTTCACTGTTGCTAATTGTTTTCCAATGAAGGTAGCTAGCAGCAGTAGCTCCAAAAGCTGCTAAATCTAGCAAGAAAGTCGCCAAGTCGGCAACACTGACAGCCCGTCCCTTCGGAGCTCCATCCAAAGCCACTCCCCCTAAATTATCATTATGAACGCACACAAGGAACATGGCTATTGTTACACAGCTGCCAAGCTAGAAGCATTTGGAAGACTCCAGTGATGCCCAATAAGAGCATGCGCAGGGTGGGCGCAGGTAGGCAGGCAGGTAGCCTGTGGCTGATTGGACTTATTACAGTCCTGCAACAGCCACAGATACTAGATATTTTTAATAAAGGGAATTTCAACAATTATGACAAAAAAAAATTCTAAAATACATTATCCACCTGAACATTGGGTAATGTTAAAACCATGTCTTTGAAATGTTCTACTATTGTTGGAAAAACTGTGCTAATCAACAATACAAAGATGGCTTTTACACAAGAGACTTGCGATAACTCATGATGCCGAATGTGTTTTATTTTCACACCAGCGTTCGTTCACTTTGTAAAATAAGTGGTCACTTTCTTCCCCTCATTTTTTCTTTTGGGAATGAAATGCTGCATTTGTTTGTTCTCCGAAAACCAGACGAAGCTCTTTTCCCTGAACAGCTTTCAAACCTCCTGCTGACTAAAAACACTAACGGATCGATACAGTGCTGTCAGTCCACAATAGCCTATTAACTGTGTGTGTGTGTGTGTGTGTGTGTGTGTGTGTGTGTGTGTGTGTGTGTGTGTGTGTGTGTGTGTGTGTTGAAGTGGAAGGGGTCAAGAGAGACACAGAAATACACAGCATTTTGTTAATTGCACTGAAAACCATAGAAGCAATGGTTGACTGTACAAGCATCCATTGCGTATGTGTGAGTTTTGCCCGTACACAGCTCAGAGAGCGTGTGCTGTCACTAGGCGGGCTGCTGTGACAAGGGAGATTAAAGCTCCAGGGTCAGCAGAGTTCAGCAAGCCAGCGAAGGGTCACTGAGCCCAAAATGCTTCACTCTCTGCTTGGGGGGAAGATTTGGCAGCCGGGCCCCTCTGGCTCTGGAGGTTATGACCAGAACATTTCAGGCCAACAAGGTCAAGTCCTTAGCCTCTGAGGAAACATCGCTCTGCAGCCAGGAGGACAACAGATAACTGCCAGAAAGACATCCATGGCAATGACACATTTAAGCAACAATTTAGGAGATGAGCAACTTTTTCTGACTGTGAAACACCGTAGATACCTTCATAAAAGGCTGTGGTTGTCAAAGAAGTTTTATAGTGAGCAGTTGCTGCCTTTACCATAACCATAGAGAGTGTACTGTGTTATATTTGGTCCGTGATGAGTTTGGTCTGCCTAAAGCTCTGTCTTAATCTGACCTTACATGGCCCTGTTCAGTGGTATTGTAGCTCACGGCAACATTGCTCTTTAAACATTTCAACTATACCTTTAAACGGTTACAGTGATCCGATTCATTCAAGGCAACAGTCAAGAGCGCTTTTGATATCCCTGAACAAAAAAAACCCAGGTACTGAGGCTGGCAGGTTATAATTGTGGCAACCCTGCCTGCTAACCAGCAGCGAGCTGACTGGCTCCCCATAGGTTGAGCCATCTGTCACATCCTGTCTACCCTCTAAACTCTATTACCTCTCCTTGGCTGCATTCACATGAAGGATTTGTAGAATTACTGCATGTTATAGAGCACAGAGTAACCTCTTGACCTAGCAGACTGTCAGCTTTTACTGTCACCTTAACAGTAATCCGTTTAAATCCGTTATTGGTGAATGCACCCTAACCTCTTTTCGTAATTGGCTTGTAAGGGTCACTCTCACTATTGACCTTGTTTTATTAGCCCTTATTTTTTCAGGTAAGACACAAGTGAAATTATTTGGAAAGAGAGTGATTACACAGTGTGTTACACTTGAGGGAAGTACTTTCCTGCTTCCTGCAGTGAAATAAGTTCAAACATGATTTGTTCCACAATTGTTTCAGAGCTAAACAGAAGGAGTTATCGCTAATAGAGTCGGTTGTGACATTTACCTCATAGTGCTTTTATTCAGTTTATTGCAATGCATTTTAAATATCCATAATACGGAAAGTCATAATTCTACCACTCGGTAATAAAACACCTTTATTTGCCAAAATGTCAGTAATTCAATTGAGACCTCTTTCTAATAAGCAACTCTTTTTAAAGGGTTTAAAAGTTGGAACTAACGATATTTTAAGGGTCAACAGATCATTTAGTAACGCTTTGAAGATCACTTCTGAGCAAGACCATCTCATGGGCTTTGACTGATTGGACCGTATATGGCCGCATTTACTAATGTACTATACAAGTAAACCTGCCTTGCCTTTGTAGTTATTGCATTGTTTTCATAGATATTGATGACAGCGTTGATTATCTGTCACTGATCATGTGTTCTCCGTGTCCAGGGTGCAGCAGTGGGCCGTGTCCTTTGGCAAAGAGATAGCTGCCCTGTCCGCCAGATACTCTGGAGCTAAACTGCTACAGAAGGTAAGAGATCACGCACACTGAGAAACACAGACACACACACATGATGTTAGACAGAAACACGGATACACATCAGCTGCAGACGCACATACATATATATATATATATATATATATATATACAAAATTAAAATGTTTTCACAAGGCATCTCAATTGTGTTTTGAGATGAATTAAGATACATTATATTGTGCGTCAGTAATTTTCCATTTCAGACGGACAGGTCAGTGATGTTGAGGGGGAGGTGGTGGTTGTGGTGGGGATTTAATCCCTTTGATTGATTATCCCTAACATACAGTATACGGTCCATACCAGAGAAATGTATAGAGGAGGTTGCCCATTGACAATACGGCTGCTGGCATTTAGAAAATACAAAGACAAGGACTTAAATACAGAGACATACATGTAGTTAATGGTAAAAAGAGACAGTTGGATATGGAGCAGATGACATCATCAGATCAGACTGAGGGGTCCGTAGCTCCTCCCCTCCCCCCTCCCCTCTGCCCCCTCGTCCAATGGGAGCACGACTGACTGGCATACATTTGCTGTACAACATCTGCACATGGCCCAGAGACCAATGTCATGACACACTTAATTCAAAAGCACATGAATAAACTCACACGATGTTGACTTTAAAAACAATTGGTGTGCTTTAAAAGTGCATACGTTAAATGTCATGCTGATATACTGTAGCTCATTGAACTGAGTTGAATTCGGACTTTTGGTCATATTTGTGTGAGTTACCTTAGAGACTGAAGAAGAGGTTATGCTTGTGCGTGTGTGTGTGTGTGTGTGTGTGTGTGTGTGTGTGTGTGTGTGTGTCTTCAAGTAATTAGGATGTGCGGTCTTCCTCAGCATGCCACCCTGTAGAATACCTAGCAGGCCCACTCACCATCTGCCACGCACACAAACACACTGTGATACATGCTACTACTGACCGTCTCCCTCTACAGCATTATATGCGTCTTTATTTTTTGTTTTCACACCACGCATGCTTCTGTTCTGCAGCACGGAAACATCCCCCAATCTAGCTGCACAAATAACCAACTTCCACAGATTTCTTCCGACACAAACACAGCAGTAGTGGTATGTTGGTCGACCGGATTAACCTCAGATAAAATCAATGTTGAGTTGGTAGAAACTATTTTCAAACAGATTTTAAATACTGACTGATCAAGCCGCCCCGGAGACAGCAGCAGTAAAGTGATGGTAGTGTAGTAGAAGTTGCAGTTCTCATAATAGTACCAATAATACTAGTTGCTGTAGTAACAGTATCAGTAATAGCAGTATGTGTATATAACGTAGCTGCCCTGTCTCCTAGTTGCAGACTTTATCCTTTTATTTAGTCAGTGATGTGTAAAAAGCGCCCAGTGCATCAGTTTACGCTCGGCAACAAGAAGCCATTAATCACCCAACGCTGTCGAATCGATGGCTTTCTCGTTATCTGTGGAACATTTAGTGACTCTGTCTTCTTGCCTGAGTAAACTGAATAGGATATTGAGTGTTTGACTTTTTATCTGAAGATAATACAGGAATTGCTGGAGCTTAATTTGGTTGTTTTTTTTATTGTTTATTTGCAGAAGGCTTTAATAGAGCTCTTTATCATCCCCTTTCTCATTCATATCTGTTTGTCTCTCTTATGTGTCTAATGTAGTCTGGCTGTGAAAATAGTATACAGCTTACTTTGAATGACAAACAGGGCATATAGTTCCCCCACTATTCTAAGTTGTCAGAAGTTATTTTTACGTCAACAGGCTACCAAAAGTTGTAACTTGCTCGCTAAAAGGGCCTCTCCCGTTCCCCCACCTTTCTTAGACTTGAACTGGGGATTTCCCATTAACAAGCCTATTTTCTCAACAAATTAAAGGAAAGGAATTATTAAAGTCCAATGTCTATCACCCCAAAACAATCATTTACCTTCATCTGTCATCACGGCTGATGCTTTTATCATCAGTTGCCGGAAATTAACCTTTCAGTCCGCGGGCAACAACAGCACAACGTCCATTAGATTACATTTATGTAACTGCTTTAATTCGATAGCTCAGTGAACAAACCCACCAGCCACTAGCAGCCACGATAATACATTACATGCACAGATGTCAGTCAGGAGGCGCCGTGTGCAGTGGATGGTTTTCTTGTGGCGTCCCTCTGTCGTATTGCAGATTAGAGACGGGGTCTGGGGAGTGGATAAAGTCAGGGCTTGACCCTCATCTGCACTGCAACTGTGCATGCGTGTGTATAATTATATAATACCAGGATCACTTCTGTGATTATCTGTGTCTCTGTTTGTCTCTGTTGGTTTTCCATTTTGTATTTGACCAAGAGAGTGTACGTGACTTTTAAATGTAAAACTACATCCGGTGGTCGTCAAATGGAAGCAATATATTATAAATCCTTCCTCTCTTTTGTTCTATTGTTTTAATGAGCTCACATGACACTTTCTCTAGAAGGATTCTCTGTAAGTTCTCCGCACCGCTGTTCATGAGTCAACCGTGTCTGTTTTTTAAAAGAAATACAAGGATGTCGAGGCCGTGGTGAAGATAGAGGAGGTGGACGGAGAGGAGCTAGTAAAGAAGTTCGCCGAGGAGATGGAGGAGATGCTTGGGAGGAAGATGAAATCTGTGAAGGTAAATAATGATACTTTCTGTAAAAGCAAACACGCACTTTAAGGTAATCATCTTGACATGTTCCATGTCTTCTGCAGACTTGATAATCGTTCCTGCATGGGCAGAGTTTCTCCTTAGTTGAGGGCGAGTAGAGTATATAAGCGCCTCTTTATTTTCCCGTACTTGATTACCGCCTACAAGCCTGATGGTGGCCTCATTTGGTACTTTATGAACGCAGAACTTTGTGCACTATGTGTGTATGTTTATACAGCACTTATATGTCTACTCCAACTGATGACGAGCAGTTGTGCTCGAAACCCCCCCGAGGTGTAAATAATAAGTGGACATTGGTGCGCTGCAGTGTGCGAGCTAATTATTTGTTGATTTCATGATCTGCCCACTTATGGCTCAGCACCTGCCCCTCTATGCGTGCATACTCTGACTTGTTTGCTCCGGGTGTATCCTTAACCTGGTGTGTTTTTTCCACAGAGGTTGGCAGAAGCAGCAGAGGATGCTGATCTTTACCACGAGTACAATGAAACTCTAACGGTATGTGACAATAACCTCTGTGTACAGTTTGAGACTTATGGTCCTATTCAATATATGAATATATATACTAAAATATACTATTCTTTATTGGTACCCCTACTTGGTTGTGTTTACGGTTCTGTTTTATTACAATTATAGCCATAACCATATTAAAGATGTTCTGCTTTTGTTTGTGTTGAACATAGCAGTTATGCAAAGTTAACTGGGGTTTTTACAGACCGACCACATGTCTTCAGTATTTCATCATGAAGTGATCTACAAGCGCCTCGTCCTTTACTCTTCTATCTAGTTTGAATACTTCAACTCCATGCTGATCAACACGGTGGACGAGGACGGGAACCCGCTGTCGCTGGGAGGAGAATTCGCTCTGGAGAAGAATGAACACTTCAATAAACTGCCAGTCAACACACAACTGAGTAACATACAAGTCCCTACTAATGTTTACAACAGAGGTAGAGAAGTGTGAACACACACACTGACACACACGCACACACACACACATGCAGCCTGCACTTATTGTGATATACATCTGATTGCCAGTAGAATATCAACATCATTCTTTCTCTCCCTCTCTCTCCCTCTCTCCCTCTCTCTCTCTCTCTCTCTCTCTCTCTTTAGATCCAGATATTCTGAATGGAGCCTATATGTCTGAGGCTCTGAATGACGTGTTCATTGACAACTTCCAGAAAGATCCAACTCTGACCTGGCAGTACTTTGGCAGTGCTGCAGGCTTCTTCAGGTTGTACCCAGGTACATACGCATCCAACGTTCGGGACATCCTCCGTGCTTCCCAAAATGTCTTCGGGTCTCTTGTGTCGCCACAGCGTTAAGACAACATGAACAGGGCTGCAGATGAGTGCTCAGCTAACACAAGCCAAACAGTGTACTTACACAGCAACTGACGAAGCAGGAAGCTGTCTGTCAAACGTTGATGACTCAGTCTCAGCTACAATATGGCTGCTGGTTTATTCTCTCATGTGTGTGTGTGTGTGTGTGTGTGTGTGTGTGTGTGTGTGTGTGAGTAATTAGCAGGAATTAGAGGATTTGTGACACATCTTGTTTTACTCATCCGCTACCTCATCCCTCATTATTTGACACATCTGTCATTATCCATCCATGCATTCATTTGTCCATCCGTCATCCCAACCAGGCAGCCAAGCGGCAGTTGTGAGCGTCTGCCTTTGCTAAATCTCCATCTTTCTCTCTCTCTTTTGTCTCCAGGGATCCAGTGGATTCCAGATGAAAATGGTGTGGTCACTTTTGATTCCAGAAACAGAAACTGGTAAGGATGTATTCCTGTTAACATCAGTCCTACTACAGAAGGCTGCTTTGTCTGGAAAAGAGAGATCCTTCTCCTCCAGCCTCCCTTAAATATCAGATCAGGAACACAGGGAGAGCCGGCAGAAGAGAGGGAGAAGAGCACAAGAAAGGCACTGCATCGCTTGTAGTTTTTTCAGTGTGTCAAACTGCCACCAGTCTGCCCATATCAGCGACTATTTGGCCGATGGAGCACGTTGAATCAGTCGCAGAGGCAGTTAGTGAGAGAAGTCTTTCTGACTACAGTGGCTGTTCAGACCCCTGAATCAGTGTCTTTACCCATTTAGTGCAGTTTATCCTCATTTTTTAGATGCTGAATAGAGAGACAGACGCGCAAAGCTCTTCTCATACACATTGAAAGTAGCTCTCTTACTCCTATTACCCTGAAGAGCGCCAGTTGTGGGTGCAGCCTGTGTCAAAGGCATCCGTAAATCCAGCAATGGGACAAGACTGGCTTATACATCATTACCCTTACAGTCTGATTAACGCCGCGGATGACCGTCTCAACGGGCCGTATTCGCAGCAGACATTTTGACTTGTTACTAATTACATTAACGATGGCTCCGTTAGAATCAAGTGACTGTGTGAAAGTGAGCCAGCAGGCACAACACCAGGACCCTGAAACCCATCATTCATTGTATTATTTACTCCTGTGCTTTTCCTGCTGTGACATGTCAAATCGTCTTCCCTGTAAAAGATCTATCAAGTAGAATAAGGGTTTGAATGAGAAAAGATTACTGTTTGGTAACAGTACATCAAGTTCCAGGAACTCAAGACGGAACAGAAAAGGATAAGGCTTAAACTCTGCCTGTTCTGTCTGTCTGTAGATTACTGGTAAGTAACGGTCTCTGTTCGTCCCTGAGTGTTATTTGGTTTGGGTTACAATAAAGATCAAGTCTTTACTGCCTCTCTGTCTCTTTCTAGGTACATCCAGGCAGCCACTTCTCCTAAAGATGTGGTAATCGTGGTGGATGTCAGTGGCAGCATGAAGGGACTCAGATTGACCATAGCCAAACACACCATCAACACAATCCTGGACACACTGGGGGAAAATGACTTTGTTAACATCATAGCTGTAAGTACACACACACACACAGTTACACAAAACACAGACACACATGCGCAGTCTCGCCAGAGGCTGACAGTGTCTGATGAGCGTGACGTTGAGATTAACACACAGACAAGCTAATGCACAGGTACAGTACGGAGACCAGGGACAATAGACGGAAATAGACCACACACATGCAAACAGGCATAAAATACACATTTAATCTGCAACAGGTATTTACTTTCAGTAACATCAAAGCTTCAAAATAATTTTTTTTTTTTTTTAGGTTTTTCAGGATTTTGGCTGCGTGCAGCTCTACGACTACAAATCGGCGTAATAAGCATGGTTTATCCTGGTATTACTGTGTGTGTAATCATACGCCTCCTGTAAATCCGCTGACCTTAAGCTGTTTTTACACAGAATTTAAAGCTACACTCTTTCAATGAACTGACCAATAAATGAGTGCTAGAGTTTTACTTTAAAATAAAAAGATTTTAAATCCCACCTATATGTAATGACTTTGAACTTGACTTGAGTCATTTAGCAGTAAATAAAATATAAAACAGCTTCCAGAATGACAAACACCATGTCTAAATTTCATCGGAAAAAACAAACAAACAGTACAACTCTCGAAAGTAAAAAAGACTCATTACCTTCATATTAATAATATAGCACTCAAATATTATTAACAGTTAAATAGTTAAAGGAAATACGTGTAATGTAATTCAGGGATATTGTGATATTTAGGGATTTATTGAGGGATTGATTTGAGGGTAGTAAAACCTAATCATCACCTGTTACAAAAGTCAATCATGTTGACTGTTGATCATGCGGATCATTGTTTATATGGGGTTTATTTGGTTTCTCTCTCCAGTACAGTGATTATGTTCGCTACGTGGAGCCCTGCTTCAAGGGAACGCTGGTACAAGCTGATCTGGATAACAGAGAGGTAACGCACACACACACACACACACACACACACACACACACACACACACACACACACACATAGAGACACAAGCTAGACAGCTAATTCATTCATTTAAACTCGGCTAACCTAATAATCGTCGGCTGTTATCTCACTAATCCTCTGAATGCGTTATGCTGTCGTCACGTCGCAGTTAAAACATGACAGTGAATGAGTGCTACCTGTTTGTCAGAGGATTTAGTGATGAAACCCTCAGAAACAGTTCATGTTCATGTGGCTTTTAAGAATACAGATATTTCTTCCTCTTTTCTGCTTCCTTCTTTGTCTTCATTCTCCATCTCCTCTTCATCATCTCCTTCACAAAGCCATGACACTTTTGTTCTTTTGCACTTTTAATCCTCAACATCTCACCCTCTCTGTTTTTAATTAGCAAGTAGGCGTATTAACATTATTAATATCCCATTGTTTCATTGCTGCTTTGTTTTATTTTCCTCTGTTCTTTTTTTCATATACCAACACCTTCTCAGTCTGCCCAGTCTCTCTCTCTGTGTGAATGTGCGTTATGTGTTGGATGTATGCCCTACTTTCACTCCCCTCCACACCATCGCAGATCAGGTGAGGTCGCAAGGCCGCCGACAATTTTAAGTAGGTCGCATGACCTGTCAACAGGAGATTTGATTGGTTTAATGCCTAGAGGCAGGCTGTAACAGAATGGGCTTACAGATGTTGGCTGACACAGTGACGCATGTTGGTACACACACATTTACAGAACGACTCAGTTCTGTGGGCGTTATAAAAGAGTTCCTACATTCCCAAATATACAGGATATACTGTACAATTATGTTAAGAGTCCCACAAAGGCTACTTCTATCCCCAGTCTGCACAGTGGGGCCACTCACAACAATGTGGCCATTTATCATAGTGTGTGCTTTGTGTGCAGGCGTTGATTAATCCTTATTACCTCCTTGGTGTTTTAGGGATTTTGCCATAATTGGTCAGTGTGCCAGTGAGCTGGGGATAATCCTTCCTCTATACGCTTTTACTCACTCGCTCTCTCCCTTTTTTTTCTACGGTGACCTGCATTTACCAAAAGGATAACATCCATGACAATTTCTGTGTTTATATGTTGTGTGTCTATCTCGCAGCATTTCAAGCTGTTGGTTGATGGGCTTCATGTCAAAGGAGAGGGCAGAGTAAAAATCGCAATGAAGGAGTCTTTCAAGGTCCTCAATGAGGTTTGTGGCTCTTCGCAAAACAATCACAGCAACTGCTAGATCGTAACAATACACAGCTTCAAGATCACGTACATTGTGTGTGTTTTAGGTTGCAGCGCTGGGCCAGGGCAGCCTGTGTAACCAGGCCATCATGCTGATAACAGACGGAGCCATGGAGGACTTCCAGAGTGTTTTTGAAGAGTTCAACTGGCCGGAACGACGGGTATGACACACAAACGCGCACACAAGAATAATCAACTACAAATTTGTTTGGAGTGACAAATGAGTGGCGTTTATCCCATCTCATGATCTCACTATATACTTTATTGTCTCCCCCAGGTTCGAGTTTTCACCTATCTGATTGGACGGGAGATGACATTTGCTGAAAATGTTAAATGGATTGCCTGCAACAACAAGGGTAAAATGGGGGATCGATCAGTCAAGAATCTGCTTTGTGGCGTAAATTTGCTCGGTTGAATCCGTGATTCTGACACAAAAAGTTTGGGTAATTTCAGCAACAAGGAATAGAGTAATAGGAGGTCTGTTGGCTTTCTGTGTCGTTCCGAGGTGGTGCTGTGTGGGACTGGGTATCAGGTGCTGCCCTCTTGTGAATTACATGGGGTCATGCAGCAGCTCAGACCTGAAAATAATCACTTTATCCTGCTCTGTGCACATCAAAAATCCCTGACTAAATACCTGATTATCAGCACAGATACACTGTAAACACAACCCTGGCCCAAAAATATCCTATGTGCGCGTGTGACTCTGTGTGTAATCGGTAACAGGTGCACTCCCTTCTGTTGCGTATACTAGCAGCTGCCTCTGCCAACAACAAAATATCTGTCATAAATAGACAATGCTTCCTGTTACACTGCTGCAAAAGCCTACATACAGTTTTAGTTGAGTGAGCAGGTCTACTTAATAATATCCACAGTGGCACTCTTGTGGAGACATTACAAAGGAGAAAAAGGTTGCACACATTCATACCTGGCAGTGCTTCAGTAGCCTGTTGTCTCTGAGCGGCTTCGCTGCAGGTATCCCATTGACGTCATTGTCTCCCAGTTGTAGAAATGCCATAAACCGTAGACTAAGCCAAGCTTTTAAAAACAAAAATTCAAAAGCATATTTGTATTGATGGGAGATTCAAGTGTTTTGTTTTTTTCATTTAAAACAGCTTAGTGTTTTTTTTAGAATAACATTTTTTCTGAAGTCGGATAAATTAGTTTGTTGCTCTAAATGTAATACCCAAAGGCCAGAAGCAGAAAGTGAATATTTTCTTTGCTAAAATGTATGAATCCTAGTTTTTCCCTCCGAGTAATGTGATATATTGTATGCGTGTACATGTATTTGTGTGTCCTGCAGGTTACTACACACACGTCTCCACACTGGCTGACGTCCAGGAAAACGTTATGGAGTACCTCCATGTTCTCAGCCGACCAATGGTCATCAACCACGATCACGACATCATCTGGACTGAGGCCTACATGGACATTGTGGTCAGTCCGCTTCTCCCATGTGCTTGCTGGGCAACACACACTGTTATCTTGCGTCACTATTATCTGGCATGTGTAATCACAAGGTCAGATTCATTCAGGATATCTGTGCTATTACTGTTGGTAGTGATCCATTATACAGTTTCTAGAGGTGAAGTCCCTCCCCTTTGGATGTCTCTCATGGGATATTATTTAAAAAAATATATGTATGGTAATTAATGGCGAGAGACAAATACTAGGTGGTTGCAAGGTTGTTTCTAGGATGTTGCTTGGAGCTTGAATTGGTACCTGCGATGAATAGAGAGGCGAAGCCCCTTCCCATTCCGGTGGACCACCATGGGCCCTTAATTAATATGTGCAATAGTTAAGGGCGAGAGACAAATATTTTTTCTATCCCTTTTAAATGTCCCATTAATTACACATATGTTTGTCAATTTTAAAGATAATTTGCAAGTCATGGAATTTGCCGTTTGCCATTGGTTTGTCGAAGTACCATTTAGTTTTGTGTTAAACCGCTCAGGGAACGACATCTGCGACTTTCTTGACTTGCAAAAATGTCCTTTAACTTTACAAACATATGTGCCACAATTCAAACGGGATCACCTTGGTGCACTTTTAGCAACATTGGAATGTTACTAGAGGTGCTCCGACAAATATCTAGCAACACAGCCAGCAAAAATCCATCGCAAGCCAAGTTTAATTTCTAAATTTTTCCTTTTTTTAAGTGCACCTTTAGCTACTCCACCTCTGCCTGCCTTTTTTCGGTTTATATTTCCTCTATTATTTCAGTATCTGTTTTCATCTGTACCATACGTGTCATTGCCATTTCATGCTTGTTGTCTTTCCTCCATCTTCACCTTCAGTTACCAACTACAAAAGAGGTAATCATACATAGAGCTTTAATGTAACTTTTCTTTTTTAAGTAACGCTATTCTTAATCAAATTAATATAATGCAGTATATAGTACCTGTAGTGTCTGGTTTAGCCTTTACAGTCAACAGCTAACAGTTTATACCTGTGTCGAGTGATTAGCTTCTTCTTAATGTAGCTGTTGCTTCAAATGAGAGTGTTAGCTTAGCTTATCCTCTAGTTAGCTGGCCTAGCTTCGTCAATGCTTTTTAAAATAGTTTTTCAGTGGTAACCTGTATGATAAAATACTACTACTTTACTTTTACTTTTACAGGAGCATATTTGAGTAAATATTGTATTAGTTTCTCATTCCTTTCCCTCTGTACCTTAGTTGTGTCCTTTAGTTCAGACAGATTTAACCGCTAATGTTTCCGTTCATTTCATTTTCCACCTTTTGGTCAACAAGAATGACCTCCACAAACATTTAGATTCACAGTTGTTTTCTCATAATTTAGCAAACTAATTAAGCTTGTCAACAAAAACAAGGCAGAGTAATTAATTGTGGCTGTTTATTGTGTGTTTGTGCACCACAGCTGTTCAACAGTCAGGCCCAAAGCCTGCTCCTCATGACCTCTGTAGCCATGCCTGTGTTCAGCAAGAAAAAAGAGACTGTAAGTATTCATTTTGAATCACTATAATTGCAATTAGCCTCAACAGATGTCACCAGAAATTGTGCATTTATGAAGCTGCTGTGTGTCTCCTGTAGTTGTCACATGGGATCCTGCTGGGAGTGGTGGGAACTGATGTGGCCTTGAAAGAACTGATGAGATTAGCTCCAAGATACAAGGTAAACGATCCACAACAGATGTGTCACAAACAAGGATGAAATACTGTATCTGGGTCGATTCTTCTGTGAGACAGCCGATGACAGACCCGTGTTGTGTCCTCACCTCTTTCTGTCTCTTCAGCTGGGTGTCCATGGTTACGCTTACCTCATCACCAACAACGGCTACATCTTATCTCACCCTGACCTGCGACCTCTGGTACAGACAAACATCGTATTACCGCAGCTGAGAAACGGCTGAAACTTTATAATCCGGCTCGACAGATGTGTTGCAATTAACCGAGCATGATAATATGGGATAGGTTCCTCAAGACTTGTATTTAGGTTTGTTTGTGTGTGTGTGTGTTTGTGACAGTATAAAGAGGGGAAGACACTAAAGCCAAAACCCAACTATAACAGTGTTGATCTGGCGGAGGTGGAATGGGAAGACACCGAGGAGAAAGTGAGCGACACACATTCACACACACATTTCTGTCTTTTTCTTGTCTCTGTCTTAGCTGTCCTGTACGTCAGTGTGAGTTGTGTTGAATGAAGCTAAGTATGCAGCGTTTATGTTTCAGCTGAGGACCGCCATGGTTAAAGGAGAAACTGGGACGTTGGCGTTAGACGTGAGAGCGTCTGTAGATAAAGGAGTGAGTACATTTGTTTGTGTGAGTGTGCCTTGTGTGTGGCAAGACGGCAAGATGAGCCTCTCTTTCATCTTGTTGAGATTCAAGTTTTGTCCTCTTTGAGATGACAAGTTTTATTGATGTCTTTTAAGTGCATGCTGTCTTTGTTCCTCTCTGCGTTCGCTATCATTTTGATACACTCTGTCCCACTCTTTGTCCCTCACAGAGGAGAGTGATGTTCATGAAGAATGATTACTTCTACACCATCATCAACGAGACACCGTTCAGGTTTGTCTGATCGCTTGAACAGGATTACTAAAAGTGTCGGGTTTTGAAATATCCACAATATCCAACAAAGCAACATCTGTCTACCTGTATGAACTAATAATATAACAATATTACTGATGTTCTGTGGTAAGATAAGATAATCCTTTATTAGTCCCACAGAGGGGAAATTTACAGGATCACAGTAACGAATGCGTTTTGTGGGAAATAACAGTTATTATGAACATGATTAATTCTGCCAGAAACAAATAACTTCTCTGTATTTGACAGTCTGGGTATCGTGCTGACTCGAGGATATGGACAGTATATCTTCATTGGAAACGTCTCTGTTGAGGAGGGTAAGTCTCTCCCTTCTGTTTTAGTTTCTCTGTATTTGTGCTGATATTCTTACTCTCTCCTGTGTGTCTTTATTTTTTCACTTCAGGTCTCCATGACTTACTGGCTCCAGACCTGACCATAGCCAGTGAATGGTGAGTACTGCATAACTAGCAGAACATAGATGTTACGGGATTCCAACCAGTTTTAAGTGGTTGTAACTCTCCGTGACAGTATGACTACAGTACATGTTTGTGCTTGTGTGTGCTTGTAGGACCTACTGTGAGACAGACATTGACCCGGCCCATCGTAAGCTGAGCCAGTTGCAGGCTGTGGTGCGATACCTCACTGGCAAAGAACCAGATCTGGAGTGTAAGTGGACACTTTAATCTCAGCACATCATTTTTTTTGATTTTACATGCACACCAGAAAATCGGAAGAGACAATAACACACTCACACAGCATGAAGTATCCTTATACACTGCATCCATATCAACTTAGTTTCTGATCTTTTGTGAAATTAATTCTCAGTTACATCAGGAATATTGTCCAAACTTTTTACCAAATGATTTCTGAGGTGTACAGTGTATTCATGAAAGTTGCAATAGTCTCAATAGTGCTTTTAAAAAGTTAAAATGAATGTATTTATCTGTACACAAACTGCAGGTTCAGGTATAATAACGTTGGGATAAACTGTGATTGTAATCGTCAAAACTGTCGGCCTCATCCAGTGCTAAATATTTATTTTCTGTCTTCCTCACCTTTGGCCTCAGTCCTTTGTATCATTAGTAATATCTCTTTTGTTTCTCTCGACAGGTGATGTGCAGTTGTTGCAACAAACTCTGTTTGATGCTGTGGTCACGGCTCCTATGGAAGCCTACTGGACCGCTCTCATGCTCAACACATCTGGGTGAATATTAACACACGCGCACGCCCACATACATTTTTTAATTAAGACATGGACTTTTTACATGAGTACTCACTTTATTATAATTATCTTTTACAAATAATTACCCCTCTATCTGCTCCAACTTCCTCTTTTTTTATGTCTCTCCCTCTCTCTCTCTCTCTCTCTCTTTCAGTATGGACGAGGGGGTAGAAACTGCATTCTTGGGGACCCGTTCCGGCCTATTGAGGTTCCAGAGATACGCTGGTATTGAGAAACGAGTCGGCAAGTGAGTCAGAAAAACGGCCATTTTGTTCATTCAATATCATCACATCAAATGAGTCACACCATTATGTCCACGACAAGTCTATAACACTGGGGTTGAATAAGTTAAAACTGTTTATATGATAGTCATAGTAGTTACAGCTCTCAATTGAAGTTTTAATTACAGTAAGATGAGAGTTCGCCCTCCGGTGGTCGACAAAATTATGCTCCACTCTTTTTTTCTTTCCTCAACTATGCTCCCATCTTTCTGTTGCTCTCTTCATCCTACCCTTCTTTTCAATCGTCCATCTTTTCTTTTGTCATCACAATTAGGCAGCAGAGACAATGTTCTTCTTTAAGCTTATTTGTATCCCTCCCCAGGTCTTTCCTGACCTCCGTAGACATGGAGAACATGTTCACATTGGACCATTTCCCAGTGTGGTACCGCAGAGCGTCCGAGTACCCAGCTGGAAAGTTTCTATACCACATGCCCAGACAGGAGACTAGAGGTAGTGGAGCAAACACACACACACACACACACACACACACACACACATGGACAAACAACACACTTTCTGTGCTTTTTTCTTTTTCCAACTTCCTCAGCCATGTTGAGCAGGTTGAGCCAAATATCTCTCAGTGGCAGGCTCATTTATCTGGCCGCCAGGCTGCAACTGCTTCTCTCTGTTTACTTTGTTGTATATTCATGAAGTTTGTATCCAACACGGGTTTGGAAAGTTTGAAAAGAAAAAGTAGCCCATCGACCATGAAGTGTTTAGTCTTGATGGATATTCTACGTAGGTTTATTCTGTGGTTCATTTTCTGGGAATTTGCTGTTTCTGAAGAATAATCAGCAGCTTCAGAGTGACAAAGTCCACAGCTACTGTCCTTGTATTCATCATCACATCACACTAACACTTAACTCCATCTGTATATGTAGAGAAATGAAAGTCAGTAAAAAAGATGGGATTTTGAGCTTGACCCTTCTCTGCCTCTGCATTTCCTTTTCTTATTTCTTATTCTCTGCTTGAATGAAATGCCTTTTTAAAGTGCTTTAAAAAGGACAGGAATTTAAATGTAATCTTTGCTGAATAGTGCAGACTTAATTGTGATTTTGTTGAAATATTCAGTGAATTTGAGGCTGATAATTCTGCCCTTCCTCATGACAGAATACACTTCCTGACTCACTCAAAGGTTCAACATGAATGTAGTTTGTTGAGTTTATTATCTCACCCAGCATGAAAACCTCACATACAACAGCGACTGTTCTGTATGTACTGAATAAAGAGGATTTTAAATCTTGACATTGCATTTAAAAGATACTGGGATAGTATAAGATGTTCACACTTTAGAAAGTTTGAAGCTCTAATTTTAAGATTCCAATAAATGTTTCATGTGACATAAATATAATGAAACATTTTATGATACCGCCATCATTTTAAACCTTGGCATTAAAGTACAAATGACCACAAATTGCCTTATGTATGTTTTAGGTTGATGTTAGATATAGTTTGTTGTGTTCAGATATATTCAGGGACTATGAGGCGGACTATAGCGCCACCTTGAGTGCAGAGGAGCTTGAAGCGGAGGAGGGTAGAGGAAAACTTTTACTTATACTTGGCATGCCTCCTCGTTTTATCCATCCTCGTTCTGGTCGTCCTCACCGCTAACTGAGAAGCATGACAAATGCTGTGGTCTCTGTTCTCCGTGTCTACACCCTCCTCTGTTATCTTTATCTCTTTTTGGCTCTTTTTCTCTTTTTTTCTTCTGTCTCATTCCTCCTCCTCCCCCCCTCTCTCTCTTTATCTCTTGAGGCTTGAGCATGCAATTAAAGTATAGAGACCTCCTCTCCTCGCTCAGGGAATCACTAAGCTTTCTGGTACTTTTTAATTGTGCTGAGTCGATAGCTCAGAAGTAAAAATCTGGTTTCATAGAGGTTTTTTTTTACTGTATTACCTCTGTCATTCTGTTACTACAATATTCAATGTTAAAAAACACAAACAAAGAAATCCCATTCTCATCCAAATTGCAGAATGCCCTGAATGTGTGATTGTCATACAGGCATATTATAGTTTTGTTTTATATAATAAAAATATGAATAACAGAAATACAAACATAGGGAAACACACAGTATACACACACACACACACACACACACACACACACACACACACACACACACACACACACACACACACATAGATTACCTTTGTTAAGAGTGTATGATCAGCTTTCATACAGAAGATGAATGCATGACTTTATTAAATATTACCCGCTGAGTCCAACTCAATCTGTCACCCACATATTTCCAAAACACATTTTGGCATATCTGTACTAACACTTCAGCTGTCACAATCACAGCAAGTGTTCACAGATTTACAAATGATATATTTATTATGTGAGAAAATAATTATTGTTGGAAACATGTTCCTTTTCACCTCCTGTGCATGCATATGTGCACGTGTACGTGTTTGGAAGGAATCTGTATGTGTTTGCGACGTGCGTGCATGCACCCTTGTTTTTTTACATGCACGAAGTGGTGAAGTTCTGTAAATTCCTGCTAATTGCGTGTGTTGCTCTACCAGCAGGAAGGATAGTCATCGCTACCACTGCTGTCACTGTAACGGTGGGAAAGAAAACTGCCATCGCTGGAGGTAGGATGACAGTTATTGTTTTGATACACATTCTCTTTTTCTGTCCTTCTACACACATTTTAAGTCTCCTCTTTGCCACACACGCACTTGCAATTTTTCTCTCTTTCTAAACTTTCTTTTTCTCTTGCAAAGCGTCCTCTCCCTTCATGTTTAAAGCATCTTCTGCCTCTTCATTCGTCTGTTTCTTTCTTGCCGTTTGAAACTGGCTGCTTAGTTGGTGACAATGAACTTGCTGACTGGATGGTGATCGCTTGTAGCATCTCTTTCCAATCAGCGTGTTGGGTTATTGATGTGCTGATTTGTAGGTGCCATGCTTATTGGATGAATGATGGCCATGGTTTGGTTTTGTTGTAACAGATAACAAATGGAGCTTGGCTTGTTTCATTCACAGTTTGGTATTTACTCATCCTGTTATTGTACTCGCTGGAAGTCGCTCTGAAAGAGATAACAAGGTCTTTTGAAGACAAGAGGATTTTGTGAGCTGTGTGAAATGTGTCTAAGATGTGAAGATCCACAACAGGATGAACTATTTAGACAGATATCGTGATTAGAACCCAGCTTGACCATTACTGGATTTTTCGAGGCCAATGCTGATATCAGCTCTTTAGAATGATAACATGCTGACGACAAGATACTGTCCGATATTCCAATTTTTTATGTAGATGTGTATATACTATTATTTGACAGTTTATTTAGCAGATGTTCCAGTCTTGTCGTGGACAAGGAGTCCTGAAAGTGATAAAATGTAAATTTGAACTTTTTTTTTTTCATCTGCTATTTCCAAAATCAAGAATGAAGCTCAAATCATTTTCTGCTGCAGTTTACTGCTCAGTAGTTTCTACAAACATGCCAATACGTCTGTGATAACCCGAGCCAATAAGATCGGCCTGCTGATGTATCGGTGCAGCTCTAATTGTGATCGCGTACCTGGGAGGCTTGGAGAGTACTGTACCTTTGTTCTGTCTGTTTCCTTTCACTGAGGCTCCTTATGATGATGAGTGTGGTGTCTTTTCCTAAAGATGTTTCAGATGGCTCCATAAGGAAAAGGTTCATGGAGCTGTATTTGGGAGTGTTTATTTTACACAGAAACATGTTGTCTCTATATATCGTCTCTGGCCTTTTTCTCACTGCTTACTGGTGTTTGTGTTGCTGTGTGTTCTGTCCCGGTAAGCCCATCGGTGTCTGACACACTCCTCAGTCTTAATTATTCGAGGTAGCACTCTCTGGAGCTGCATATCTTTAAGTGTATACCTGTATGCATTTGGTGTCTCATTGTGCTGACAGACAGACAAGGAAAACGCTCCATATGAATTTAAACACACTCACACACGAACGCAAGCGCTTATCTGTATTTCACAGCTTTCATAGAAATCGTCTCAGGTGTGAAAATCGTGTTATACTTGGAATTGGAAAACAGAGAGAGAAGTGAGAGAAAGAGTTCAAAATAGATGTTTCTCTCTCTCTCTCTCTCTCTCTCTTAATCTCACTGCCTCTCATTCTTAACGTTTTTCTCTTTTCTTTTTCTCTCCGCGTTGCTTCGTTCCGTCTCTCTCTGCCTGTTTGGAAACGTTGACGTCACAGTGTGTCGAATCCGGAGCTCTGCTATGACCTACTGTACCTTTTGTAAATTCTCAGTGACACAGAGCAGACAGATGTGACATAACTATTACATCTACATACAATACAGCATTTACAAGTGCACAGTATTAGGAAAAATGTACGCGCCAAGAAGATTTCTGATTCGTTGTATTAATTGATGTTACGGGAAGGTGATTTTAGCGTGTCGATGGTAGATTGTGTTATGATGATCACCGATTGGAGGTCATAGTTTGCTTTTTATTCACTGCTGCGTCACTCGGTGTTCTACCAGCTGCTTCGCTTCAACAAAAACACAGGGGGAAAGACGGCATCAATGTTTTATGGACTTGCTCTCTCTGACTCACTTTAACACACCCTCACACTCACATCCACACTCGTCGTCGCGTCTCACCCTTTGACACTCTTCCTCACCCTGTTAAACACTCACATACACCTCTCTTCTCTTCGCTTCTCCCTTGCTGAGCTGTCAGAGCTGTCTCTCTTTTCCGCCTCGTGACTCTCTTTTCCCCCCCGTCTTCGCTGCGTCTGCGTAGCCAAGGGCGCCTTTCACAATCGAGGGTCACGCTTCACTTCTGAACACAAGGGGATATTGAAAAGCTCACAGGCTGTTTCCGTTCCCACCTTTGGCATGACGTCTCTACTTGTACAAGTGTGTTCATGCCTTGATCTAGCTTTTGAAGGAGTTTCCGTTGTATATACCGTAAAATCTGAAAATGTTAATACTGTACACAAACACAAAAAAACACGTATAAACAGCTCTGTTACATGGAATTGTGGGCCACTGTAAAAGCGGTCGCTTCACATCCTAAAAAGGTTGTGATTCCATTTGTAGCCACTGAGTGTCAGTGTTTATCTGAACACACACTGTGTGTCTGCTTTCTGACGGATTTGGTGGCAAGTAATGAAGGCCAAGGATTTGGTATTTCAGAGGCTGATCCAAAATCAGTCAACAGTGACTACAAAAACACTGTGTTTGTACTCCTCGAAGGCTCAGCGATGGATTAGTATATCTCTGTGGCAGAAATGACAGGCTGTATGTAAATAAACCTAATGCGCTCCAATTGACAGGAAGGGAAGCAGACTGTAAGGAAGAGAGATAAGTAGGTAAAATAAAAAAGAGAGAGAGTGAGCAGAGAATAAAGGATAGAGAGATATTTGACACGGAGGAGGAGGAGGAGGAGGAGCGGCGAATAAGGATAAAAATGAGTGAGGAAACATAATAGACCAGACAGAGCAAAGGATAAAGAGGGCAGAGATGAGAGAGAAGAAGGTGAAAAGACTCTAAAAATGATGGGAGAAGAGGCGACAGAAAGATAAATTGAGACAAGATAAGTGCGAGGAGAAGGGAAGGAGAAAGAAGATGAGAAATAGAGGCAGGTGAGAGGAGTTAGAGGGCAAAAGACAGAGAGAAAATGAGATACGGTACAGTATATACAGAGGAGCTGCTATCATGGCTGATCCATGCTTTCATTTGGTGCTGTGTAATATTGAAAGATAATTGAAAGAACAGCAGGTTGCTGGAGTCTTTCAATGCTTGTCAGGGGTCTGGATATAAGTTTGACATAAGTGTGATATGTTTTTATTCAAATCAATGCATATTGACCCGGGAAATGCTTCATCGTCACCATCATATCGTCACTGTCATAATCACAATCATCATATAGTAACACAACACGCCACAGATTTCCGCACTGTAGTCTTTGAGGCCCTCAGTCATCATGGCTGCTGCAGTTTTTACGTAACAAACTATAATTTATTTTTTCTTTACACACACACAGGCTATAGGAACAGGTTTCTGCTAGCTAAGATACTTAGCTACCAACAACACAAGACCTGCAGACCAGGGGTGACGGGACAATGGTTCTACATTCATAGGCAGAGTTTAGCCATTGCCTTTTATCTGCAGTTGCTGCCCCAGAGTCCCTGTGATTCATGGCTATATTTACACTTTTATATCCCTTTACTACATTTTCCTGAAGATGCCGATTATTAATTTAAATCTACAGCTAAATTAATTGTACCTGAGCGTCGTTGCTGTCCCTTTACATTAGCGAGGTGACCATTGTTGCAAAAGTGCGTTCAGACTTCAGACATTGAAAGTGCGTTCAATTCAGGGTCGAATAATTCTCCAGGTTTGTGTGCATCTTGACTTCCGACCAGCTCAGTCTCCAACAAATATTCTCATATGCAACTACTCTGGGGGGTCCACTGCTGATGCAAGAAGTGTTTTAAAAAGACAAAAATGTTGGAGTCCAACATGTTGTCGTGTTCTGCCTGATGCTAATCCTGTATGTTTCTTTAAAGTAGTTGCATAATTAAATATTATTTGTTGGAGATAAAGTTCCTCTAGAAAAAAAGTAAAAAAATAAGGTTACCTGTCTCTTCGGTGACTCTGCTAAATAACGTCTCCCTGATACATTTCACAAACGAGGCAGTATGGAGACGTTTTCACTCTCAATGGCCAAACTCTTTCTATGCCTCTTGCAGAAACGTTACCAGCTACTGAACACAAATCAATAAACACAACGAATAAACAAACATTACACAGACATTTAAACCTAAAACAAAGCATAGAAGTCATTAACACAACGATAGACATACATCATGAATTCATACAGAAAACCGTAAACAGTTAAGTCAAAAACATTTTGGGGATTTATGGGCCAACACACCATATTAGAGACTAATATAATAATATTTATCTGCATCATACCCAGGTATAAGATAACACACTATAAATATAGGTTTATTTCCAGCCAATTATAAATCGAGAGGGGACAATAGTTCTTCTGTAGGGGAGCAATATGCAATGAAAGCCAAATTCTTGAGACTGTTTATCACTGAAGACAAAAAGATCTAAATATTTCGGTGCATGAATGAGGATACTGAAGCAAACACCATGCAAAGCAAACAAACTAACCGTATTTTGTGAATGACGGAGTGCCAATCAAACAGATTCCTCTCAAATATGTGATGATTACTAAGTTTATAACAGAAGGACTCTTTGGCGATGACATCATTTTCATGTTATGGTGACACAGCAGCCATTGCATATTGCTGACCTTTGAGGAAAAACATGAGGACACCAATATGGGAGAAGGGATGGATGAAAGGAAAAGGAGGAGGGAGGGAAGTCTTTTAAGAAAGTGTGAAACACTTTCCATGAATAGCAGTGGATGGAAAGATGGAAGGAGAGATAAGAGGAGGGGGAAAAATAGCAGCGTCTTTTTGTTTAATCCCTTGTACGTTATAATCCCTTTGGGCAAATCATCCATTTTAGAGAGAAAGAGAGGGGGGAGGGAGGAGGGAGAGGGAGGCCAGAGGGGATCCGATTAGGGGAATAAAGTGCAGGAGTCTGAAGTTTTCAGTCCTTAGATGACGTTTTGGAGTCCTCGACAGGAGACAGGGTTCTCTGAGATAGTGCTTCCATGCCATAGTCGCAAACATTCACCTTTTGAGGGGTGAAATCAGTCTGAAAATGAGCTCTGAACAAAGAATATTTGTCTTAAAGCAAAGTCAGTGGTCCTTTAAATCTCAATAACTTAATTAAAACAATTGAATGAATACTGAACCAGCATAGCTAGAAGCGTAGGACAAGAAATACCCGAAGGTTTGCTTGGCCGCTTTTTCACCACGATAAGTGGCTTTTGAGCCGCCCAGATAATTTAACAAGCATCATGTCAGCAAACGTGAAAGATACAGCAGATTCAAATTGCAGTTAAAATGGTTTGTTCCCCTTTTGAACTGAACTGATATGATTCATGTAAAATCCCAAACACAGCTCCAGTCTGTGACACCTGGTGGATGTTATTGGTCGAGAGAAGATCCAGAGAGAAACAGATCTGGTCCAAATATCTAATCGTTGTCTCTGACGTCATGTATTCGAAAGGTCCAGCCATCCATGAATGATTGTTTAGTCAATCCAAATGGTTTCCCGTTAAACATCCCTAAAGAGTCTTAAGGGACACCAGCCTCAGGAGACTCTGTGTTTGATTTCCTATCAGCATAAAATCTCCTCAGTATTCTCTCTGCAACAAAGCACTAGAGAGGCATTGGCTATATAAATTATATCTCTTTGTGTTTATCCATTACGTTTCCCTTATTTCCCCCAAGCTCTCCAATACTGTCTGTTTCTTTGGGACTCGGAGGACGAAGGGAACATCAGAGGAGCAGTAGACCAGGCGAGAGGTGAAGGGATCGGGGTTGGGGTCCTGGTTTTTAGCAGGAACTACTGGCATTGGAGAGGTTGACGTGGAGAAAGATACAAACAAAATGAGAGCTGAGCACAACCTAACACAACAACGTCTTCTCATCGTTATGAATATTGGTCCAATTGACACCATACATGCCGCAAATCCCTGAAAATTCGATCCAGTTTTACAAATACTGACTGCACACCGCAAGCATCTTGTAACAGCTGAAATGATATGTTTCGCACTAGAGGGATTACTAAATCAGTATTCTCAATATAATGGTAAATTCAGCAGCAGCCAAGAGCAGCAGTAGGTGGTTGGTAGGCGAGTTGGAGGGATGATTGGTAACGAATACTGCAGTGAGAATGGCTCCAAATAGAAGAGAAAATCAGGGAACAGATAAGGTGTATGTGAAGTGTTCGAGAGAGGGACAGAGAGGGAGAAGGTTAAAAATAGAAAGAGGAAGATAAAAAGTGGGAAAAAGGTGTCAGTTTGAGAGTCCGATTGAGAGATACCATAACTGTCTGCGTGCATTAAACAAGCTCCTCAATCCCTGTCTTCTTTGAGCCCTTTGTAATCTTCACCCCTTCCAACCTTCACATGTCAACCCTCCCCCCGTCCCGTCAACCCTCCCCCCCGTCCCGTCGCTCCTCTAGGCCACCGAGGAGATCTGTTTGTCCTCCCTATCGTCCCCGTCTGCCTCTCCGTCTCCCATCAGTGGCTGCCTCTTCTTCAGCTCTCTCTGGTACTTGGCCATCAGCGAGGCGTAGATGCAGCCGTAAGCCGCGGCTGCAACCATCATGATGCAGACGATGCCGCACACCACGCCGGCAATCACCACGGTGCCGATGGCGCGGCGCACGCTCACCGGCCGGTAACGGGCGCGGACACAATCCGGTGGGGACTCTCCGCCTCCTCCGCCTCCTCCACCTCCTCCTCCTCCTCCTCCTCCTCCTCCTCCACCTCCTCCTCCTCCACCTCCCTTGTTTGAAGATGAGTCATCAGCAGTGTTGCTGTTGTCAGAGATTGGTGTTGCCCCACTGGGGTTAAGAGCGTTCCTGCTGCAGGGAGGACCGGAACGGGAACCCTCACCTCCTGCTCCCCCGTTCTCATCTTCAAGTTGGAGGCAGTAGTTGAACATTTCCACCGGAACGCCACGGATGTCTCGCCCACGCAGATCCTTCGGTAGCGTGCACTCGACCGCGTCCACCTTCCCCCCTGAAGGAGAGAGAGAGAGGCACAGAGGCAGAAGAGAGGGTCATTTATAAATGCCTTATGCCTGCAAAGCAGAACCAATTAACTGAGAGAGAAGAAAAGATAGAGTTGGGCGTTTGTGCCAACACTAGGATGAGTCATACATCACTTAACGCACACACACACACACACACACACACAGTTTGCTGTGCCCTCTACACTAAGTTAGCGATAGCCTCAACTAAGCCCTTCTATAATTCATGAGATGACATGCCTAGCTTTAGCAGAGTTGTGTGTGGAAGAGCGAAATATCTGAGTCACTAATTCCCACAGGCGGCAGGAGGGTGGGGGATCTACTTTGTTATCATCACATGCTGAGTTTGTCTTCACGTGTAATATTTGTCTCCAGGTTGCGTGTTGATCGGCAACCTCTGATACATAAAGCAACGTAAACAGCGACATTGGAGGCGAAGGATAAGAGGAAGACAGAATGAGGAAAGTGATATTTAGGCCCCAGATGCTTTTTTTTTCTCGGCGTGCTACAAATGAATTCCCCCTCGCAAACAGAGCTCGCTCTCCAAATATCCCAGCCGTGTGTGTGCTTGAAGCAGGAGATAGAAGTCAACACAGGCTGCTGTCAGCGAGCATTGCACTTGTTTCGGTGCTTTGTCTTACTTTCTACAACACACATCGTACATCGTCTACCCTTCCGACAGCTACTGTCATGATTTCATGTTCAACTACGACATGTCTCCTTGTCATTTCCTTTGCTGCCTTTGGCGATTATTTAATCATATATCCGCCGTGTGTTTGCTGGACTGAGCTGGAGAGTAGGACGCAGCAAAGCAGGACCGAGCAGAATGCAGCAAAGGAGGAGAATGGAGCAGAAAAGAGATGCTTCATTAACGGGGCAGCTGAGGCCCAAGGCGCTGAGGTGAATGTAGATTTTTTTTTTACACATGACGAGCGAGCGGAGAGCAGCTGTGGTTATCTGATGTATTAACAGCCCGCAGAGACACGTGGTGCACACACTGAGTGTGAAAATGTGCATTTCACTCGCCGATGCAGGCCAACAGAAGCACACATCTATTTCTCTAGTTTCTGCCCACTTCTCATTGCCCTCTTGTCCTGTACCCTCAAATGCACCCTTTCAAAGCTCCTGTAGCATACATTCAAACGTCTACCTCTGTACAGCAGCCACTCCATCCAGTGTTTGAATTCGCGGAGGTTGCAGTCACACTCCCAGGGGTTATGTCCCAGTTCCAGGTGTCGTAGGTTTGCAAGTGGCTCAAACGCTGCCCTCTCCAGACCATGGAGCCGGTTACCCGCCAGAGACAGCCACCTATGAAATAATAAAAATAAAATTAATTCACTTTTTTAACTCTAAACAAATAAGATAAACATACCCTTGTGGCACTGATTTAAAAAAAACAGGCAACCACTAAATGTAGTGTACGACTCTGTTGAATTTCTTAATTGTATATTGATGGTGATATCATCATACTGTGTTAAAAACTAATCTGTATGTAATTTTGCATACATTTGCCAAATTTTGACATACTGTATATTGTCGGGGCACATTGATTTAAACATGCCAGTGTACAGAGTGAGTGCTCTACCTGAGGCTCTGCAGCTCATCCAGTACCCCCAGAGGAACAGAGGACAGGCCATTCAGGGACAGATCCAGACTCTGAAGACCCCCCAAACCCTGTAGACACATCAAAACAACCTCTGCTCATACAGTACGGCACCGTACAGTACATTTCTCTCATGTCATATTAGTATTATCGGCTTCTTTCACCGTTGCCAAGGGGCACGGCGAGCGTCGCTCGATGGGCTTATCTTGTTTGATTTAGGGCCCCGAGTGAAGTCATGACACAAGTTCATCCCGCAGGCGGCTTTGGTTCAAATAAAAGTGGATGAGAGTGTTAAGCAAACGAGTTACTACAAATGTGCCGCCTGGACGGGATCCCAGTCATGTATATCTGCTTAGGTTGGCTCTACTCCCAGCAGAGCCTTCGTCGGGAGGTGAAACAGTGTATCAGTAGTGGTGTCAGCTTCTTTCTCTGTCCAGATGCTTTCGTATTTTGGTGGATTGGCTGATCTGATGTCCTGTATGATTCTTAGCTTGAATACGGTCGTCAGTGAGCTTCTTATAGACCGTACCATGTGTGGTGTAGTACCTGGAAGAGATCTCTGTCCATTACTGTTAGTGAGTTGTTGTGCAGAGTCAGTCTCGTCAGGTTGGACATGTCTCTGAATAATCCAGCGGGTAAATTATCCAGGTAGTTATTAGAGAGGTCCAGTTCCTAAAATACACACACATAAAAAGTACATTTTTATTTACATACACATTTGCATTGTAGACACCCACATTGCTGATGCTTTTCTTTTTTAAATGGAAAGTGAGATTCAGTAACTTGTTTCAAGAGGATTAATGCATAAGTCCTGGATCAATCTTAAAAAAATGGCGAACTGCTACAAAACTTTAACGTGAACTTAAAACTTTAACACATTTCATACTTTAAGCTGGCGCTCCTATGCAGAGTAATTCACATCAAGTGTAAAGATCTCCATAGATCACCAATGCAACAAACTGTCGAGATTTCTTTTTTTACAGCAGATGGATGCTCAGCAGTGTGGAAATAAATTGCCCTTTTTGCTGGTACAGTAACTATCGATCATTTCTAGCTCCTATATTAAAATATAACAACTTGGCTGTGCTTTGCACACAATGTGCTCATGAAGAGTAGCCCTGCAAAACTTTGAAAATGTCAGCTTTTCTTAACTTTTTTTCAGACTGAGAGCAGATGTTGTCTGCAGTTTGCTCAATGTGAGCCTCACCAGATAGTATCACTTATTCTCCTTAGGGCTATTCAGTGTGCAAGGTCAGTGCAGAAAACACACTGTGCAATGCCACGGTACACAACAATGCAACCAACAACAACAAAAAATTCCACTGACAACAATATAAAAAATGTGCTGCAGACCTCCAGAGAGGAGAGGTTAGCGAAGGCGGAGGCTCCCAGCGAGGCGAGCTTGTTGTTGGCTAGCAGGAGGGAGCGGCTCCCTGGAGGCAGGAGGTGAAGGGGGGGCAGGGAGGAGAGAGCCCGGCCCCCGCAGTCCACCACCAGACCGTCTGAGTCGCAGAGACAGGGAGGCGGGCAGGAGGAGGCTGCCGACAGCAGCGTCGCCAGGAGGCAGAGGACACGGAGGAAGACTTGAGGAGAAGAGAAAGAGGAGCAAAGAGACAAAACATGATTATTCTTTTACAGTGAATTATCTTTTCTCAGTCTGGAAACGAATCAGGAGGATGTGTAGGAAGGACCGCAGAGAAAGTGGGGGAAATAAGTCGACACATAAAGAGGAATGAATTGAAAGATGGAGCGCTTTTAAGTGGAAATTAGTTTCTCGGGTTTGCACTGTTAAACATATGGTCAACCTAGCTGTCAGTCATTTGCGGAACCTTTTGTTAGATGCATGTTAGTCGAAGAGAAATCATTAGAAAGTAGAACCTGAACCATCCCTTTTCACAGAAGCTTTTAGTGTGTATGTAGTGTGTGTATGTGTGTGTGTGTGTGCATCTCACACAAGTCTGAGTGACACTCGTGAGCGAAATCCCTTCTGTTTTATTTCATTGTGGACTGATTGTTTTCCCGCAGACTGTAATCATTTCATCATTTCCACTCATAACGTTTTCTCTTCTCCTCTTCCATTGTGTTTCCATTTTTTTCTGTTCGTCACTTCTTTGCACCTTTTCCGTCTAAATTTGTATCCATCAACCAAGGCCTTTTCATTCAGTCCCTCTCTCCACTCCACTCCAATTGTCTCTCGCCCCCTGTAGTCTCTTTATCTTTCTCATTCTCCTTCACGTCGAGTCTCTTGGCACTGCTCTGTATTCCCTCAGTGTCTCGTTACAGTGGCTGACTTTGTTTCCGTCCAATGGCTTATCAGCACGACTTACGCTTTATCTCTCTGTGTATGGTGTGTGTGTGTGTGTGTGTGTGTGGGGGGGGGGGGGGGGCATATGCTCGTGAGAGGGTGTGAGCTCAGCACCAACAATGCGTGATATTAAGAAAACTACTCTGTCTAAACTCCAGAAACAGACACAACACTTTTTACTTCCTGACAAGACTCTGCTTCGCCAGCAGATTTCCTCACTTTCCATCATCTGCATATTATTAGCATCTATTTCTCAGCGTGCCGTTGCCTTTTGTCACACTATGTCTCATCCTCTCCGTGTTGTTGTATTTTCGCTCTCTCTGTTAGTCCATCTGTTTCTCTCTAAATTCGCTTTCGTCCTCTCACTCACATTCAAGACTCCATTGCCTTTCACTATGTTGCCTGGCTGGCTCTGAGAGTGATGAAACTCTGTGAAATAGCCTTTTACTGGCCACTCCACATTGTGATATGTTAAAAAAACAACAAAGAAAAACACCTGATGAACATCAGAAGATAGGGGGGATTGCGTAATGAAAGTCATCTCAGTCTTCTAGAGTATTGACTTTCATCAGTTTCTCACCACTGATAAAATACAAAAGCTTAAAATGTCGCAGTGAGAAAGAGAGTTGAGAGGATGCTTTATAAGTCCCATTAAAATCCTGCTTTATTCCCTTTAAACTGGTCATAAATAGGAAATTACACCACTGGATAGACAGTGAACTTAATTAATGATAAAGGATGGGTAACGCATCCAGAATGGAAATATGAATGATTTATCACCTCTTTAAGCCCATCCAGATATTATTAAAGGGAGAGTTTGACATTTTGGGAAATACATTTTGGGAAATATGCAGCTACTCCACAGCCGGTTAGCTTAGCTCAGCTGGAGGCAATGACGAACAGCTAGGAAATAACTCTCACACCATATGCTGTTTTTAAGTCTTTTGTGCAGAAACGAGATAAGACATTTTAACTGGTGAGTTTAAGAGGTTCTGTTCTGTTTTGTTTGTTTAACCTTGGACAGAGCCATGTTAGCTGTCCAGTCTTTATGCTAAGCTAACCGGCAGCTGACTTTAGCTCCATGTTTATCGTACAGACATGAGAGTGGTATCAATCTTCCCATCGAACTCTCAAGAAAGTGATTACGTGCATTTCCCAAAATGGAAAATTGCAATAGCGGCCATTTCTCAACAATCGCTATTTAGATTTGAAATCATATAACTGGAAGACTGGCAGTTAAATTTGTACTTCATTTTAAAGGTTTTTTGTACATCAACTCCCCAGGGTAAATATGTGTATCGTTTGTAACAGGAAATACAAAATATAAGTGTGCAGAATAAATATTTAGAGATTCATTTGATAAAATGTTTCTCATAGTCTCGATACTTGAAAGTTTCCATGAGCAGTATACATTTTACTACATAACACTTGATGGACACCTCTGGAAACTACATTGTATAGCTCTGTGAACACACGCTGACAATGGTCTAGAAATGACAGCAGAACATGACCTTCCTCCACCAGGACAATGCCCCATTTTGTAATCTGAACCAAAAGGGTTCAGAAAGTAAAGGCTGTGGCCTTGTAACAGAGATCAGCGTGTGACCTCTCTACTGTTCCTGTATCCATTATCCTCTCTGCTCCAACCGCCAGTATAATCCTAATCTCTGGGAAAAATTAACGCCACTTCATAAACGGATGAAAGGAGAGATGTTGAAGTATCCTGAAGCGTCCTGTGCTGGTGGAAAAGCTTCAGTGAGCCAATCCTTCACTGCAGCAGGCAGCAGCTCAGGAGGAATCTGGAAGGATTTTTGCTGCATAGTTGCTGTGAATTTGTCCAGAACAGGTTTGAAAAAGGTGCAGTCGCGCAGTAGATTTGTGAGGACGATGTAGCTCGGAGGTAGAAGCACCGTTATACAACTGAGAGAGAAAGAGAGCTGGGGGAGAGAGGGAAACTGATATTTTGCTGCTTCTCCCTCATAGCATGTCACGTTTCACCTTTCATCTCTCTCAGCTTTCTCTGTGGGTATTCTTTTTATCCCCTCGTTCTTCCGTTCCTCCCTCCTCACCGCAACCCCTCTTCTCCCTCTCTTAATTAACATTATGACTCCCCCTCCCACCCTCCCACCCTCCCTTGGTGCTAAAGCCTATCTTCCAACATTCATGAGTGGTTTTTTGCTGCTCTCGTGGAGGAGGTAGTTGTTGTTTTGGCTTATTTTAGCTGCTCCAAATCCTCTCTGCTGTTGCGCTCCACGCAGCCAAAGCAGAAGGAAAACATTTAGCCACAGTCAGAGGAAGATAGGGAGGTTTAAGTGGTTCTGTGCGGTTTAATTCAGTCCAAACAGACTTCAGACTGAATATTTTCTAAGAATCCCCAAACACATACCCTAAAAGTGCTGACGTTTTTGGGCAAATGTAGGCTGGCAGCGATGGGAAACAAAACTGAGACACGGCATTAAAATCCCGTTTGATTGAAGCAAGACTTCTGAGGCAACTCTTACAGCAGTGGTGCCCAGTCGACCCACAACACCCCCAACTAGTCCAAAATCAAGCAATACTGATAATCAGTTGGCTTAGAAATACATTTTAGAACGTTTTGACATTTGTTGTCTTTGTCTCATAGACAGTATATCATATCACACTGACTTTTATATTATTTTAAAGGGAAAGTATTATTTCATTTTATTTATCTTGATAAAGAAATGGGTGTCTTCTGTACTTTCTGTCTGTTTCATTTCTCTCTGGTCAAAGTTGCAGGATTATGCTGATACACAAATCTACAGAAACACCTACATCTTTTTAAAAAATAATGACGTCACTATGTTTACTGTTTTTCACCTTCATATACCTATACATATATATATATATATATATATATCTGTATAGGTATATGAAGAGTCATATGACTCCTGTAAACGTGGTGATGTTTGACAGTGTCTCCTAGGCAACACCGCTTAACAACTCCGGGGCCTCAGCTGTCTGTAAGTTTATATCCAGGGGCCCCTGGGTGACACTGGACCCCGCTATGATGTCATCCCCACAGGCACCTCCGTAATTGAGCACAGTCGCATGTTACCAGGGGCCAAGCTGTTTTCCATGCAGGCGACAGACTCTCTGCTATCTTATTACCAGAGCGACCAGCTGTTCCTCTCTGCAACCGACTCACTGGCCTGTGTGTCTTCACTCTTTATTAATGTGCCACGCGGTCCTCTGTGCAGAAGTCTGATCCAAAGAGTTCAGATTTGACTCCTGGGAGCTAAATTACCTGCATGCCTTCACTTAAGTGTGGATTACAACTCCCGCGTGTCCACAGCGGGAATTGTTGTTGGGGGAACATGCCGTCAGTCAACAGTGGCGTTTAAATGATTAGATTGTTTTTCACCACTTCCTGACTTTTGTAGACTTAAAGATTCATTAAAGAAATAAATGTCAGACTTGCTGGTAATGAAAACAATCTTTAGTTGCAGCTTGAATCAACAGTCAAGATACTTAGTCGACTTCTATTTTAGCATTTAAGCATATTTTTGGGGCGTTATAATTCAAAATGTTGGTCCTCCTCAAGATCAAATAGTGCCTTCAGTAGCAGCAATAAGGATGGCATAATGTTGACAGCATATATAATCTATTATTATGATTGTTATGATTATTATTATATTGTATGTCATAGTTAAATATCGGCTGCAAGGATCCATTTTGGTTTTGTTTTGCTTTGCGTTTCTGTCTAAGGCTTAAGAGGTATAAAAGAACACATGAAACTCAAACACACATATAACATAAACTCAGCATCATCATATTATTTCAACATTGACACGGTAATGCTGTGTTACCGTAGCAACCAAGTGCTACAGGCGATGGGAAAAAGAAGAGAGAAGGGAGAGAAGTCTGAGGTTCACATCAAATCCCGTCATTTAACCCACATTATCTCCTTTCGCTCACGCACACAACCTTTCTGCCCGACTCTCGGGCACTTAATCGCTTACTCGCACACAGGACGTCATGGTCACACACACTCTCACACTGACACACGCGTACAGCCGTTGAGGATAAGCAGGAGCAGGGTTGTAGGGCTTTAGGCTGCACTCCTGCTGACAGTGTGATGAGGAGAGAAGACGAGAGATTGTAGTACGCCTTCAAAATCTTGGTTTTTACACTTTATTTCTTAGCCCCGATGGGATTGCTTCCAATATTTCTCTCTATTTCTGTCTACGTCTTTCTCCCCCCTCTGTTTACTCTCTCATCCTCCATTTCTCTCCCACCTACTCTCTCTCTCCCTCTCTCTGTCTCCCCCATCCGTTTCCCCGTGATGAATCCTGCATCGGTAAGACAGAATCATTATTTTGACTTGGAGGGGTGAGTGGGTAAAATGTAGGCTGAGCTGCCTCCGTAATTCATGCTATCTGTATCAATTTGTTGTGACACAGATGCACACACACACACACACACACACACACACACACACACACACACACACACACAGTCAAAGGCATGGCCCATGGGGAGAGTTTGACATGCAATGACATTGTTGTTGTGATACTGGCTATTCATTAGCGGGAGTGGCAGGTAAGACAGAGAGAGGGAGAGATAAAGGGACACAAACAAAGGAGAAAGAGGTGATGGAAAACAAAACAAATCAGCAAAGCATCATTTGAGGCCAGTTTCAGCAAATCACCGTGTCTTTAACGGCTGTGGCATTGCTTTCTACTGACCGCTCAACCGGGCCCCAGTCCAAGGCGGAATACATTCAGAATTTGGAGAGAAAATGAAGGATGCTTGGCTTTTGAGGTCACATCCGCATCAGTGCGACTAGAATAGAATAGATTTTGTCTCGGATGTGTGACAAGTCGTAATGTATGCCCACTCATTCCTAAGAAAGGATGGAGAGACAGATGGTATTGATCCAAAGCGCACGCACACATACACACAATATCGTTATTTTGGGTTTTTTTATGTGCGATAGATAGATAGCTAGATGGATGGATAGATGGATAGATCTCTTATCTTGCTAATTGGGTGCCCTTTTCAAAGGCTTGTGAAGTGTTCACAAAAACAAATTGAGCACATCTCAACTGGCTGTAATATCCAGGACTATTATCAGCCATTTCCTGTGATTACTTGGTAAATTGAGCACTATTTTTTCTCAGGAATGAGCCCTGCTAGCTTATCAGCCTCATGCTGGATCCACACTGGACTTGCTTAGAGTGTAATACTATATCGGTATCTTTTGGCAGGTGCTGAACTGGAGTGGTGCTGTTTGTGGTGCAGAGGATTATCCACATTTATCCCTGCCAGTGGCCTTTGAAAGTGGGCCAGTACAATGTATGTGTGTGCTTCATCTGCACCAAACTAAACTGTGGTCAGAGGAGAGGAGAAAACACACCCGCTTGCAGACATGCAGGTTTCTGGTGTAAAAATCACCACGACAACAAACTATTCGTTCATTCTTATCACAAGCCGCCACTCAGGAGGTCAGGGGTCAAAGCCACAGCGCCCTGATAGGAGATAATATGTCTGTGTTCCTAGAAAGAGCAATGCTATAAACCGCTGTAGGAGGGAGGACAAAATAAACGCTTGTGGGGAATAATAAGAGTAAAGTTTGTCCCTCAGTGGAGAAACCTTGTTGTTGACTGTGGAATTAACGTGAGTACCTGTGATCCCTACTTCTCTAAATAGCTTTCAATTGCATTAAAATGGCTATTGATTACATACTTGAATTTGCCAGATGCTTTTGATAGTTTGCCAACAAGCTGTCATTCCAGTTTCTATTTAACTCCGAGTGTCCTGTAACACTAAGGGATTAGGCTCCACTCCAAACCTAATGCTTCACACACACACACACACACACACACACACACACACACGCGCACTCACACACACTTTGTCACACTGCTGTGGCTTCATGCCAAACCCAACATCCCAGCGGGGTTGTAAAGTTCCACCAGCTACTAACCACCCGGTGATGACTTTGGGTTGTTGGTACCTCCTCACAGCTGAACGATGTCTTTAAAGAGTTCAACTCAAACCGGTGAAACAGGGAATGCATCCAACCGATTTAACGGCCTGGCAGCTGCTAACCCTGTGACTCTCTTCCAAACATTATGCTATACTCCCTTCGTCACTGCACTGTATTAGAGCCGTACTCAAGGCATAATGCTACAACCTAAGTCACCGTATTATGGCTCCATTCCACTCCAAATGTTTTACCCTCAGTCAGTGCATTAGGGTGTCTATTCCAAGCCAAACCCCCCCATCCCCCGCCCATCTCTGTCACTTTCTCCGTCACTCTGATGAGTATGTGGTCAGTTAATCTGCCGGCTTTGTTTGGGTCTCCAACAAGGTGCATAAACACATACGCACGCACGGTGCGACCAGATAAGCTAGAGTGTGTGTGTGTGTGTGTGTGTGTGTGTGAATAGGAATGAATCCATGGCCGTTTGCAAATGTGTGTGTATGTGTTGTGTCAGATCGTGGGGGGCCCTGGAGGCACCATATGGTCTCTGTGTCGCTCATGGACCTCTCTGTTCTCCTCTCTCGCCTCCTCCCTCCTTCATCCTTTCTTTTTCATCACCGTCTTCTCTTTCTCACTGCGCCTCTTTGATCTCGCATCTCTCTTCTTCCTCCTCCTCCTCTCCGCTCCCCACTGTTTCAATCGTTTTGCCTCGCTTCCTCTGTTTCCCTCTTTCTGTCACTTCATTTCATATCCTCGCCCTCTGCTTTTTTTTAAAAAGCTCTTATTGTCTTATTCTGTGGTGTTATGTCACTTTTAAGCCCTTTTAACCGTGTCTGATTTTTGGGTACCACTTTCTCTTTTCATAACCTGACAAGCAAAAAGTTTTTGTTAGTGGCGTAGATCTAAAGTATCAACGTCTTCCATCGCTCTTCCTTTTTTTTGGGAATTTGCAAACCTGAATTCAAATGAAAATCTTTCAAATGAACATTCACTTTTTTCCATAGTATAAACCATCTACACATAATAAAACCACTTGACTAATATAATGTGTTTCAAGTGACAAAGAAATTATGCAATAATCTGCGATGGAAATACATTTATTAATCATTTGGCTTTGAACAGTATTTTCAAATTGGCTTTGAACACCCATAAAGCATCCTACACAACCTTTCAGAAATGTAATATCACTTTCTGTCTCATGTAGGTTACAGCGTTTCATCATAGTTTTACGGCCATTAGTTGAAAATATGGCCAACTCTCGCTGACACTGAGAAATAGCACTTCTCCCTCTATTCTTCTTGTTGATCTGTTTTCTGCCATACAGAAAGCTTTTGCTTTAGCCCTGCTGATGAAAGCACACCTGTGTGAATGGAAAGCATCTTTTGTGTCCTCTCTGCCTGTCAAATTCCATATCTAAATGAACTTCATCAGCATGAGAGGGAAACGCATCCTTGATGATCGGAACTCATTCTCTGCACTGTATTAATCTGACATATTCGTTGCCTACCCCTTTCTACTCCCTATGTGCGTCTTCCAGTGATTAATTGTGTTGTAAGTGTGTGCGTGACAGCGTGTGAGGACTTTGAAGAGTAATAGCAGAGATCAGAGAGCTTCCAAGCTTTGTGAGAAAAATACAGAGACGGTGAAAAAAAGCAAAGGAGAGAGGCGGAGAAAACACCTGTGGTTACAATGCTGGGCAGTATTGATTATGCACATTTCGTGTCAAAAAAGAATATTCAATCGGACTGAGTGCGAGAGACCGTTTTGGCAATATTGTGTTACATTCATGCCAAGAACGTAATTGCACCAAAGAGATGGAACATTTCTGATGACTAACGGAGAATGTTATAGATCCTTATTCCTAAAAGGCATTTAGCAATAATACAATAGTTGTGTTGATAAAGCGTAATGAAATGCACGGAGAGGGGGAAACTGAGACAGGTAACGCAGTTATGTTGATCTGAATTTAATGCAGAGACGGATGGAAGGATGGAGGAAAGGGAGAGGACAAGTGAAGAGAGAAAGGAAGAGGTGTGAGGTGGTGGGGTGGAGATGGAGGGAGACCGAGCGGACCGGAGGGAGGTGTATCTATTGACATAGGTGCTGTGTGGGTGTGTGGAGGGTCTGACGGATAGTGTTGCCCCGTTTAGTGTCTCCGGTGTTACACGGTAGTTTGCGGGGGCGTCGACACCTCTGGAACAATAATACCTCCCCAACAGGAAGACAAAGATCCCTGTTTTCGTGGTCTCTGTTCTTGCAAAACCATATATTTCCTGCAGAGATCGCAGCGTGTGTTCATGTGTGTACGCTCGTGTCATATTAAACGTATAACAAGAGAGAGAAATAATGCAGAACGGAGCTTTAATGTTTGCCTAGCTGAGGAAGTGTCTGGAATCTCTCAGAGAGCAGGATCCATCCCCTCCATTGTCTAATCCACAACACACACACACACACACACGCACATGCACACAGCTGTCGTATCTGTTGCTATGCCACCCGACTTCCGACGGATTTTTGTTTTGACTGAGCGCACCCGTGGTATAAGATGGGAAAAAGAGAAAGAAATTGTGGGGAAAGAGTGGACGGATAATGAGAGAGGAAGGTGGCAAACGAGACGGGGTGAGATATGTGAGAAAAATACAAGAAGAGATCAATGTGGGGGGATTTGGAGAAAGGGCGGGAGAAGTAACAGGAAAGAAAAGGGAAGCAAAGAAGGTCAAATGAATTGGAAAAGAACAAAAAGGCAGACAAATAACCTGCAGGTCTCTCCCCCATCATTCTCTCCCCACGTCGTTTGGTTTCCACAGACTGCTGGCTGTATTAATACACACAGTAATGTGGCATTTCACTGGAGGACTTGGCACGTGGCCAAAGCAAGCTCAATGCCCTCACCCTGTTGTGTGCGTGTGTGTGTGTGTGTGTGTGTGTGTGTGTGTGTGTGTGTGTGTGTGTGTGTGTGTGTGTGTGTGTGTGTGTGTGTGTGTGTGTGTGTGTGTCTGGGCATGCTAACATTAGCTGCTGTCAAAACAGACAGTGTTCCTCCTTTCATGTGCAGTTAGGAGTACAAAAGATGGGAATAAAGTAGAGCAGAGTGGAGTAAGAACGGAGCATTTGTTTCTCCTCCTCTTCTTCACTGCTCTTCTCATCTCTCTCTCTCATCTTTTCAATCGGCTTATGTCGACTCACCAGGTGTGGCCAGGTGGTGGGTGGCAGAGCTGGGTGGGGGCAGGCCGATGCCCCCGGGGGGGTGGGTGTGGGGGGGCATGACACAGAGCTCTGCGGCCTTCCTCTGTCTGAGGGGCGGGGCTGTGGGGGGGGGGGGGGGGGGGGTCGTCAAGCCACCATGCCTGCGGCCTCCGCTAGGGCGCCGACTGCGAAGTGCCACAACAAAACACCTGTGGGGAGAGAGAAAACAAATTGAGTGAGAATAGATAGATTTAAAGAAGCTTGAGTGAAATAGAGCAATTTTTCTCCTACTTGAACCTTCATACTTTGGCAAGTGTGCACACATGCATACACACACCCGTACACGCCAGCAGCAATGAAGGCTAACGCAGCGGGACGCTGTGTGTGCGTGCACGCTCATGTTTGCCAGAAGGCTTCCTTGCATACATTAAAAGTGTATTTCTGTACGCACGCAGGGTTTTGCACCTTTGCTCCCTTGTGTGCGAATGTATGTTGCGCATATGTGCTTGCGCTCAAGCATCCAAAACAGACCCCCGGCATTTCATAGGCGTAAACACTAGATGTATGTGCAGTGGCGGCTGGTCCATAGAGGGCGCTAGGGCGCCGCCCCCCCTAGAGCTACAAAAAATAAAAATAAAAATAAAAATAAAAATAAAAATAAAATTAAAAATAAAATAAAAATAAAAATAAACTATACAAATTGTCAATATTTGTGTTTTTGAAACATGGAATCACCCAGTAATATGTGTAAAATATGATATCTGCGGTAAATATATGCTTTTCCTGCTTGTCCTCTCTGCCTGTCTGCTCTTCCTCTCTGTGTGTGCACGTCTCAGCTGGCTGGGGCGCTGGAAAAACTGCCCCAAAGAGGCGGGTCTATAAAGCAGTTTAGCCAATGCTGAGTAAAGATATAAATGAGTGACATACAATTCAATCAATCAGCGTCCTCAAATAGATTCAGCTTGGGGCAGTTTTTTTCCTGCCCCAAGCTGCGCGTTCTCGTCAGGAGAAGTCTCTACAGGAGAGCGCCAGTGTGAGCACTACTCCTCCAAGACCCGTTTGAGAGGAGAACTGAGAGGAGAAACTACTGAAAGAGCTGATCCCAGATCAGCCTGACATGAAGTGAGGGACATGAGGCACCTGTCTGAGAAATGGATATATAGTTATATATATATATATATTATTATATATATATATATTATTATATTATACAGAATATTATATGATATATATATTATTATATTATACAGAATATTATATGACATATATATTATTATATTATACAGAATATTATATGATATATATATATTATTATATTATACAGAATATTATTATATGTTATATATATTATTATATTATACAGAATATTATATGATATATATATTATTATATTATACAGAATAGTATATGATATATATATTATTATATTATACAGAATATTATATGATATATATATATATTATTATATTATACAGAATATTATTATATGTTATATATATTATATTATACTGAATTCCCTGTGAGGGTGACTAAAATAAGATGTCCTGACGTGTTTGTGAAAGTGTTATTTACTGCTTTTTTTCGTGTTGGAATAAATGTTAAATATTTAACTGCAAAGTAGTAATGCGCATTTGATACCTTAATTTGTTTGCATTAAATCATTCTGGGATGTTTGCTGAAATTGATTGGATGTGGCACAGCCCTACCAAGAACATTTTCCACCAGCCGCCACTGTGTATGTGTCTTTGGCAGTTTACACACTCGGCTTGCCTTTCCCTCAGACAGACCCCCTACTGCTACTGTCTGGCACAGAGACTGACACATAAAGAAGGGACAAAGCGAGAAATGACACAGGGAGTGAGAGGGGAGGAAGAGGGAGGAGGAGGAGGGAGATAAAAGGTAGGTAAAGAGAGAAGGATGACGTCATTAACTTGGAAACACAGAGCGATATGGACGGAACAAAAGTGAAAAGGGAAGAGAAAGAATGAATAGGAAGGCTATAACGCAAAGCGCCATTGCATCTGTTTTTTTTAGTATGATTCTGCCAAACTACCCTTGGGCAAGGCAGGAGACGGTAGAGTGCTGCTGACACTCTTTGAACTCTTTGCTGAACAAACAAAGGTAACACAGCAACTAATCTGAATCCCGAGTAAACAGCAAAGGGACATGTCACCTTGAGAGTACATCTAGATCCTGAAATTCTAATATTTTGAGGATGATGGTGTCCAAATGATTCCATGAATTATATCAGCTGTGAGATCTCGGAGGTTATTCATCAAACTTTTCTAACAAAGGAAATCAACAGTACAAGAGTATTGGCATCCGGCTATTGGGCTGCAAGTTTAATAAGATAGTTCTATAGTACACAAAACTCTTTGCCTGTGATCCACTTATCTGAGATGTCATGGGAAATTGTGGTGCACTAGAAACAAGTTGTGTATAAGTTAGTTGTATGGTTATTATATTGTTCGCAGTTGTCATTTTGTTTTCAGTACCAACATGGTGGATGATTGGTTGTGAATTTTCTATTCTTTTGATAAAAAAATAAGTTGAAAAAAAAAAAGAGACCCAGTCCAATTACAGCAGTGTAATGAAACATGTCCCACATGCTTTGAAAAAGATGAGTCTTCTTGTCACTGTTGAGTCATTACAGGGAAAAATAGGTTTGACGAGTGGGAAATTGCCATGGGAGAACGCTTGTTGGAACCTCGGCGCCACATGACTGATGCTCGCTGTTGACTCGCGCCCCCTGGGCCAATCAGTGTAATTTTGAAAATGCTGTGAGTGCTGCTGTGAGATGCGTCTTTTTACCCAAAAGTATCATCAAAACCCAATCAGCAGAGTGTGAAATATCGCACTAATCTGATTAGGCTTGTTGTTCAGTGGTTAGCTGTTTGTTGGGAAAACTCAGAAACGCAAGCAGGCTTTTTTTTCCCTACGCGGCCTCATTTTGCCATAAAGTTGGTGAATGTGCATTTGTGCGTGTGCTCGCGCTCATTTGTGGACGTGTGTGCAGTGATTATGTAAATTGGCACCTGTAGCTATAGCATGTTAAGCAAAAATGATCTCGAGTTGTGGGAGGATAAAGTGTGTGTGTGGGGGGGAAAAAAAGGAAAACATAATGAAGATCGACAGTCAGGTAGATATACAGTAAATTATACTTTCTCTGCAACAGACAGTAACTGCAGTCACTTCCAAAAGTAACACCCATCAATCTGCTCAGAGTGTCAGTGAGTTATTTACAACTGGTTATATATGAGTGGTAGGAGAGGGGACGAGGTGAAATAAGAGAAGAGAGGAGGTGTTGAAAAGGGACAGTGATCAAAGGATAAAAATAAACTATATAGCCGAGGCAGGAAGTGCCAGACGTGTCGGGGAGGTAGAAATAAGTGCCTTTGGTAAACAGGGAGGATGTTCAGATTCTGCTCCAGAACCTCTCGAGTGTTTTCTTAGGGACGGTGTATTTGCTCCCCAGTGTTGATGTTTGTGTTATCATTATTGCTATTAGTACCTGCGAGACGCTGAATAAAATATAAAGCACTCGTTTAATCTCTCAGCTCTCTCCCCCCTCTTGTCTTTATATTCCCTCCGCAGCCCATGCTTCCTCACTTCCTCTTCTCCTCTCCGTCATCTCTTTTCTCCGCCTTTCAATCTTTTCGCTTTCTTTATGACCTTCATCTTTCAATATTCACCATCCCCTTTCCCTCTTTCCCTTCTCTCTCTCTCTCTCTGTCGTTCCACGCCTCCCTCTCTGGCTCGTTCCTCTCCTTGACAAAGGAACAGAGGCTCGTAGGCTTAGGAGATGCTGCAGATGGATTTCCTGCATGTGATTAAAGTCACATTAGCCATGGCTCTACTGGGAAATTTGTGTTGTTCTTTTTCAAATGAGCACGTGAGCGTCATTTGAAGGATTCTGAAGCGCAGATGAGAAATGAAAGGAACTCAAGGAATTTGGGAAGAGTCCTCTCTCTGCTTTGAATTTCTTACATGTTTCCCAAGGAAGCTGTGAATTTACTTCAAGACTGAAATAGTAGCGCTGTGGAGCTGTCTTTGTGTTTAAAACATATAGTCTCACTCTACAGCGTGATTACACTTCCTGCTAATTTCCATACATTTTACTCATACACTGTGGAACATCAAACAAAACACTCGTCACACTTTGAGATGGATGCTACTTTTTCCTTTGTCGTAGTTGTTCATTGAATAAAACATTTCCGCTGCCATTTTGAAGCTGTGTGAAAATCAATCTTTAATCCCTAGCTTCAGCTTTGGGACTGTAAGTGTTGCCTTGTTTTGCATGTTGGCCATTTTTCAAATGATTCATGGTTTTGTGTTTGTTTCTTTTGGATTTATTTTGGGGGAGGAAAACAATTTGTCTGGGAAGCAGTGAGTTACTTTACGAGCAGAAAGTAAAATCGTTCAGTCGTGTCAAATGTCTGCATCGACACAAAATGGTGAATAGCTCATTCGCATCGTATTGTTTATCGCTTCTCTTTTTCTGTACCATTTTGGTAACTCTACTGTGCGCAATCATGCTGCAACTCTCCTATAAATTATGTATTGGAGGTGTTGCAGAAGGTCACCTCTGCAGCCACATGTTACTGTTCGCCCATCAGTTCCCCATCATGTTAAACTGGTGGGGTGCTGGTAAGCCTGTCTGTCAGGCTATTCTCAGAAAGCTTTTTTTACCAATTTGACCTGGATGAGGGGGCAGCCAAAATCCACTCACGCAAACATTCACACACACACACACACACGTGTAAATACTTGGTGGCCAAAGTGGCCTGCATGTCGGGGAGTCAAATAACACCTTCTCCTCTTCTCTGCTCCTCTTCTCTCTCCTCTTTCCATCCTATTTTTTCCCTGTTTATTCCACTAACTGTTTCCTGTCCGCACGTAAGCCGGATTTATACTCCATGGGGTGTTGCAAAGGCTTCTTGATGTGCAGAGCCTCCGGCATGCATTTCCTCAAAGAATTTAACCAGCACACCTTGTGGCTGAGATAACAAGTAGAGACCACCAACTGGGATTGGTCAACTTGGGCTGCTTGTGTTTAGTCCTCCATGTTTATGATGCAGGGAGAGGCTGTCGATAGTGAGCGAGCGAGATGAAGAAAGGCTCAACGATGTTCTTATTTTTATTCACGCTTGACAAATACATTTCTTTGTGATCTAGCAAATCCATTTCCAGCAAGCATCCCCACTGTCTATAAAAGATGTTAATACAATAATGTAAACAGGAAGACTTAAGGAATATGTTAGTTGTAATTCTCACTAATCTGCCGTAGCTAACTCCTGCTGTTAAACTTTCACATCACGTCTCATCCACCGTGGTGAAAGTTGCGTTGGTGCTACAACAGGCATCTACTTGAATCACCTTGACAGAGAAGCTTGAATCCTGTTTGTGCTACTGTGTGCACATCTTTGCCCCGATTTGCCCACTTGAGCCCGCATGTTTCAGAGTATTTCATCATTCTTGTGACATGCCCCACTCGGCTCGACTAATAGTTTTTAATCAATATCGTACAACTTCTGTCCAATTTGCCACCAAATTGAAATCCACCTGCATGCACTCAAGAGGACGTCTATCCATGTGTGAAGGCAGGTGTGTGTGTGTGTGTGTGTGTGTGTGTGTGTGTGTGTGTGTGTGTGTGTGTGTGTGTGTGTGTGTGTGTGTGTGTGTGTGTGTGTGTGTGTGTGTGCGACAGTATGAGTGTTTGAATGTGCGTTTGTGGCCCCTCAATGAGTGACATCACAGCTGTAAACCATTCAACTCCAACCATTCAACTTCAGCTCTACCCTTTCCTCCCTCTTTACACACACACACACACACACATACACACACACACCCACACACACACACACACACACACACACACACACACACACATGTGTACTCACACACATTAGCATTTGACAGTTGGCTGGTGTTTGATTCAGGCCATCAGCGGTATCCTGGATGAAAGTCCTTGGTTTGTTTTATTTAACCGCCCATCCACTCTGACCTCGTCCTACTCAGACTTTTGTGGACTTTGATTAGAAACGTATTATCTCAAAAACAAATGTAATCTGAGAGAAAATTAGTTCCCCACGAAATGTAATTGACAATACAGTTTTGTTGTATGGGAACGTATTTTTTCGGCGATCGAGCTGACAACAGAGAGGTGTGTGTGTGTGTGTGTGTGTGTGTGTGTGTGTGTGTCTGTGTAACAGCGCAGGGTGCTGACAAAGGCAGAGAGAGGCAGCCAAGCTCGTCAAAATCAATTTTTAATGGCTTACTTACATAGGAGAGTGGAGAGATTGGGGCAACACAACACACAACATAACACACACACACACACACACACACACACACACACACACACACCTAAGCACATGCCGATAGCTTGACAAATAGAGCCACACGAGTGTTGACAGGCACATGGGGCAAAAGTATGTACAGATGTATAATTACACATGCATGTGGGTATGCAGACACATACTGTACATCGGCACACACACTTTGTAAAAGTCCGCATGTGTCCACAAACACACATTTTGTTCAAGCACACACGTACATGCAGGCATTCTAATTGTGAACAATGTTATCATGCTTATTTGAAATAATTATTTGTATTGTTTTATTATTAATATTACTATAGTGTATGTAAATTCAGCTTTTTAGTCTAGTACCTCTTAATTTACAGTGCACTGCAGCAAAGTACACTTTTTTTTAACTTGGGATATGTGTGTGATTGGTTATTCATTCAAGCACATCAATAATATCACCAAGACTGTTGCCACATGTCTGTAGGAAATGATTGGAGGAGTTGTCAGACTAGTCTGAGGTGTTTTTTATTTTTAAATTACAGTCAGTGCTCATTGTTTTCTCCAGGTTTACGTTGCGCCTTCATTACTTAGAGGACATTCAGACAATTCCCATTAATTGGTAGCTAATGTAGAGAGGCACCAGAGAGGATATCAGGGTGGAGTGCCTCACACCCACTGCATTATCATATAATCACACTGCAGCTCTTGAACGTTAATCACTCTTCTATCACACCGTTTTAAAACAAGGTTTGAGCCTACAAAGTGTTTTACAGCAGTTAGCAAAAATAAAACAGTGGCACGCTACACGGGATCAACAGGACACCATGTAATAGAAACCATCGAGGGCTTCAGCTCGATTGAGATCATTTTCTGTGAAGGTCAGAGAAACGAGAAGCACGACTAGCCTTAAGGCAGCCAAATAAAGCAATTACTGCTCTGTTTATTCCCTTTAGATTTCAACTAATGGTAGCTTTCTTTGAGTTAAATACGTTTGTCTGTAAAGTTGTCTATGATGAGCCCATTAGACAAAAAGGGGCAAATGATAGGATATTGATTTTGCTGTAGGTAAAGTGTAACAGAAGCTTTCTAGTATATTAACACAGATCCACACTGACATAGAGAGTACAGTAGCACTTTGATCAGCAATTTTGGTTTGGTGGCCAAAGTCTGACCTGCAGGTCACATGACGTCTTGGGCTCAAGAGACACTTTCATGACCACTACATAATAAACGGCTGTAAACTGATTGATCTGTTTGTAATTCCTAATATATAAACTTCTAGGCCAGATACATGGAAAGAATGGCTGTGTAAGGATATTTGTTTAATGTTCAGTCAGCTAAACAGAGCTAGCTTAAGACTTTAATGAACATGCTTTGGGATAGAAGCAGGAAGCCACCCAAACTTCTTTTGGGCATTTTCGCTGTGAGTCACATGGGCCTTCATGGGATTTCACTGGAATACATGCACCGCCATGTTTGAGTACCTCATGCAATTTTAAAGCATCCAAGGGTGGTACATCTGGTATTAGCCATGCAAAACAAAAATATCCCAGTATTTTGCAGTATTTTAACCTCAGCTAAGCTACAGCTCAACAGATTATGTATCAAGTGGTTTGTTATGAGCAGACGAAGACCACAACAATTAGGTTTGTCTTATAATTAAGTGGCTCGTGGCAGGAGAAGAAATACAAGGTTATATCTGCTGTATACTTACTCATACTGCATGTTTAGAACAAACCATTTACTATTTATGACCTGCAGGGTATGTTGTTCATTTCAAATATTGTACCCGTGTGTGTGTGTGTGTGTGTGTCACTTGAGTGGTTTACTGCTGCCTCTCTTTATATGTACTTCTTTCATGTTTAGCTGTAAATAATAAATAGCTAAAAAAAAACAAAAAAACACTCCCATACTCTCATATTCTCTATATTTCCCACCTCTGCAAGCTTTGCCCCAAAACCACAGCCCAAACATTCCAGTGAATGTGCATGTTGTGTGTATCCAGGAAACAGGTTAAAGGCTGACATTTCCAGCATCCACCTCCTCACAGCAGGCACCTTTGGCCCCATCAAAATTGTCCATTTGTTTGCAGAAAAAAAAAAGGCAAGTCTGTCCTCGTCTGCAGTAGGCTACTTTGTGTGACATAGTACATCTTTAATTCCAGTCGCGAAAAAAGATGAGGAGCAGTTGAAATGAAGTCTGTGCGTGTGTGTGTGTATGAGTTAGGAGAAGAGAACTGACACCACAAGCAGACTTACCTTTTGACCAAATATCTCAGACAGCACCAGCCTTATAGCTTTCTGCCATCAGCCATCCTCGCAAAAAATATCCCAAAAATAAAATTAAAATAAAAAAGATAAAAAAATCGCAAAAAGAAAAACTGTTGCCCCTTCAATTAAATAAATCCATACATTCAAGATCCTGGTCAAGTGAATAATGCAAGAATAATCCTCCTTTCTGTACAGAGACAATCCCCCACAGCTTCCATTCAACCCAGCAATAAATTGTGAAAAAGGAGGGATTGTGTAGGGGAAAAAAACGAGGTGAAGAGAGGCTTAGAGACACAAGAGGAGAGAAGAGAGGATGGGGTCTGTAGAGGGAGAGGGATGGAGATGGTTAATCCTTTTCTTCGGATCTATTCCCTATACGAACGATATGTCCAGCGCCGTCCTGTTCGCTGGCTGGAGCGCTGCCGTGTGCGTCTGAGAGATGTGGGTGTGTGTGTGAAAAGGAGAGACGAGTGTGTGTGAGAGAGAGAGAGAGAGAGAGAGAGAGAGAGAGAGAGAGAGAGAGAGAGGAAGACAACGGCGTTAGGTTGCTGGCGTCATGCGCTTGCCCCTCTGTGTGTCGCTATGTTTGTGATTCCTGCACTCGGCACGCGTCAGAGTGTGTGTGTGTGTGTGTGTGTGTTCTTCCACGCATTTACACTTGAGGGCTGTCTTTCTGTGTGCATGTGTATTTGTGCCCCCACCTCCCCCTCTTCTTTTCCCTATGTGTGTGTGTGTGTGTGTGTCTTGTCAAATATAGTAACATTAGTGTATGCTGCCTCTGTCTGCCTGCAGCTCTCCCACGGTGACAGGGAGAGGATGAGGGAGGTGGAATACAGAGTGATAACACAAAAGAGTGAAAGCCAGGGATAGAGAGAAAAAAAAGAGGGAGTAGGAGTTGGAGGGAGGGGAGGGCAAGGAGAAAGTAAAGAGAGAGAGAGAGAGGGGAGAGAGAAATGGAGAAAAGGTTGGTTGAAAAGGGACAAAGGTAGGAGGGAGGAAGAGGATAAGGAAGGATGGAGGAGATGGAAAGGGGAGAGACAGAAAAAGAAATGCAAGAAAGAAAGCTGTAGCAATAGAGGGTGGGAGGGAGGGAGGGAGGGAGAGAGGGAGGGATCAGCTGATTTCAGTGAAGATGAGAATCTCCCTCTGCCACATGGGCTTTTCTCCTCCCTCTTTTTTTTCCTTTTTTTTTCCTCCTCACGTATCCCTCTCTCGACTTTAATTTTCATTCTATTCCCTGTGGCAGCTCTCGTAGCGGCTGGCTCTGTGCGTGTGGAATATGTTTGTGTATATGGCCGTATGTGCACGTGTGCTTTAGAGTGTGTCTGGGGACAAGAAGCTGGTCCTCACCAGGTAAAACAATAGATTTTAAGGGTAAATGTTGGGAATTAGGTTCAGGACAAATCCTCAAGAAATAAATGCAAGCCAGTGCAACGTCCCCCAAGTTCGTGGTGTTTGTGTTCATTTGTGGAAGTCATTGTGAAGAAAGCACCAAATGTTTTCTTCGGAAGACACCAGTGATAATTTCCGACAGACAGAGGGAGGGTGGGGGAGTAAAGGGGTGTGGAGTGGGGATATGAGCTGGTAGGGGGGACTGTGTGTTTGTTTGCACACAGCATGTAATTACTTGGCTGCTTCCTTACATGGACTGAGTCATAGTTGACACACACAAACGCTCACACACATTGCGCTGTTAATGAGCATGTGAATCATTTGGCTCAACGGTGCAGCATTTGAATGTTAAAAGATCTGGGCGCATCGGTGTGAGTGACTCTGAGGTCTGACACCCAGGTTGGCAAAATACATGGAATATCTCCGACGCTAACAAATGTACTCTCTGATCTGTTATCTCTCCTCTGTCTTTCTTATTATTAGCAAAGAGCAATCTTCAAATCATTGAGGTTGCAGCTTCTCATTTTTGGACGGCGCTGAAAGTCACTTTTACAGGTTGAAATGACCAGCAGCAGATCACATCATATAACAGAGTGATACGTCTTCTCGCTAGAGCCGACCATATCACGTGGCATTGCATTCTCCCAGATGTTTTCAGCACCTGTCCAGTAGCAGGTATTTAGCTCTACTATGTATATTTATATCCATATACTTCCCTTAGTAAATGGTGGAGACCAAAACTGAGCTTTAAGGACAGTGAATATTGGACTTAGACTCATCAGATGGCCAGTAACACAACACAAATGAATGCTAATGCTGCTCCATTCCTGCTGAATATGTAAAACATTATGTGTCATTTACCAATTAAAATGTACAACTGGCTGAGTTTTGCACAAAAACAGTGTCATCTAAACAAAAGACCAGAGTCCAGAATCTCTAACTGGTCATATTGTAATTAATCAGGACAAATAAATATATTTGTATGAGTATAATGTTATGCATTCATGTATAAAAAGATATGTACCAAGATAACTGTGACAATACATCACAATATGGATTTCAGCCTCTCTATTGTCAGCAGCACCTACCTGTACACCTTCCTGAGTTTGCACACATCACTGTCTGTCACCAGCTCCATGGCTTTGCACAGGCCAATTAAAACACTAGACTGGTCAGCTGCCCAACACACACACACACACACACACGCACACACACAAATACAACCTGAACATGAGTCCTCTGGTTTCCTTTTCCAAACGTGGGCGCTTGTGCTGGCTTCATTTGTCTTGAATGTACTTCCTGGCAAACAGAAATATGTTTTAGCTGCCAGTAGCTGCTGCCAGTGCTGCTGGCTATATAGGACACACTCTTCAGTGCTAGTTATGAAAGATGATTGGCTAGAATGACTGGAATAGCGGTGAAGCTTGCAATATATGGCGTTCCACATAAAAGTTAGATTTTTCTTGTCTATTGGTGTCGAAGGACGTTTTGTATCAGACAGAACATCTGCTTTTATAACAGCAAGGTGTTGGCTGTGTGCGTGTTTGTTTTATCCCAAAGGGGCAATTAGTCGTCTAATTAGTCCTGCCCCCTCCTCTCCAGAGTGCAGGGATCAGGGACAAAGGTGAGTTACAGTGACGCAACCTTTCAGCTGCTCAGAATTTAGTGCCAGGCTCAAGGACACTTTGCAACGGTGGACACTTTGGATCAAATATAGAAAAAATACACTGTTAAAAGTAGCCCAAATCTATTCATGTGACTTTTTACATCAGGTTTTGTTGTGCTGTATATATATATATATTTATGTGGTGTTCCTTTGTGATCATAAACATGTCTTTGCCACAGTGCTTCTGCAGTAATCTAAAATCCCATCGGCTTTTTGTGGAAGGAACCAGAGCAATGCTTAGTTCAGGGTAAAATACGTCCCTGCAGCACATTTGTGAATCAAATAATGGTTGTAAAGATGTATGATTTTACGGTTTGTGTACATTTACTTATCTTACGCTGTCAATTTGGCCTCTCTTTTAAAAGAGTTAATATATCTCAGAACACTTAAAACATGTTTCGGCACCTTTTAAGCAATTTTATAACGTTTCGCATCAAATCCCCCACTTGCTTATATTTATTACAGAACACACTCTCTTATCCTTATCATTTATTTGCATCTGATTGAGCCACTGTCCCCCCTATGGAGAGACTGGAGATTGGCAGCACATGAGATTTGATGTCCCCCCTTTAGCTGCACTCAAAATTCGATCAGATTCAACTTTGACTTTGGTTTTCGTTGACCTTTCGGTGTTTGCAACAGATGAAATGACAGCTGTCTGTGATGTAACCTGAAATCAATCCGTAATGGATGAAAAGGACACTCATCTGAAAAAGGTTTCTTGAGCCCCAAGCCCTTCTTGATCACCGGGGTACTTACTGTAATGTGCCTCTGCCTTCAGTCTTGAATAGAATAATGTAAATCACTTACAATCTTTGCCTCCGCACTGCACTCTTATACCTGTGATAAATTACAGTGGTATTCTAGCGTTGCTTTAACCATAAATGCTCAAGTATACCGCACAAAATGCTAGAAACAATGTACTCATCGGCTTTAGTTTATGAAAGTTAGTTGGAATCATTAGAGAACAATGTAAAGACTGCGACTGGCCCCGAGCTCCTTAGTCAGCTCCTTGGAGACTTTGTTCACTGATTGAGAGGGAAGAGGTTTTCACCACAAGATAAGAATGCGAGGTGAGCTTGATTTATTTGGCGCTCCAAAGAGATGTGTCCACTTCTTTTAGGCTGTTTACTGTCTGGCAAAAAGGCCTTCTGGCGTGAGGATCCATTGTTAATGCCAGCACCTCCTGCCAAGGCGACTTTTATGGCCGGTTCTGTTCCATCAATGATGCAGCGAATACGTGTTGTGAAAAATGATTACTGGCACTGGTTTGTAGCAAGAAAGTGTGCTTTTGAACCTTTCTGCCGGGCTATTGTAGTCTCACCCTGCAGCATTTCTCTATCAGATCTATGCATTCCCCGTGCAGCCACAAGAATATTGGTTAATTTATTATCCAGGAGGCATGATTAAATCTCTGCGCTCCTTGTTTGTTGCCTCTAATATTGATGATATATAAACTTAAACTCTGTTGCACTCATTATAAGTTGCTGTGTGAACTGAATGGATGCGTATCGTCTCTCCCCTTTTTGCAACAGTCCTCATCCCTCTCTCTCTCTCTCTCTCTCCCTCTCTCCCTCCCCTCTACTGTCTCTCTCTCTTTTAACACCCCCACCCTCACTCTGTAATTTACTGTGCTATTGGGTGAATGTCAGTGAAGATGAATTGGCTCTAGTCTTCGTATTAACACCGGGTCTGGCCAGGCACGTTTAGCGCTACAACCACTAGTTCCTGCGTGGAGCAAGTGACTTCAAGGCACCATCCATCTTAACACACACACACACACACACACACACACACACACACACACACACAGAGAGAGAGATTGTGTATGTGCATGGTGCCATCACAGGAGTCATCGGTGTCTTTGTTCATATATCAGTGTTTTCTATCAACTATGAATTAGCCTCATATTGACCAGACAGTTTTATGGCCCTTTGGTCAATATGGTCAATGAGGGTTGCTACATTAGAGATCAATCATGTTCTAATTCATGCTTTCAAACACCTTTTTTTTCCAGACAGGCTTTTATCGAATTTTGCATTCCCAATAATTTAGCCTTTTTGTTCATTTGTGGTATTCTGGTTTTCCTCCTTAGATTTAAAGCACTTTTAAAGGGTTTTGTAAAACACAGTGTTGCATTAAATGTATTGCATAGCCACTTAAACAGTGGCTAGATTTACAGTAAATTATTAGAGAAGGTTCAGGTTGGTAAACAGAAGCAGGGTAGCATGCGATGTACTTTACGAGTGAATTCAATGGATTGATTTAAACATCCGATGAAAGAGACTCTTGATCTTCTTGGAAAGGTGATGCTTTCTAGGAAAACGTGCATCATCATCAGTGTTGACCTCTTGTTGCACTAGTCATGTATCGCTTTATTTTTAACAATCCATTTTTTTCCTGCTGTTTCTATGTAATGAAACTGCCTTTCGTGCCCAGAAAAAAAGCAACAACAAATGCTACATTATTTCTTTTAAAGTCGGTGGAGTGGCCCTTTTTTTGTTATCAGCTATTCAGAAAATACCATGTTTCACCTTATTTAAAGCCTTACTTTTGAGCTGTATATTTTATTTATTGTATTGCTGTAATCACACTGTTTGCATAACAGCTGATGTATTATACTGTAATGATTAATACTTCAGAAGTATATTATTAATACTAACTGTTCAGTTGTATTGTTGAATTATTTCCTCAAAGCAACTGAACAATTCAGAATGACTGATTAAGACCTTTTTATTAATGGAATTAGTATGTTTTGAAACACCATATTACCTGAGTGCTGCTTCATATCTGTCAATCAGCAAACAGTTAAAGCAAAGTGATATCTTGCTTATTACTGGTGCTTCTGGCCATCAGAACGCTTCAATCATAGCCAGTAGCCTGACTAGGTGGCCCCATGTAGTCTGAGCTTTGCTTGATGTATACCTTCAAACATAAATGTCATGAAATTGTTCATCAAAGTCATTATTTGATACAAAGAAACATTGGTTGGCAGACGCCTTACATCCTAGTTTTTTGGAAAATGTGGCTGAAAGTGAACATAGTGTTTCACCCTCATTAAAACAAGAAAAACAGCACGACCAAAAATGGGCCCATCTGGGGTCTATAATAGTTTAGGAAACTCAATGTGTGCAGCCAGCCTTGTCTGTTATATATCCCTGTAACACGCTATCTGTCACTGCAGGATAAATTAAGTGGTACAGCCAACGGATTATGAAGTATTTTAGGTGCACACACTCAGTCTCACTCTCACACACACACTCTCACACACACACACACACACACACACACACACACACAAAGTTTATCCCCTCTGAGAGTCTCATTAATTTGGCCAAGTTGATTTGTTCTGAAAGGCTCTGAATTCATCACAGCTAGACAGATGGTAGAGAGGGATTTCCTAGAGGAGAGGAAGAGGGAGAGACAGAGTGGTGTGGGACAGACAGGAGACGGGAGTGGGGGAGGGAAAACCAGAGGGAAGAGAAGGGGTGAGAAAAAAGAGAGGACAAGAGAGCAGGAAGGTACAGGGAGTCAAATGTAAAAGAGAGGGAGAGAGACAAGAGTGCAAAAGAGGAATCCAGTAAAAAAAGAGAGAGGGATAGTTGGGAGATAAGTAGGGGAGAGGTGAGCGAGCACCATCTGTCTTATTAGAGAGACAAAAACAGAAGACTAGAGAGAGGGAAGTCATCGGAAGGGGTAGGGGAATATATATATATATGTATATACATACATACCTTTTTCAAAATATCATCTTTATGAGTTGATAATATCAGTGTTGTGTTTACAGCTTGTTTCGCTGCCCTCAAATCCCCTCGCAACAAATCAATGAACGCAGGTTAAATAAGACTGAACACTTTGCATATTGTTTGTGTAACCTGAACACATACAGAAATGTGAAAAGTTCCATTTTTGTTTTTAGTGGGGGTTACGGTACACGTCGGAACTATTTATTGCCGAACAACAGCACAACAAGTTCACATTTGGGGCCATCGTGCCGGTTCCAAAAATCGAAACATTTTATGACAACTCACATCGTAGCTGGAGAAGCTGAACAGAGGTATCGGGAACCCCAGAATGTTGAACTATCCCTTTAAAATTCAGATACTTAAGTTTTGCAATTATGAAAGTGAATAAGTGAGGTTACGGAAAGAGAGGTGATCCCACACAAAAAGACACACACACACACACACACACACACACACACACACACACACACACACACACACACACACACACACACACACACACACACACAGACAGTGCCATGTTGTTCCTCTTTCACATTATAAAAGATTGAGTAGGTAATTGAATTTCACACCAAATTAGTCCCTCAAAAGGACACTGCGTTAATTTCCTTTTGGTGTGTGACGAAGTAGCCCCGTTATGAGCACGAGCTACCATGTAAACATTCAGAACAGGGGAAAGAGCATGGCAGTTTGCAGTCACTCTTTCTCTCAGACACACAGGAACATGTCTCTCCACTATGAATGATTTAGTGAGTGTGCCTCCAACAGGCCCGCTCAAGAAGGCTGTGTAACTAGGTTAACTAGGTAGGCTCTGCTGACGTAGAAGGTCCACACACACACACACACACACACACACACACACACACACACATACCCAACGTCAACAGCATTTATTTCCATTTTAAAGAAACAGGCTACCCATTTAACACCCTGTCACTTCTGTTCTGTCACCTTTGAGACAGTTAAACAGGGGTGACAGGATCCTCTGTCCACCTTTTAGCTGTGTCAGTGGCTTTCATAATAACAACAACAAAAACATTAACACAGCTGTATTACTTAAGTTCTCTTAATTTGTTTTGTAGTTTAGTGTTTGGTACTTGGTACACAGAGAACATGTTACTTGCTTGTCAAATTATTAAGCACAAATCTGTGGACACATTCAGTGTGTGTGTTTTGTGTGAGACCTTTGTGGAGGCTAGAATTCAAAGTTAGTTAGTCCAAGCCGACGTGCCACCTTTTCCATTCTTTTAATATCAAAATATCATGTGGCTCTGCCAGTGCGTGCTCCTCTGTCTGCATCCTTGAAGTTCAAAAAGTTGCGCATGAGAAAGTGAGAGACACCTCTAGAGAGAGAGAGAGAGAGAGAGAGACAGGAGGAGGATGAGGGTGGGAGGTTGAGTCATCAGCCTTTCGTCCAATCCCAGGCCTCTGCCTGTTGCTTTGGTAACGCGATGTCAGTGCAGCCTCTGGCGACTCCTCTGAGGTTAGTGAGCTTCAGCACAGAGGTGTGTGTGTGTGTGTGTGTGTGTGTGTGTGTGTGTGTGTGTGTGTGTGTGTGTGTGTGTGTGTGTGTGTGTGTGTGTTCTTGTCCCTCTCTCTTGAAGTTGTCACAAAAACCAACTAGACTTTAGTTGAAGGTCAGAGGTTATACTAGTTAAATGAGTACGTGCATCCATTTGGGTGTGTGTGTGTGTGTGTGTGTGTGTGTGTGTGTGTGTACTTTCCTGAAAGTATTTCTCTGTGTGTCACCATACATTTATGTCTGTAAATTTGAATTGTTCTCTGCTTGTTCACACTTATGTTTTTATGTATGTGCTGGTGCATCGGTTGACTTTGCATGTGTGGAAGTCTGTGGGCATGTGTGTTTGTGCTTCAAGGATTTATTTTCAAACTGCTGATTATAATCAATTGCTGAACGAGTCGAAAATAATTAATAACTCCTTTTACTGGCTGGAGCAGTGTTTGTTGCCCAGCAACATCAGTTTATTGAACACTCCCCATCACAAAGCCATGGGAGTCAGAGGCCAGTTCAAAAGAACAAAAACTTACTGTTTCTGCTTATGTTAAATAGATCTATTGAGAGACACAGTATAGAGCTAAAAAGATGTAAGAAATTGTCCTGGGGATGCAAGTGTCTGAGTCAGTGGGGGTCCCGGGCTTTATTGATGAACCCAACAGCAGATGGGAAGAAACTGTATTTGTGGTGTGCCTCCTGCCTGAGGGAAGGTAAATATACTAACCCTAAACCCTCCATATCAATTAGTAACAGAGGACAGCAAAGGACACGAGTAAGTACAAGTGAAGCAAGATGCAGATTACGATGTGAGGCGTATATTTATGACAGATGTCGAGACATTTGGAGACATTGATGGCGAGGTTAAGATTACAATGAGGGAGATAATTCGTCTTTACAGGGTCAAACGTTCACATGACAAAGAGGATAGAAAGAAAGAGAGCGGGAAGAACAATAACAAGAAAGGGAAAAAGGAGAACAAATGTTCTGAACTGCCTCTCACTCTATTCCATCTTCCCGATGAATGTTTGGTATTTGTCGATAGAAACTATAATTATGTGCTTGTGTAGTTTGTGAGGGAGACGAGAAAACACGAGTGACATTTCCAAGTGAGAGAGCTATAATCTCAGTGCATGTTTGTGTTGGCATTGTGTCTTCGTCAGTGTTGATGTGTGCATCTGAGAGAGAGGCAATGAAGACAGAGAGATGATAAGTCTTTGACATGTGTTCAAATAAACAGTAATCTTGTTGTCCACAGTCGCTTCAAATGGAAAACACACACTATTGAGACCTCAAACTAGGCACACAATACCTGAAATATAGATTTTGTGAATGAGTTACTTTTGCTAATATCAAACACACACCAAGTGGAGAGTTTTAAGGGCTTTCACAACAAATTGTGCCCAGACATTTATCATTCAAGCATGTAAAGAGCCTCAGAGGATTCAATGGGCCAGAATGTTTCAAGGACAAGCTTTGAAAGACTTCACTTCAGTATCCTCACTGTACAATATGTCTCTGTACCAACAGGAATGATGGCCAGATCTACAAAAACAATAAAAAGACAGAATTATATCCTAAAAGGAGGTGTGAATTTAAAATTAAGAGCTACACATTCTTAAAACACACACACACACATACACACATAAGTCTTTGTTTTCCTCTCCACACCTCCCACCTCTTGTTGTCTCTAACACCCACACACACACACACACACACACAAATAGACACACATGTATGTGAAAGAATGAGAAACACACACACTTGCTCTCATGCACGCTCACACACACCGTTTGAGCTTGCTCGTTCTATTATTGATAGCCACGTTTGGTTGAAATGAAAATGGTTTCCACCTCATAACATTATTAAAAATCAATTAATCCTCTTTCATCAGCTCTGCCTTTTGTCTTATCCTTTTTTCTGTCCTGCGTGTCCTATTTCATCCCTCCATCATTCTCTCTCTCCACCTACACCTGACTCCATTACATCAATAATCTGTTACGTTGATTACAATGTCTGTGCTTTGTTGATGACCTTTCTCTGTGTGTGTGTGTGTGTTTGTGTGTCTTTTCTGCATCCCACACTCTTTTTGTTTTTGCTGTATAGTGTGTGTGCCTGTGTGTGTTTGTGTGTCTGTTTGTGTGTGTGTCCTTCACTCCTGTGGTCTTGGACGCCTCTCTCTTACTTCCTTGCTCTGTTTTTCCCTTTAGTGGTTGTTATATCTGCTTCATACATCCATTACTAAAGAATGCTACTCAGTGGTGTGTGTGTGTGTGTGTGTGTGTGTGTGTGTGTGTGTGTGTGTGTGTGTGTGTGTGTGTGTGTGTGTGTGTGTACGAGTGTGAAAGAGAAACAGAAAAGAGTAAAATGACCTCGTCACCATTGGCCTTATTTTCAGTGTCCCCTCTGTGCCCAGAGACTTAGCCATTGTGCCAGTTTAATTTATTGACTCCGCTGCTGTGTGTGAGTGTGTGTGTGTGTGTGTGTGTGTGTGTGTGTGTGTTTGTGTGTGTGTGTGTGTGTGTGTACGAGTGTGAAAGAGAAACAGAAAAGAATAAAATGACCTCGTCACCATTGGCCTTATTTTCAGTGTCCCCTCTGTGCCCAGAGACTTAGCCATTGTGCCAGTTTAATT